>JAQQZR010000002.1:4154425-4166552 GCA_030068235.1 Notoglanidium macrostoma | reverse complement strand
CCCAGGGTGTACCCCGCCTCTCGCCCGAACATGCTGGGATTGGCTCCAGCTTCCCCGCCACCCAGACGGATAAAGCGGTACAGATAATGGATCTATATGGATGGAACAGATGTTACCGCACTAAGGTAAGTGATGACTTGGTTCATGAATGTTCCTGAACATTAAAAGCAACTATAAATGGATAAAAAGTATGTTGTGTAGTCTTTTAATAAATAAAAATTGCCCAATTGTTATAAGAGGTATAAAACTGTTCAAGATGTTTCGTTAGAAGAAAATATAAATACACCACACCACCCTGTGGATTGTTTTCCTATAACACACTCCCAAGTGATATTTCCTAACTTATATAAGTTACATAAGAAAAAATATATAACAAAATGTTATGGCTCAAAAATGCCATATAAATTAATTTACACTTTTAAACTTTTCTCCTAAGTTCCCGCTTAATGTGTATTTTATTTCCTTTAAACAGCAGAGAATGGAAAGTGGAGTTATAATATTCCAGCAATTCTTTTCTACATAATTTTCCTAAAATGATCAGCTTGTCTATAAAAAGTGAAGGACACATCTCTTCTTTGACCCATGTACATACTGTATCACTATAACACCAAGGACATTATTTCTATTTGCCCTTAGTGTAGATCTTTCTAATTAAACTATGCATCTTACTCCTAATACAAACTGCTAACACGCACTCTTTTAGTCTTCCTCACGATCTACTGAGAGACTGTAAGGATTTCATCCGTACATTAGAGAGCAGCATTGCGCTGCGTTGAAATCTACTCATGCGTCCGATGAAGAGCGAGAGACAGACGCTGACAGAGCTGTTTATTTATGATTGTAGATAAAACGTCATGTCCGCACCGGCTGCAAAACAAACTCAAGTCAGTCACCACACACATCACTAAGCTGTGATTTTAGCTTGTTGCTTAATTATCCTGGCAATTTCCTAGAAGATCATCCTACATGTGCATATCGGGCGATCACAGAAA
Source organism: Notoglanidium macrostoma (assembly GCA_030068235.1). Taxonomy (NCBI): domain Eukaryota; kingdom Metazoa; phylum Chordata; class Actinopteri; order Siluriformes; family Auchenoglanididae; genus Notoglanidium; species Notoglanidium macrostoma. Next base: position 4,165,560 of record JAQQZR010000002.1, on the reverse strand, counting down.
ACTACCTGACTTTGAGAATTAGGAAAGTGTCAGAGGGAGCTGAGGAGAGGAGAGGAGAGGGATGCGACATTTCAAAGTGATCTTCAAATCTGAATTATTATTGAAGTATAGATTAGTGTTTATTTCCAAATACAAACCTGTTGTATAAAAGATTAGAGGCATTTTTAATTGAATGGAATTAAAAGTTTTTAAGTGCATGACAGCTCTTCCTTTTTGCCAGCACTGCTCTGAATGTGAAATGGCTTCTTAGATGTCCTTGGAAATCTTGTCTTGTTATGTCATGTTATTTAAAGACATTCTCGCAACACTGTTTGGTTTGGTCCTAAGGTCGGGTTAGTATCTGTGTGGAGTTTTGTATCTGGGCTCTCCAGGATCCTCCTACCAAACAAAACAAAACAAAACACAACACAACAAAACACAACACAACAAAACAAAGGAAAGCACAACACAACAAAAAGCAAAACAAAGGAAAACAACACAACAAAACACAACACAACAAAAAACAAAACAAAACAAAACACAACACAAAAAACACAGCACAACAAAACAAAACAAAGGAAAACAACACAACAAAACACAACACAACAAAAAACAAAACAAAACACAACACAAAAAACACAACACAACAAAACAAAACAAAGGAAAACAACACAACAAAACACAACACAACAAAAAACAAAACACAACACAACACAAAAAACACAACGCAACAAGACAAAACACAACACAAAAAACAAAACAAAGGAAAACAACACAACAAAACACAACACAACAAAAAACAAAACACACCACAACACACAAAAAACAACACACCAAAACAAAACAAAACAAAGGAAAACAACACAACAAAACACAACACAACAAAAAACAAAACAAAACACAACACAACAAAAAACAAAACAAAACACAACACAACAAAAAACACAACACCACAAAAAACAAAACAAAAAAAAACACAACACAACAAAACAAAACAAAGGAAAACACAACAAAACACAACACAATAAAACACAACAATGGAAAACACAACATAAAAAAAACACAACACAACAAAACAAATCAAAGCAAAGGAAAACACAACAAAACAAAACACAGCACAACACAACACAACATGACCAAAATCAATAAGCTTTTATTTGAAATCAGATGTAGTGGCAAAGAGTTAGCCATTGCGCAAAAAGCAATCTGCTAAACAGACTAAATGTTTAGGATTTGATTTTGTGTACCATGGTGTAATTCATTACAATATTAGTAGTGTATTTGTCCCATCAGCCATGTGTATTGCTGCTGTGAATATTGTTTGCATTTCTCAATTACATTCTCCAGCTTCAGTTCTGCATCCAATCGTAATACAATCTTTCTATCCATCACCATCTCCAGTAACAGCTGACATGCTCAAGGTCTGAGTGATACAGTGATCCAGAGATGCCTAATCTTAGCTGGCATTTACATATCTGTAAACGTTAACAAACAGTAACAATATTTGGTTACCTCTAGCACCCGAGGAGAGAAAAACCTTTCATTTTCATCCGGTGTAATCACGTCTCACCGGTGACAGCACACGTGTCTGCGTTTGATATGTTAATAGTGTAGCATTGCTGTGCTTCTGTAGCGCAGGCTCTCATTTGCATTTGCACCCATGAGCTGTCTGTTAATGTGATATTTATTGTCCTTGTTTTGTTCGACTAAGTGATTATTTTAGTAAAGTGGTTATGCGTTGTCCTTGCCAATGTGTTCTAGCGCCATGTTATGTTTTGATTCAGCCCGGTGGGTTCTGTTACTTCCTGCTGGTTTTTCCGCTCATTCACCTGTGTTTATTCTGTAGTTGTGAGTTTGCCAATAAAAGCAGAAATACATTGTTTTTCCTGGTCAAGATCTTTTCCTCGCCGACCCCACAATATAGTGAAATAATGCCTGTAAATGTTAAACAAAAACTTTTCAGCTGTTCTGAATGTCAGTTCATTATTTGCAGCACTATAGCAGCACACATCGTGGTTGGGTTGGTTAAAATGAAAAATATGACATTTTGCATTTCACAAATTTGCGTTCTACGTTCAGCTGCTCGGATGTGAGCTTGTGCGCTGTTCCAAATGGCTCAAGAAGTCACTAGAAGTTGCGTTAGGGGTTTAAAATGGCTCCAAAATCCAGAAGTCACTACCGTGCACTGGCTGTGAAGTGCAAAACAGGCTTTAATCTGCAAATCTGATTTGTTTATGACTTTTAATAGAGATTACTAAACGTTATTGGAAATGCATCATCTCATTTATGGCCCGTGTCACCAACTTCCTGTGGATTTGTGCCGTAATAAATCCCAGAATACTGATTTCGGAGGTTGAGCATTGGTGCCTCAAACAGTTAATAAAGGTTTCAAATATCAATGCTAACACTTAACATTGTCTCACAATTGCAAATTGAATTTATATACCATATTTATGAAGCCCATGGGTGCTTTATAATGAATAATTACAGAAATGAATAATGCAGTGCAAGGCAGATGTTTATCAGGCATCATTTTGGCCATGGCAGCTGCTGCATCCTGGCTGCTGGATCAAAGTAAAGTAATAAATTATAAGGCTGCACATTTCTCTGTGTTTTAGTTAAATGATTTCAGTGCATTTTAGTGTCAGTAATTAATTGCAAAGTGGTGGAAATTGACTGAAACATTATTCAGTGCTACTAGTAAATGCAGATATCGCATAATATTAAAAATCTAGCCTTACTTGCCTATGATGGATATGACAAACATCATTTAATTTAATGTAACTGTGACTCATGACTTTCCCACATCAACCTTCTGTCTGTCCATACAGGGATTAAATGGAAGAGTAAAGAAAAAACACAAACACGAATGTGGCAGAAGTATCATTCATTCATCTTCAGTAAGCACACCCACACACACACACACACACACACACACACACACACACACACAGCCATACGTTTAGGTAATTTGAGCATATCCAGTCTAATTACTGGTATATTTTTGAGAGTTTGGAGGAAACCAGAGAACCCAGATGAAACCCATGTTGACATGAGAAGAACACAGACTGTTTTTTGTCTCAGCATGGTTCCATACAAATCCAGGTAGAAATTAATAGACAGGGATACTCAAAATAAGCAAAGTTGGGCATGTGATGTATATGAGCTGTTGACTAACATTGGAATGCAGAAGATTGTATTTTTAGACTCTAGATTTGGTTCATGTGTTAAGGATAATGAAGGTTCAACTCGCAGAAGCCCAGCCAAATATTTTCCCATGTTCTGTAACATCGGTAGCTATAATTAGATGGACATCCAGGCTGACAGCGCTGATTGTGGCTTCATTGTCAAGGCTGAGTCACTGTCTGAGTCACTTCAGCTGCACATCCCAGCTTGCTCTGATCTTGTTTTAAATAATAAACCAGAAACCAAGCCAAAAATGCAAGAGCAAATCAGAAGACACAAGAGCGAAACCAAAAAACACAACAGCGAATTCAGAAGACACGACAGCGAAACCAAGAAACACAATTAATTCAGGAACATGACAGCAAAGTTAAAAAAGCAGCAAAATAGAAATCGCAACAACAAAATCATAAACATGACAGCAAAACCAAAACACAGCAAGCAATTCAGAGACACGACAGAAAAACCAAAAAATACAACAAATAAGAAGACACAACAGCAAACCATAAACACAACAAATTCAGAAAGACCAACATTAAAGGTTCACTATGTAGGATTAGCCCACCTGAATGCCCCTCCCTTACCCCTCCCTTTCCAAACGTGTATTAGAGCGTACGGTGGCTGTCAGGTGCCCGTAGCGTATTTCCATATATTTACATTAACACTCCATTGCTTTTTCGGTGCTAAATAATAAGTATGATCCTCCATTTTCAAAAATTTGGTTCTCAAACTTGTTAGCCAGCACCAGCAAACACTGATTCCTCTTCTTTCTTCTGACTTGTCTTCCTTTTCTTATTCTTTGTCATCTTTCCAGTGCTGCCTTCCGGATTCATGCTGCTACTTCTAAAAACATGAAACATGGAAGGCGCTCTCTAGACGTTTGTCTGTTCTGGGCTACTGTACTTGCGCAACATGGCGGCGCTGTAGAGGTGGACCCGCTCCCTATTCTAAGCTTACAAAAACGCAATGATTTGTAGTTACAGGTGATTATACACTAATAAAAACACACTTATGAAAATTATATTCCATTTCTGCTAATAGATCCCTTTAAATCCTACATATTAGACCTTTAACTTAAACCAGAAAGCTGACCTTAATGAAAATCACTTGCTTGTTGCTGATCCACCTTAATTGAATCTGCTGATGCCTTTTTCATGATGTTTTTAGATACGCTGTGAACATTGCACAACATTAACAGCAGTGTTTCACTAGGTTCACTTGATAGCAGACTGAAAAAGGGCATTTATTTTTCCTTGTGAGAATCATACATCATGTCCATTCAGCATGTGATGTCCAATAAGGACGTCTTATGTGTTTAGAGTTAATACTGTTGCGTTTTCTGAGTTTGCTGTAGTGTTTGTCATCACGTTGTTGCATTTTCTGATTTGCTGTTGCGTTTTTGGCTTTTTAATGTGCTCTTACGGTCCACCAGGTGAATTTGGGAGACTGTTAATGTCACAAAATGCCAGGTTTGATGTAGATTGACCTTTAGATTTGGCAAATTGATGCAAATTAATTCCAGGACAAGAATAGACACTAAAATAATGGAAAAAAAAAAATAAACCCAGGTCCTTTTAAACAGGTAAGATTTAAGTTGGGGTTTTTAGGTGAACAGCGACAGGACAGAAATGAGGTCCAGATTTTGGGACTGAATCTGAATTTGAGTTTCCGAGGACCTGATGGTAAAACTATAATCCAAGGATGGGGCAATGGAAAGCTGGTGAAGTGATAAATATTATGGTTAGTATGTACTTCTTTCCATGCATAAGAATAGCTGAATTTTTGAATAAAATGTGCGAGATGGTGTTTCACAAATGAGCTAGGGCTTGCACGGACTGCTTGCACATTAGTGCTTTGTTTACAATGATAAGTGCCTCCATTAGTCTTTGTAAATTGTAGCTCAGGCACACACGCAAGCTCACAAATCCTTATGCTAATGCACATCCATCATTACCCTCCATTGCGCTCTCATTGGTCCACTGATGCACCTTATTGAAATTAAGGTGTCAAGATGTTAAATGTATGCAGACATGAAACCACTGAACTGTTTGCACATTTTGCTAACGCGTCCTATAGTATCGGTTATGAATTTTCTCCAGGCAGGCAAGTAGCACTGTTACTGATGGGAAGCTGGAGAGATTTCTGTTGGCAGATGCAGCTGCGCACAAACAAACTGGTGTTTCATAAAAGTTGTAGGAATATCTTCCAAGCGAGAACGTTTTCATTACATTTCAGATAAATATGGTCAACGGAAAAGTAACCTGCTCTGGACGAAATAAAAAAATAACTGAAGTCAGACTAATCTTCTTTAAAGACTAAACCTTATTAGATCTTACTAGTCAAACTACCTTACTATTTCAGGAACGGACAAATCCATAACACAGATGCATGGGACAAGAACATTAGATGTCTGGGCCATTAGTGTTTTTTATTAGGTCTTTTTTTTTTTTTTTTTGCATAGTGGACAAGTATGATGTAATGAACGGGCAAATGAGAAAGGACACGTGTGGGAACTCCACATGTGGCAATCCAGGAATTGTAGTTAGTGTCCATAAGGGTCAGAATACAAGCAGGCAACAAGAATAAGACAATTTATAATCAACACACAAGAAACAGGCTAGGCAGATAAATATGTATGAGAAAACTTTCACAGCAAGTAATGAAACAGGAAGGTATGCACAGACAAACTAATCTAGAATTAACACAGAACAGGTGAACACAATCAGACAACAAACGAATGACAGGAAAGGGGTGGAGATCTTTTAATCAAGAACCAGAGAAAGAAAAACCCTCCTACACTATTAGGTTTTGCGAATACACAATCGGTAACTATAGAATGAACTCTTTGCTCTGAATCCCAAAACCTGGTTTGTACAACTCGGAATAATCAGTGAACATGGACGACGTCTAACCTTTTCAGTGTCTTGAACACGCGGCTCTGGAAACACTGACGGAACCGAGCAAAAGCAGAGTCCAGGAAAGCAGCAATATAACTCGCTTGCTAGCGCCACATACTGGAGCCTCACGAGACAAAAAATAAGGATTCTAGCGAGACTTATGAATAATATCTTTCGTAATATCGTCAAGATCTGATTTTTTTTGCCAAAGGTGCAAGCATGATCTGCTGCATCAGACACTTTCTTAGGAAAGGATAATGACTATATCTGACTCGTACCCTAGGAATTGATACACATTGATTTGTGTCTACACTTAACCAGCTACCTTTTACATCAGCTACCGTTTCAGTCAAGTCAGCTAGGTTTCTGGCAACACACTGAGCTGATGAATTTATCATGTGTTCATCCAAAACCAAACCTTTTTTGTTTTTTAATACCTGTGATGTCAGCTTGGTTCATGAGTTTCATGGTTTTATTAGTGGATATGAATTATATTGGGAAATGTCACAGGCTTGGACCTGCTGGTCTGGTGGCCTGATTCATTAGTCATATTGTATTTGTCAGCTTGTCTTATGCCGTCATGGCTAATAATAAGATCTCATGGCTGATACGCCTCTGTGGACCTCATGCTTTTGAATCATAATGAATTCCGTTCGGTTCCTTGGCAGGAAGCACAGTGGACGGCCAAGCCTAAATGTCACATGGGAGATTTTTAAATCGAAAACCAGGTCTTCCTTGAGCCTATTCTTAAACCTAAAGCTGCTCTGAAGTATCATTAGTATTCATGAACAGTACTCTGCATATTACATTCACATTTTGGGAACACTTTTCTTTTCGAAGTCACAGTCGACATGGCTTTTCATTAGCGACATGAGGAAAATAAAGGGAGTTTCTTTGTATAGATGATTCTTTCTGGAAAATAAGACTTTTCCTCTTCATCTGATACATATACAAGCACACTGGCTTAGAGCTGGGGCTGGACAGTGCGGTACTTGCTGATGAAACTGGAATTTAATGGAACTGGGAATGAAATGACTGAGAGTCAAATTCTTCCAAAAGCAATATTGTGATTGTTTATTGAGTGACTTAAAAGCAACGCCATGAAAGTTTTGCTTTTCAGTGTAGCATGTTGTCACAAATGAAAAGTTATATCGTCTGTGGATTGTTTTTTCCCTTCACAATTGTTTCTTTTAAATCTGGTACCGAATCCAATCCATAAAAATACCTACAGAGAAAAAAATGCTAACTAAATTCTAAACTATATAAACAGTGGTAAGTGACAGTGACATGCGTTCTACAGGTAACTGATTTCTACCTGTACATACTGTACTTAGTGGGTTTTGTTTACATAAAGGATTCTGTACAATTGTATTTTAACATTTCTTTCCACCCTACAGTTCACGTTTGGTGAATCCTTCCCTGTTGAAAATAACCAGCACTGAGCTTCTTCCGGTAAAGTAATTTAAATTTTCTTGTAAAGACAATCATTTTCGACCCAATAATATTTCCTACTTTATATTTCACATGTACATTTTTCCTAACATTGGCTTCCAATTGAGTTTAGATTATATTGTTGGAAAAACATTACTTTATATCCAACCGCCATTTTTATGTTGATTTTATGTTGTGTTCGGGGTCATTTTCTTGTTGAAAAACACACCTCTAGCCAATCGTAACCTCCTGGCAGAGCCAGACAGATTAGTTTGGTTAAAATATCTTGCTGCTTAAAAGGAATTCACGATGCGTTCACAACCCACAATAAAAAAGCATAAAAAAGTTCAAATGTACTTAAAATGTTAATGTAATTAATAATTTTGCTGCCTCTAATTTTGAGCGAGACAGAAAATACTATTATTTTTGACAAAAGAGCGTTTCTTACGATAATGATTTTGATAGTTTGAGCATTTTTGTAGGCTGAGCAAGCACATGAGGAATTTTCTGTCCCGCGTCTGTCGGACTGCCTTAATAGGTTCCTCGAAGTGAGGCGAACAAGGAAGCGACAAGGATTTAAGCAACCAAAATATTTGTTGGAACTTCCATGGACGATCTGTGCTCGGCAGCCTCACTGAGGAAGACTTTTTAATAAGCTTACTTGCAGTTGCCAGATTACATTGTGGATGCAAATCCTCACCTCTGCTCTGAAGCTGGGAGAAGAGATTCATTCAGCGCGAGAGAAAGCAGGGTACACACTCTTAATGGCGCATGAAAGAAGAGGAAGGGGGATTAAAAAGAACGAAATTTGTCTTTTAGTGGGTCTTGACAGAAATCCAGCAGCTTTGGATCTGAATCTGGCTACTGCAAATGCACCGGATGTACCACGGCACCGTTTATTCTTCAGTCTTGATTAATTTCCTATACCAATCACCCTGACAGTACAGTAATTCTAGCTGCAGTGTTTATAATAATAATTTACCATTTCTATAGTAACAGCTTACACAGGGACTTGTACTCTAGATGCCCCACATCCGTAGAGCGATTGTTCGCATGTTGAGGTCTGTGACGAGATCTTTAGTTAGCATTTCTGGAAGGAGTCTCCAGTGTCAGGGTCACTTTGTAACAGTCAGAAGAAAAACTGTAACTGTAAGATTTCCACAAGAATCTTCAGGATACAGGTGTTTTGCGTCTTTTTTCTCGCGATAGCATGGCAAGCTGAATATTTTTGAGAGGCTGGTAAAGGTAGGGCTGTTTATAACGTAACGTGATGGAGCTTATGTTGCGCCACATAATATTAAATGTAGCTATAAACGGATAAAAAGAATGACGATGTCCGTCTCCGCCAAACTGCTGTTGAATGAGAGGAATAAAACTTCAGAATGTGCTGTTAAAGGAATATTTTATAATAACGTTTTACGTTCCAACGTTCCAACATGGAACCTGGTGGAACCGAATATATTTTTCATCGTGCTGAATTTTGTTCTCGGTGTGTAAAGAGTAATATCTAATGACCTGCATGATTTCGTATGAATATTTAGTACGGAAATTTGGACTTGGTGTGCAGGGGGCTTAACTTAGCATCTATCCATCCATCCATCCATCCGAATGACTATTACTTGACTCATGCAACTTGCGTCACTTCCTCCCAAAACGCATAACCATAATGAAGTGAACATTTTTCCTCCTCAGCTTTGACACTACCAAGCACCTAGCTCAGGAATCATTATAAGGCTCTCATTAAACACTAGCCGAGGTATTCATTAAGGTCCTAAGCGCTGAACAGGAAGTCTGCCAGGCGACACCAAGTATTTGACAGATTTAATGAGTCTGCTGGCTAACGGCTAGATGAGGGAGACAGAAAGGCTTAAATGATTCATTCAGCACCCACTCACTCATTTTAATGGGTAGTTACACAGAGCTGCCAGTTTATAGGTTGCTACAACAGTACACCTCATAAACTGGCAGCATTGTGTATATGCTGATATACGTACATACTGTATGTACACTGTGTTACTGCTTTATTAAGTGTACAGAGCTAGAAATTAGTAAACTGACAAATTGGACTGCTACGTGGTGGACACCGAGTTGTTTATCTCTCCTCCTTCAACAGCCAAAAAGTGGAACTGGTCTTATATTTTGACCCAAAATTAGGTATTAGAAAAGAAGCTATAAAGTTTACAATGCATTAAGGCACAGACCATCTCTCTCTGAAAGTCTTCATATGGATTTTTTTCAGTTAACGAAAACATTTTTACCATTCATCCGAGAGACTCCGAGAGGTCAACCGAAGTGTGGTGCTTTTCTAGACTTTTTTTTTGTTTTTTGCCCCTTTATCATTTATTCCCTAACTTGTGCTTGTCATCAAGCGTTTGTTTCTTTTGTGTCTTTGTTTTTTCCCCATTGAGTAGGGTAACAAAAAGACTTTAGATGTTTTAAATGTACCCTTGTGAAAAAACACATTTAGGTGTATTTCACCACGTCATACACAGGTGTACTGTACGTTGGATAATATGAGCTCACGTGAAAAACGAAAGGGCGCTGCATGTGAAAGTCGTCATGCATAAAATCCACATGTGACTTGGGACAAATGCGATTTTAAAAATGAAAGGACGACCATTTGCGTTCATTTAAAATATTGTACAGGGGTGTGAAAGACTTTTTTTTTTTATAAGAAATGTTTGTCACGGTAAGGGAAAATAGTTTCTTTGGTTGCTTCAGTTCTTCAAGGGTGCCAATATTTATGGCCCATACATTGTATCATTTTGGAGGGAAAGCTCTCCTGAGCTGTCCGTTTATTAGATATTAGATCTCTATACATAACACCTTGTTAGGATAGCGTGCAGCCATAACCGCTGCATCGTAATGTATTTAAAACCATTTTCCCTATCACACTTTAGTGTACGTGTCAGTTCCCATTTCCATCTTCTACCTTTTCACTCATCTCTGCTCCATATCCTTAGAGCATGGCAGTGCTAAAGCGCTCCTCACAGAGATGTGATTTGTTACTGATAGCGATGATGGACGTAACGAGAAGAACTCGTGGATTTGAGATTGTAGCTTTAAAGTCTCAGGATGCCGCTGAGGTCAGTGAGAGAGAAGGAATAAAAGTCGATTATGTCTGTAGTCCTTTTTAAGGTCCTGGCTGTCAAACCCACTTTCTTCTTATCAGATGTGCGTTTCTTTCTTCTCCTCCTCCTCCTCTTCTGCAGACTAACGGTATTTCATATGCCACTCTCAGTTTCTCTGTTGTATTTGGCAGATCAAGGGGTTCAAGCTCCCACTCTTCAGAGCTTTCATCCTGAGACAAGTGTTACATCTCTATCGCCGTTCTGGCTCGAGCTGAGCATTGATCTCACGGCTTTGAGTGGTGTGTGCTAGGGGCGATGGGCGTGGCTCGCTGAAAGGACCATGCCCTATTGCCTGTGGCTGAATGCTTTACCTTTTATAAAATGGCGTGGGCATCACTAAATGCAAAATCAGCTGTAATTTATGGATGATTGACATTTATCAACGAGTACAAAGATAATGTAAATGTTACTGAAAATTTATAAATATGAATTTCGAGGGGCGGCGGTGCGGTGGTTAGCACTGTCGCCTCACAGCAAGAAGGTCCTGGGTTCGATCCCCGGGTCACCCAGGGTG
>JAQQZR010000002.1:4134867-4148366 GCA_030068235.1 Notoglanidium macrostoma | reverse complement strand
CCCAAGATGCTGGGATTGGCTCCAGCTTCCCCACGACCCAGATGGATAAAGCGCTATAGATAATGGATGGATGGATGAATTTCGAGTCTGTGGAAACAGCACAGGAGATCGTTTGACAAAAAAAATGTGATTAAAACTCTACAATGAACTGTGTAGCAGAGTGTATATATTATTCGCTTCAATTCTTTGGTGACTCAAATCATCACACTTTTGTATTGAAGCCCTTGACATATCTCCGATAGGCTTCTGTGGGCTTCTATGGCAGATTCAAGTACTCTGTCCCTGTGTCTCAATTCACATACTTCTGCACTTACACTTGCTATTTTGAGTGCATAAGTGCGTTCACACTGACAAGTATGGCAGCATGCAGTGCACTACGAGTACCTATGGTGTACTCAATACGGTCAATCTCTTGATTGTGCAGCAATGCTAACCCTAACCCTAACCCTAACCCTAACCCTAGGCATTCACTACTAATACCTGATTCTGGATTAGTCTTACTGATGAGGAGAGACTGAGAAGAAAACAGAACACACACGCATATAGCGCTTCCCTTAATTTAAAAACCACCAGGCTTCACTGAAAAACACTTACACGCAACTTTGCCAAAAGATTGAGAAATGAGGGCCTTTGTCAATCACACTACATTCGTTACTGTTTTGGTGAGTCAAATATAATAGCACAAAGTCAGTTGTCAAGACATTCTAACATGAACCCGCCTGGGAAATGTCATAACGCCACCATTTGTCACTTCTGTCACGTCTTACGTCAAGTCGACATCCAAATGTAGTGAGGCGAATACTTGCTGGAATAAACTGTGGTACAGCAGAACATCACGACGTGTACACCGTGTCTCACCGAGTTAGAGCGTAAAAAAAAAAAAAAAAAAAAGAAATGCAACAGTCTGCTGAAATAAAAGAAAAGAAATTCAATAAGTCATTTCTAAAGGTCAAGACTGATTTTAAATACAATGCCTGAGATAAGGAAGAGATGAGTGATGCGCTTAGCGACTCACACTCCCGATAATTATAGGCGCTGAATAGCTCTGTCTGTTTTTTGTACTTTAGGTAAGAAAGTAATTATCACGTCCTCAGTACAATTTACATTTCTGACATAATTATTATCTTGGTGATGATGTGAACCTGGAGGTTAGGTCAAATTTGATGTAGACTTAGAATATTGTTAGAACATTGTTCAGGTAATTGGCCACTTCATGGAGGTATTTAGGCTGTATTATGTATTCATCAGTGCAAACAGAGGAATGAAGATAGATATTGCTTTAAGCATTGGGTCAGTAATTCCAAGTCTAGACAATATTCATCGTGAATGTGATATCGTTCGGTGTCGTGTTGTATAAAGGAAAAATGAGAAAGTTAAAAGAAGACAGAGGAGTGAAAAAGCATGACCCTGAAAAATTGACTTTTACACTCAGCAGGCGATAAGCAGCGGTTATATCCTGACAGCTGAATTTCAATTCTTGTTGCCTGAATTATAAACACATTTTCCTCCTTTAAACCTGTAATTTAACAGGTAAATGCAGAACCAACCACTGAATCTCAGACGTATTAAACCATACAGGATGTACAGTCAATGGAGACGATTGTCTATATACTCAGCAGCACGTCTGACCTGTCGACAGGAACCGCAGCTATCCTGCTATAAGAGAAAAATAATCAGTCTTGCTTAAATGTCAGCATTATTTATGTGTCTGTCTCATTACGGACTTGTTAGACTGTCATACGAGACCGTAATTAAAGCAGCCCGTGGGAACACGGCATTAGTAAATCTGATGTGAGGTTTAAGTCGCTATAAGACTAAAGAAAGATAAAAGATTCTCTGACTTTCCCAGCTGTTTTTCCAGCCCCTTTTGGGAATAAGGGGCATGTAGTAAAAAAATCGTTCCTATACTGCAAATACCATGAAAAGTGCTTGATAGTGTGACGTGACAAACATGACTGAATCATCTGTACGTTAAGATTTTCATTCTTATCGGTTCACGTACATACCGCATTTGATTTCGAGAAAAATGTGGTTCTTCGGAATGTCTAGAAAAACAAGACCCTGTGATAGCAGAACATTACCATTATGACGTTTATATATTTGTAATGCTATAAAAAAAAAAAAAAAAGTTCATTATCATGAATCAATGAAAAACAATTCTGCATTGATGCCTTGCATATGAGTTTGCACTCAAATACTTTAGTGGAGTGTTTCTGCCAAACCTTCCAAAACTGGAGCAATACAGTCAAAAGGTTCTCCTAGCTTACATTTTTTACGAAGGTTTTATTAGCGTCCCTGTTCTAGCAGGAGAAAACTGAACGTCTTTAAAGAGGCTGGTTTTTGTTTTGAAAGCATGCGACCGCTACCTGTTAGCTCTCTGTTCGGCAAATCCTCCGCAAAGTCAGTGTTAGTGGTCCCTTTGAAACCCATCTCGAACTTTCTTTTCATTCGCACGTCTCATGTGGAAACCTTGAATGTACAGTAATATGCCTTTTTTTTCCCACCCGCAAGACCGTCGAGACCGTTTCGGGTTCATTTCAACCTTACGAAAGTGGTGGCCGAAAGTATTTAAAATATAGATACTTCAGTGACACGTTGCGGTTTAAGATCTATGGTATAGAATTGTTACGAAGTGTTTTTGAAATGTCGATAGCACTGAAAATGGCGACTCGCCACTCGGCGCAGAGGATTCTGGGAAGGCTGAGCCGGCCCCATTAACTGAGACAGTGTGGTGACATGTCACATAAAATGAACATATGAACCTAAGTTCCGAGTCATAGTCATATTTAAATGCCACAGCTGCTACAAAATAGTAATAATCCGTATCGCAATGTTGAGTCTGCCACTAAATAGCACAATTCCTTTGCTCTGTCTTTAGCCCTCTGTTACTGGCGTGTGAAATAATGACAGCTCCAAATACACCCTGCTTCCATCGCAGTACCTGCAGTCAAGCAAAAACGCCCCGAAACCGCCGTGTTTTGTCACTGCTCTATTCTTCAACCCTCGCATTTTGGTCTCCTCTCATGTCTCGTCTCTGATGGACGGTGGTGCACCACTTTCTCTGACCTCACTGACTCACAGGGCTCTCTGATGTTACGAAATCCTTTCATGCTGCGTTTCCTGCTTTTCTTGTGCAGGTGGATGAGTTGCAGTGGAAACACGCAGTGCCCATTTCTAGCTTTTCAATACGGCCACTTTGAAGCTCGAGCCGTGAACATCTCTCCGGGGAGATGAGTGCGCCTGACGCCCCATTGCACCTGCTCGTTCACACAGCTCAATCATTCGCACATTCACTGCCACGCTTCTGTGAACATCTGTTGCAAAGCACATAAGGGGATGCATGGCATGATATTGCTCTCCAACAGAGGTTCGTTTACAGTTGAAGTCAGGATCCGTCATTTGATCTAACGTGTATTTGGTAAAGAATGACATTCTTACAGATTCTTTTGAACGCAGAATATCTAAAAATATATATCGAGGCTAAATCATCATTTAAAAAAAAAAAGAAGCAGGGGGTCTGCACATTTGTCTGCCGTTTCTCTTTTGCATGTACCGTATCTCAACATAGCGTTCTAGCGCTCGAGTAATAAATACGAGAATGTCATGCTACTCCTTCCCTCACCGCACGTGTATTGTGAATAAGGAACCAAATTGCAGCACTTAGCCACAGGCCGAGCTCTTTGCTCATTTCAGAGTGCGGATTTTAGAGCAGGACGAGGTTATTTTCCCAGCTGTTGGGGTAATTGTCTTGTTTTGTAACCTGTGTTCAGTGTCCTCTTTGACAGGAGCTATTTGCGCTTTCGCAATAGAGCCGACATTTCTCTTGTTTCAGATAAAGACGGAGCTGCAGTGAGTAGGAAGTGTGTTATACCACAGATCACGACATATAAGCCATGTGCATGCTTCTTGTGAGTGTCACGCCTAGAAATAAAATACATGAATCAATTTGTATTAAAGACATGAAGGTTAAAGGTGGAGGCATCGATTCTGGAGAAAGATTGTTGATTGTTGATATATGAACTCAACAGCCAAACTAATACACACCTCCCCTCAGCGCTCCTTCAGAAGCTCCGCCCCACAAAACACACCCTAGCCTAAGTCTTACCTATCCTAACACAGGTGTAAAATCATAATCGAGAACATAAAAACACAACTAAGCCACAGAAAAAGGAAAAGGACGTAAATATACGTTTCATATAATGTTCGTGAACTCCATCACTCATACGCCGAGCTACTGCGTATTCTTCCGCCGCGCGCGACGTCGTATGTCGAGACGTACGTAACCCGAGGACTTCCTGTATATATAGCCAAAAAAATGTATACACGCTTCAGGAAATGCCTGGAAGCTAACGGCCACCACTTTGAGCACGTCTTGTCATTGTAGAGGCCAAAGGTCACTTGTATTAATCTAGTGATGTCTGAGTTAATTTAGTATTAAAATAACTTTTTTATACAACTGAAGTGTGTATATATTTTTCGGCTGACTCATATATGTATTTATATATCTTGTATATACCCATATATATATATATATATATATAGATCCAAGATGGCGCCGCGGATGGCAGCCTCGGTACTGCGCTTCCTCATTCCATATTTATCCTATATTCTGTATTTATTTCAGCATCTTGCACTTTGCACAATTGCACTATGGTCTTTTTGCACATTTCCTACATACATGTAGATTATGTATATACAGATATATATTTATTTCTTGTACATGCACTAATGTTTCTTTGTAATAGCTATATACATACATACATATATTCTTTTTATGCACACCAAGAGCAAGGTAAACCCGGAGTCCATTTCCTTGTATGTGTACATATACTTAGCTAATAAAGCTGATTCTGATATATAGAAAACACAAGGTGTTCTACATGATGAGCAAGCCAGCAGCGTCAGTGATGTTAGTGCTCTTCCTTGAGATGAAAAAAACCTTGAGCGCAGTTAGACTCAAAATGAAACCCATCCTGGTGTGAATGACAGAAAGATCAAGGGAAAACATGTGAACATGTATGGGCATATCATGGATAGGATTTTTAATATTAGCATAAGATAGATTTTAATCTATGATCTTTTACGTATAATAAATAATATTCTTTAAAAACAAGCTAGGTTTTTTTTTTTTTTTAAACACAGATGGACTTATCACTTACAAAAATGTTTACAGAGCTTGTAGGAGTCCAGAATCTGAAAGCATGTCATAAATGCATGTCTGCTTGAACCTGACGTGTTACGTTTCCAGCTAATTTAGCTCCGTGAGAAATCAGGTGACTTATATTACACGCAGATGGTGGAAAGCTTTTTATTAAATGCCAGGTGCCGAAAACAGAACCTTTGTAGGTGAGAATAAACATTTGCTCATGTGGAAACTATTAAACCAAGTAGAAGTTTATCAATGTTAGCTTGGAAGCTAATTAATTACTAATTAAAGCTAGCAAATGCCTGCTAGTGCCATTGGTAGAAAGTTAACAAAAATGAAATAGCTTGGTTTCTACACACTGTGTTGACAAAATTACAGCGTCAATCATTTTTTTTTACAATTAAAGATCTACATGATATACTTCTTATCCACTTATAGTTATATACGCATAGTTATGTAATTAGTTCTTGTTATCATTTATGTTATAGCAGCTATAAACAGTCATTATATTAAGTTTATATTATACCAGCCTCTCTTTTTTTCTCTCTCAACGACTCCTTCCTTTAATAAACATCTCCTTACAGAAATCTGCCCCACGATAATGATTACAAATTATATTCTGTGTTCAGTATTAATTTGTTTATTATTAGGTTTTATTATAAACGTCCCTTTACAATTGACACAATGTTTTCGAGCTGCTGTTAGAAAATGAATTCTGAGCAATCAGATTGAGGAATTGTGCTATAAAGTCATTTATCTTCTTTAAATCAGTTAAACGTTATCCAAAGCGTCTTTGTACTCGTAGTCATTCATGTATTATTTTTTTAGGTGCCATTTGATCCATTACAAATCTATACTTTATATATTAGTAAAGTTGACTTGTTTCGTGGATTCAAGCCAATGTTTTGCTATAGCATGCCAAGCATAAAGCATAATGCACTTAGAATTATGATTGATTGTTTTTTTTGCTGAGGGTGAGTGGTAAAGCTGTATGTCATTTGCCTCTTAGTCACAGGCCTGGACATAAAGATGAACTCAGATTTTCGAAGGACGCATGGCTGAGGCGTATTACTGTACGAGAGATCGGATTTGTAGCCTGTAATAAATCAATGCCGAGACTGGGAATTGTTTGGCATAACAGGGGCACACTCTTGACAAATGAGATGTGAAAACAATCACTCTGAATAATGGCAGGAGCCCCACCGGATCTGACTCTGAAAGTGTGTGTGTGTGTGTGTGTGTGTGTGTGTGTGTGTGTGTGTGTGTACCACCCAGGCTGCCATAATAGCTCCATAAAACAGCCTCTCCGAAGACACTCTGTACTCATAATCATGACCTAAGACAGGACGCTTGCTCACTCTAAGCGGGAAAAGAAATTAAAAAGAAAGGAGCATCGCACATTCCAATCACATATTCCTCATATTTATATGTAAGAGGTAATGTTCATTACTAAAATGAAATTTCTCTCATGAACATTCTTGGATATTGATTAGGTTATAGCTGGAGTCCTCTCGGGTAAACGCTGCGCTCTCATTTACACAGTGGTGCTGAATATCCTGCGGTGAAAACTGTGTCCTGAACAAAAATAAATGAGTTTCATTTGCTGGTCCCCTTTCACTTTTGGTGAAAGAGAATGCAGCTGGTAATGAAATGTTGGGATAGTAAAACTGGCGCATGGAAGAAATCCGAACCGCTCTGATGTAGAGAAACTCATTGGATCGGTGTGGTGTTATTTCTCATCTTGGTCTAATGTTTCATGACATCATCAAATTTGTCAGAAAAGCGCTCGGTTGTTTAAAGCCTTCACCAACAGGGTTTCAAACAACCCTTTCTTCTGATACTTTCGTTAATGAATATTACAACTCAAATTTTTCCATGGAAAAATCTCCATTCGCTAACTCTGCAATTTTCATGTCTCAGGCTACGTCCACATCAATACGTCTCAAGTTTTAAAACAGCATTATAAAATGAAAACAATCGAGCGTTTTAGCTTCATATCAGAAAAAAATCTCTGTCCATACGAACAAACCTCAATAGGCATATCATGTGACCAGTCATGCACACTGGGCATGTCTTTATAAACAGGAAGCGGATTGTCTTCTCTGTAGTTGGTTGTAGATCACCAAAGGTAGTCGAGGCTGATGCCGGTTTGTTTTCTTCCAGGAAAGGGTCACGTGATAGGAGTGTGATGAAACAGGGAAGGATACATTGTGACTGATAAGACCCAATCAGGAAGCGAACACGGCTGTCGGACACGATCCCGGTTTGTTTTCTTCCATTAAACTGGAACATCGTTTCCAAAAGTCTCTGTTTCTGCCTGTCCACACTAAAACATCTTCAAACTAAAATGGGACCAGCAGCATTTCCAAAGCTCTCCATTTCAGGGACTGGAGAACTGAGGAGTGGTTTGGATGGCATTTTTTTAAAGCATTTTTAAAAACGTTTTAGCATTTTTACCTAAAACGTATGAATGTGGACATAGCGCCAGATTCCTGTTCTTTATTGACCGGAGTAGAACCCGATGTGGGCTTCTGCTCTTGTAGCCCATCCCCCTCAAGGTCTGACATGTTGTGCTGTCTGAGATGCTCACCACGGTTGTAAAGAGTGGCTGCCGTAGCCTTCCTGTCAGCTCAGACCAGTCTGGCCGTTCTCCTTTCATCTCTCTCATCAACAAGCCGCACATCAAACATGCACATGTGCCCTTTATGTAATTCTGTGTTCTCTTATATGTAGCGACATGGTCCTGGAGCAACGCTGGCTCATTTCAGTACGTACTGTTCCACCCGTATATGGTTAAAATGACTATAAAAGCCACTTGAATGGAACAAAATGCTTTTTTTTTTTTTTTTGGTCCACAGAACAACTTCTGATATGGATGTTTTTTTTGGTTGGTTTTTTTTAACCACTCGGTTCCCAGACTCCCATCAAACTCAGTTATGTGTGAAAACAATATGAGATCAGCAACTTCTAAAATATACAAACTAGCCCATCTGACACCAACAACCATGCCACGCCGAAAGTCACGGAGAGATCACGGGTGTGATGTGAGGATTAACTGAAGCTCTGCATGATTTTATATATTGCACTGCTGCCTTCGGGATTGACTGATTGGAAAGTTTCAAGAATGAGTAGTGGCCAGAGAGTGTCCATAGTGACTATCTTGTTTCACCAATATATAACCTGTATATTCACTGCACTAGATGATATATATTAAGTTGCTTTGCTGGGGTTTGTGCGTAGTCTTCTGGTTCTCTCTGTTTCAGTGTGTTATTGGGTTTGAAACACTTTACTTTACTGAAGATCATCCTGACACTTCTAACACACAGCATTGTTCCTCTGGCTTTGTTTGTTGTTTTTGCTTGGTGGTTTGGGATTACGGTCGAACTCTATTGCGGTTTGGAGAGTCCCCATTATAGTAACAACATTGCTTTTAAGGCTTCTCTCAGAAGTCTGTGTGTTTTGATCTCTCCAGCCTTGTGTATCAGTGGGAGTCAAATATGAATGTGTTTCCAGCGCTTTAAGATAGCAGTGACTCAGTGGTTCTGGTATGTTTTGATTTCAAATGACAGGACTTTCAGGGAGCCACTGTTGGACCTTTAAAGGCTGAGCGAAACTTGGGTTTACACTTTATGATTCCCAGACTTTTGATTTTGCTGGCACGAACAATTTGCACAATTTTTTAAAATGAAAGAATTTGTAAAATAATTCTTTGGTTGTGAGTTGAATCTTAGAGTGTCTAAAAGTACAAATATCCTAGTGGTAATGGAGAAACATGATAATGGACAGAAAACATGTCTTTGTTATTTCAAACTCACAAACAACGTTAATGCGACGCTAAAGCCCAGCTCACGACATAAGCAGAACATAGTGATGTTCTTTACTTGCAGACGTCATGTCATCTACATTGTATAATCTGATATGGAGAGCAAATTATCGTGCGATCGGATGTAGAATTTGGCCAAGATTTTTATTGAGTAAGAATCTTTAAAGGCTGCGGTTTCACACAGCATAATACATCACGTTTTCAAAGTGATAAGGATGATTGTGTGGTGAGCATACACAAAGCAATCACGCTTTTTGCCTATACATCAATCATGGGAATGAATAAACAACCCTGTGTGGCTTTGTTACGTAAAAAAAAGCACCCCTCCATGTGTATGGATCAGATCAACAGTGGTCATTAAAGGAATAGCAAGCCTTCGTTAGCGGTTAATAAACATTGTGATGGCTGTGTGTGTGTAAGAATTCAGGATCAACTCTGAGACACACTGACTTATTCACCATCCCATGTGTCTCAAACTGCTGGGTAGATGTTTTTTTTTCCAATTTTTTTTTTTTTTAATTAAGTTAGAAACTGATATAAGACTTTGCAAATGTTTGACCTTTAAGTAAAAAATTTAAATAAAGCTCTGCTTCTTGAAATATGACTTCTCTTTGTTTCAAAGGGCACTTTAGTCACGGTCAAAGACTCAAAGAGTCTTTTCCATTTGTTAATACAGGAATGATGCCGACTTGGCGGTAGCTCACCACTAGAGGGTGTTAAATCAATGATTTACACATAATACAGTACACTGGAAGCAGATTTAAGGGGACCTTATGTGTATTTTGTACGTGCTACTGCATATGTGTAAAGTCGTTAACAAAAAAACCTGAAATGTACCTGTACACCTGCGCTTTCATGAAGTTATCCAATCAGCCAATCACACGGGAGCATTGCAATGCATAAAATCATGTATACATGTTATATGTTGTATAATATGTATAATATGTTGATATTAAGGGCCATTTCGCTTTGCTAGGTTTCAGTCATGCTGCACTTGGGAACCAAAATGAAGTTTTTTTTAAATAGAGAAAAGTATCTGTGATTGTCAGAATAATAAGAATGTGAATTACAGGGGTTTGGTGGCTGTTAAAATTAAGGATTTTCCTAGCAATTACGGCTTTGTACTTTTTATGTCATTCTCAGACAGACCATATAATCGCAAAAACAACCAGTCTATGTTTGTCCTGTCAGTCATGAAGCATTTAGATTCACTGTTTTGCCTCTTCCTGAGCTTATAAAGGAACAGCTTGCTCTAGTTTTCACACTTCTAATTAAAACCCTGTGCTTGGCTTTAGTGCCATGCAGTCATACACCTCACTCTAGAGAAACTGATTGTTTTGATGCTGATTAGGGCTAAAGAGTACGTAGTTGCACAAGTGGTGTTGATCAATGGTAGGTCATGTGATCACTAGATGTAGTATGTAGGCTAAAGCTGTGCTAGGACATCAGTAACTTACCTAAACCTGGTCTTACATCAAACAACTCTTCAAGCGGTTTCACCATCGCGGACAAATTTCCAATGTCAGAATAAAATGATGAGAGTTTTGCTGGAATTGAGGAACACCTCCATCATTTCCATCATTTGGTGTAAGGTGGTCAGGATAGCTGTCTTAAAAGAGTCTTTTTCTAGTCTTGACAATCAACCGTGTTTAATATTATCTTCATGCAAATAGTAACCCTGCAAGATCGCCAGGCTTTGCAGAATCATAGATAATCTTTTGAAAAGTCATTTGGTGTAAGGCCGCCGTAACTCAAGGACTAATGGCACATTGTCTTTTTCATATGAGAAAGTGTCAGACTTTAGTCTTTTAAAAGTCTTTTCAGAATCTGTTCAAACTCTTCTAATGTATCGTTAGCATAAAACCATTTGTCTGACACGTACTTTTCAAAGTTGCCCATATTTTATCGGTCTGAATTTTAAACGCTCGCTTTGTTTTCAGCAAGAGATGATAGAAAAAAAAGAGCAAGCTTTTTCGGCAATGTCTTTAAATTGAAGAAAAACGTCTCTCCCAACAGGATATTATGAAATTGTTTCCCAACATTGCCCATTCAGACAGGATATGTCTTACCTGGGGTTATTTCAAATGGTCAATTTGAGCAAACGTATAAAATGACTGACAGGACAGATTCTGACGGGATTACTAGAAACTTCTATAATAATTACATTACTCAAACTAATCCTGTCCAAATAGGGCTTAATTTGTCATTTTGGATCGTCAAAACTGATCTATATACCAAATGGCAGTGTGCAATGCGGCGCAGCAGGACAGACCATCTGTTTGCTTTATAAATTTACGTGACAGTTTGCTGACGGATAGAAACCATCTACGCTGACAAACTGTCGTTTGCTCATTACCCTGATGTCTCATGAGTCGCACTGAAAGAACAGCACAGGAGTGATGCTCTAAAGGTAGCAGTGAGCCTAAACCACTGACAAATGATACTCATGAGTGACTATTATTATAATAATTATTATTATTTTTCCATTCAAAGCCTACCCAAGGAATTGGGTCAGGAATACACCCTGGATGTAATTCGAGAATGCATCTGGGATGCCTGTCCATCATGGGTACCATGCACACCATTGGCAGCTGGTGGTTATTAAAATACAGGAAGCACAACTTTCCATTCTGGACTATAAATAAATAAGCAAACAAACGAATATATGTTTTTATTCTCTGACTTTCAAATTCAAATCTTGGGTCTCTCCATTCAAGTATGAGTATCAAAAGACTTTTCTTAAACCAGGTCAATATTAGCACTGGTGGCCATTTTGTCCCAAAAAGCAGCCAAGCTACTAGCTGAAGAAGGAAGTGACCGCTAGACGTATAAACAACAAATTTCAGAAATGAATGCGAATAATCAAACAGAACATTATACTTACAATTTACAATATGTACAAATGACAGCAATGTTTCAGTTGGAGATATCAGTTATGTATTTCGCAGTTATTGATTGGCAGCTGCTTACGAGGTTCCATTAAAAGCCAAGATAGGGTTGTTTTTGTGTGTGTGTGTGTGTGTGTGTGTGTGTGTGTGTGTGTGTTCAGAATGCACCCATGCACTCATCTGAACACGTGATAAACAATATAGACACTTTACTAAACATTACATTGCTGCATTTTAATCAGATTTTATGAGAAACTGGGTTTCCTGTGTAGTCTTAAAGCCATTGGCCGCGACGCACACACATTCACATTCACACTTAGACTCAGCAATCCACCTTTTTTTGGAGATAGGAGAAAACCAGAGAACCCAGAGGAAACCCAAACAGCCACAGGAAGAAGACATGAAAATCCACACAGACAGTAACGTCAGCTCAGTATCGAAGCAGGAACGCTGTGAGGAGGCTATTCTACCACTGTTCCACCATGCCAGTTATTTCTATTATGTCTCAGACCTTCATTATAATTCTTCTGTATTTATCTATGTACATAAATTCTAGCAGATTGCAAAACAGCAGCAAATTCACATTCAGCTCAAACAACATTTCTCTGGTTAAAGCCTTTGCCTGAATTACATGTGAATAAATAATAGGAAGTAAAAGAGGTTTTGTGCTTGTTTTTTTTTTGTTTGTTTTTTTGAATGACAAACACATTACATGTAAGTGCTTTTTTTTCTTTTTTTTTTTTTTTTTAAAGTGCAACCTGTAATGCAAACCAGAAAGTGTTTTGCAATGCCATTCACTTTGTAATACTCTCCTGAAAACATTTTCTATAATGACATCTCTGCAATTCTTTGACAGCTGGATTTGTTCGGTGTGTGATATATATAGACAGAATTCATAAAGACAGAGACAGAGTAAATATTAATGGGATGGATTGGTGTGGCAGGCTTCCTTCATAGTAAACGACTGCATTAGCTGATTTGTTTACTGTGGATTTCTGTTTATATTTGGCAGACACCATGTGGTTCTTGTTGCACGAATGTCAATGTCTAGGGATTACAATGGAAATGCACTGGATGGGATGTCCATATTATATAAGTCATACATTCTCTCTCTCTCTCTCTCTCTCTCTCTCTCTCTCTCTCTCTTACAAACACATGTACGAGGATTCAAGATTCCAAAAAATAAAGAAAAAAAGTTGAAATCTCTTTTCTAACTTTTTTAAACCCATTCTTATACATTTTGTAAAATAACAATAACTGTCCGTTAAATATAACTAATGTTAAATGTAAATATTAAATGCAAAGTTTAAAAATAAACATAAACGTTAAATGTAAATATTAACTATAAATGGTAAATTTAAATCATGTATTATCAATAATATTAACATGTAAATAAATTTCTATCTTTAAGGGAATGGTGTCTAAATGGTTAAAATGGTTCTCAGAGTTGGATATGTAAATACAAATACAAAAAGTATTAAACATAAAATTTAAATTCGAAATGTAAATATAAGTATATGAATATACAACTTTACAGATACACGTACGTATATGCTAGATGTTAAATATAAAACACACACACACACACACACACACACACACACACACACACACACACACACACACACACACACACACACAC
>JAQQZR010000002.1:4080272-4110179 GCA_030068235.1 Notoglanidium macrostoma | reverse complement strand
CCCAGGGTGTACCCCGCCTCTCGCCCCAAGATGCTGGGATTGGCTCCAGCTTCCCCACGACCCAGACGGATAAAGCGCTATAGATAATGGATGGATGGATATATAATAATAATAAGAAAGGAAATAAGAGAAATCGTAAATTATCGTAATGGAAAACATTGCTTTTTTTTTTGCTTTTTTTAACATTAAGCTCTTAAATTAAAACATGTAAGAAGCAGAAATACCCTACTTTGGTCAAAATCCGAGTTTTCTTTTTTTGTTGTTGTTTGGCTATTTGTATATAAAGTAACTGGACGCATACATACAGTAAGCGTGTGTGCGTCTTTTTCTGAGCTAGATATTCCAACGGAGTGATCTTGTGTGTGTTACGACTGCCTCAAGAAAAAAAAACACACACTGAAAATCCTTTAAACACTTCTTGAAAGAACTTCTTCTACTATTTGCTGCTTTTATTTCCACACACAAGGCATTAAAGTTACTGTGAAGTATCAAGATGTTCCCCTCTGGGAAATGATTCCTAACGCCAAAGCGCACCAATTACTGTGTGTTTCTTTTACCAGCACAGCATCATCTCTTTGTTTACCAGCACACACGCTTGTTACAGAAGTTAATGACGAAGTTAATGTTAGAAGTTTATGCACAGTGTAGCAAGCTTCATCTGAAAGCAATTTGGCTTTTAGTGTGAGCAGTTTGAAAAGATCTCTCTCCATCTTTTGAAAGTCGCAGATGTTCTGTTATGAACTTTTGTAGTCCTGTGTTTATTTATCACACGATTCTAAATGTAGGACCGCAATAAGAAAGCGTGGTGGTTTTAAGGAAAAAAAGGAACAGATTAAACTCGGATCTTCGGGGCATCTGAGATTTATTTTGTAATGAACAATATTAACTTTCTTAGTTTTTAACTTTTTTTTTTCATCAGTCAGTTTATTTTCACATTACCTACAATGCCGTTTGACTAGAGCCAGTGGGATTTAGCCTTGCCTGAAGAGAAAGATGCAGCGGCGCTTTATCCTTAATCTGTTCAGCTCTCTTATCTCTCTCGATCCGTACACTCCGGTCGACCGAATCCGCTTATAAAGTTTAATATTCAGGTTAATACCTCCATTGACGCTATCAGCCTCATTATTTCACAGATCACTAACTAACCAAGGTGAGTCTCAGCTGTAATCCAGCACACGTTTGTGCTGCACTGCATTCTGGGACTTTGAGTCTACCATTTGGGTTTCTTCTGATTATGATATTGAATGTCACTGGGAAATGGTGAGCAAGAAAAGATTGCTTGTTTGTGTTTAGAGCGAACAGTAAAACCTGACTGAATTTCTTTAACACCATTGTACTTGAGTTTTCTAGCAAATACTTTGTTATTATAAGGGAAAATAAAAACGTAGAACTAGATGAAAAGAGACTTGACTAGAGATCATTTGACCTTGTAGTCAAGGACTCGGTGCACCATCGGCTAGACGCTTTGTTTCTGTTACTGGATTTAAAAAAAAAAAAAAAAGCCATCGAAATTGCTTTTATTAGCCATGTGTAGATTGGCTGCCTCCACTGTATTTATATTTGGGGTGCTTTCTGTCAGATTGCATTTGGTGTCATGGAGAAACAAAGCCTTCGTGTAAACCTACACACACTGCTAGGCGTGTAATATCTCCGACACTCGTGGCTCGAAAATGAACCTGTGGAGATCTGCTAAAAGATCCAAACAGTGCGAGCTTGTGAATACACATACAACTCTAACATTCTTGCTCTGTGAATCTCAGCATGATGTGTTGGTGTTGATGCTGCAAGAAAGGCCGCTGCTTTGAAGGTGAAGATTTTCAGGGTAATTTTCTGACACTGTTGTCTTTGTTTGCACAAAAATATTACCATGCTGAGTCTCCTTGGCTTGCATATCAGCAGGTTTCCTTACCGATGGTCCCTCCTTAATCAATATGCTCAAAAGCAATGGGCTATTTGGAAAGATGTTGGTACAGTGCTGAGATGGGTGCACAAGGATCTTGGAGAATCACTCAAGTTCATAAGAGGGTAGTTTTGATATAGTATAAACTGTCCCAATGCTCTTCCTGCGCCATTAAACATGAATGCATCATCAACACAAGCCAGACACTATCTTCATATTTCAATAAACTACATAGGTCCCTCTTTTTAAACGTAAGCCTGTATGTGGATTTGAGCTTGTTCCACTTATAGAGCTTGGTGCAACGCTTTGAGAAGACAAGTCAACACTGTTGATTGATATTATTAAGTGCGTGTACAGACGAAAGCTGTACTTTACTTAATATTAGTACTATTAGGGGTTGGACGTGTTGGAACCTTATTGTTTTTGCCAGGCTTTTAGGGGTCCAAGGACTTGGAAACTTCTTAGGCTAGTTTGGAGTTTCCATATCCTTCCTGTTAGCTTGAACACGTCTGAGCTCTCAGCAGTCTGTAGAAATGCTGCTCACCAGATGTTTATTGTTTTCGCACATCATTCTGTATAAATTCTAAACTCATCACAGGAGATCAACAGTTTCTGAAATCCCCAACCAGCCCATTTGATAACAACAACCATGCCACGGCGAAATTAACAGAGCTTCTGATGTCTGATGTGAACATTCACTCAAGTGCTTAACCTGTATCTTTATGCACATGTTCCTAATACAGTGGTTTCTGAGTGTATAGTGCACTGTGTATATTTATATTCCACTGAGAAGTGACATGGTCGACTAACAGTAATATAAATAGTAAGTAATAGTAAGCAGTCTGTACAAATTATAATGTGCAGTGCAGTTAAGTGTCCAGTCTGGTGGTGTGCAGCACTCTGAAGGTACGACCTGTGGGATGAAACTCCTTCGCAGTGTGTTTGGATGTGCCTTGAAACTGCAGTAGTGTCTGCCAAAAGTGAGCAGCGTGAACAGGTTGTGATTCAGGTGGCTGGGATCTTTTATATTCCAGTCCATAAGTCCAGCAGAGCTGAAATTTGGTACATGTCATCTTTGGTTCTCAGCTTTCAGAGAGAGAGAGAGTGAGAGAGAGAGAGAGAGAGTGAGAGAGAGTGAGAGAGAGAGAGCGAGAGAGAGAGAGAGTTGGTGTTCCACATCTTGGTTGGGAGAAGGAGGAGTATTGCCCTAATGATTCCCACCTGAAAAACTTTCTGTCCAGGACTGCTCTCTCTCTCTCTCGCTCTCTCTCTCTCTCTCTCTCTCTCTCTCGCTCTCTCTCTCTCTCTCCTTCCTTTTCTCAACCAAGTTAAAAAACAAAGTGATGGTCTTGTGCAGGCTTATATCCATCATCTTAACTTCTCTCTGGAAAACAAATGGACACAGAATTTGTAATCGGTGCAAACATCTACAATGGAACGGAAAGAAAACAGATGTAGGAAAAAGAAGGATGCGGGTTGCCGTAGAAACTAAAAGCTCCTGTCAACATCTGTTTGACTTGTCAAGGTTGCTGGCTATTTTAGCACGTGCGTATTTTATATTTAGGTATCTGACAGCTGTTTAATAGTTTCGGTTTATCGTTATATGAACAATTTTAACTTTTTTGATTTTTAAGGATGAAGGAGCATTGTTTGTCTAATCGCACGAAAAACCCACTGGATTGTGCTGTTAGTGGTATTGGTATTGCCAATTCAACATTTAATAACAGACACACACACACACACACACACACACTGTCCTGCATCACACTTCTTCATTGCAGTTAAACACTATCTCTTCTTGTACTGTTACTACTTCCCTATTTTTCTTGTATTTATTGTTAATTATCAAACAATTTCTGTGAAAAGTGCCCATTATGGCACATTTATATGATCTCCTATAAGCACCTTAGAAAAACTTTCATGAATACATAGATGTTTTTTTTAATAAGACAAAAAAAAATTGCTTCTAATGTTACAGAGAAATACAGAGAAGTTCCTCTGTCCCCTTGGCAGAAATCTTACAGACTGGTACAATGCGCTGACACTGGAGACTCCTTTCATTAATGCTAGTTGTTAGTTATGACAATTTGACACTTGTTTTAATACAGACACTGTTATAACTGTTGAGAATTCCATGTAACAGAATTCTAATATTGTTTCTTCCAGTCAAGGCAAAAAAATAAATAAAAATAAGGCAAACGCAATTTTGCTAAACATGAAGCTTTTAACGGTCTCAAATAATCACTGGGCAGAAAATGAACAGGAAGTTAAAAAAAAAAAGCGCTCCTGAGAGCTCGGCCTTCTTCTGCTGGTCGATGCCCGTTGCTGAAACTGTCGAGGGAAAAGCTGGAAACAGGGAAGTTAGATTACATAGTCTTCTGGTACGCAAAGAGAAAATCAGGAAAAGATTGAAATGTTTAAATGGTATAAAATTGAAACTAACTTGTTCAAAAGTTTCCAAAATCTCTTCTGTTTGAATGCTTTAACATCGAGTGGAACAACATGGACTCGTCTTTCTGTGAAAAGCCGTCTGCAAGTTTACCCACAATCCTTCAACATTTAAAGGAG
Organism: Notoglanidium macrostoma; assembly: GCA_030068235.1. NCBI lineage: Eukaryota > Metazoa > Chordata > Actinopteri > Siluriformes > Auchenoglanididae > Notoglanidium > Notoglanidium macrostoma. The sequence continues at coordinate 4,105,711 of JAQQZR010000002.1, read as the reverse complement.
ATCAATGGAAAAGCTGCACCGCACCGATTTACTTTATCTATTGTTTCATTCTTGCTCATTTTCCTTACCGATGATTTGCTGTTGAGACATTAAAAGCTTCATGTTTTGAAATTTTGGATTTGCCTCATTTTTTTTTTTACCCAGGAGTGTAAATTTGATAATAATAATAATAACAATAATAATAGCAATAATAATAATAATCGATTTTTGGACTTTGAGTCTAGATAAAACCTTTGAATTAAAAGTAGCAGTAAATAATAGATGATTTTATGCTAATTGCAAGTTTGCCATTTGCTTTTTTGCTAGGTCACACTCAGTATCAGTTGCTAGCTGAATTGTCACTCGTCCCCACGGACCTGCAGACACTTTGCATTTGTTCCTGGCTGACTTTGACATCCAGTCTTCCTGACACTGTGTGTCTTCTAGAGCTTTGCCATGAGGCAAACAAAGCAAGGTGGTATCTGCCTGTGTGTGTGTGTGTTGCTAAAGGATGCTCTGCTCCACTGCTGCTGCTGCTCGCCAGAGAAGCCTCAAGCTTTCCAATCACACTCAGCACAACATGAAGAGGGAGACTGCAGAGGAAATTAGGTTTCCAAACACACACACACACGCACACATATGGCCAATCACGTATACACACAGCAGGCACTGCGAGTGTAAGCCATCCTTCTCAGCACTCTCTGTCTTGAATTTTGTGAGAGCAAAGGTGAGTGCCCCAGGGTTCCTCTCAGCTGATTTCAGGAGCTTTGGCAAGATCTTGCTGAGGTGAAATAAAAGCGAGACATGGCTACACATAAAAAAAAACCACATACGGTTTGATACTCCACATCCTTCTTCACCATTATTTACGACTCTAAAATGGCAAATGCTGCTATAAAACAAGCCAAGGCTCAGCTATCAGCAGGTAGTCGGTCAGAATTGGGCGTAATGTAAGAAGCCGCTAATCGAAATGAAAATGGACCGACATGTCAATGAAAGAGGCGCTCAGATTTTCATCATAAAAGAAATCAGATCTATTTCTGAAGATTACAGATTGTTCGGGAATTTCAATAAGCAAGTCATTCCGGATGGAATTTTTTTCCTCTTTTTAAGAATTTTTATTGATTTATTTATTGATTGATTTATTTTTTCACAGCTGCCAAAATACGAATGCTCAGACAGTCAGTAAAAGTCTGGACCCAAGCCCTGTTCTTGTTGTTGTTGTTGTTGTTGTTGTTGTTGTTGTTTTTAAATTTGCATTGCTATTCAAATGACCATGACAGCACACTTGTGCCAGAAAAAAAATCAAAATAATCAAAGTAAAATGACACCAAAGTAAAATTGCATGGCTTTTGCTGTTTCTGTCAAATTCATATCAAAATTATGATTTAATGTTTAAACATTTTGACTGGATTTGAAATATGTGTACGTTCATCTTAATTTTATTCTCGCTTATGCCAATTTTTTTAAATACATTTTTAAATCTCAACATTTTTTTCTCTCCCATTATCTTTAAATTCTGATAATCATGTCCCGATTTTCACGTTTTCCTCCTTCCAAACAATGACTAACTTTTCTCATTGTTGTTAGAAAAAAAAAAATTTATAAACTTAATCAAAAAATAAACTAATCTGCTAGTGTTTTCTAAATCAGCGTTGTTTCAGGACACATGTTTAAGTTTGGTTTGCATAATACCTACCGTTTAAAATCACTAACGATGTTCCAGGTTATCATTAAATGAAAACGAGCATATAACATACGCTGTCATGTCATCACCCATTGAGGAAGCTGTCAGTGGAAATTACAGGTCATTAACAGTTATATGTCTCTGGTATATATTTGTACAGTTCATGAGGATATGACGAGTGTGTAGAGAATGATCGTCTCAGACTTATGACATTTCGCTACAATACCTCACTACAGCTAAAGTAAATGCAAATGAGCATATTAGGAGGTCTCCGTTTTAAATAAGCACTACAGCTTCCCACATCTTTACCTTCTTCCCCACAGAGCTGCTAAATAATGGGCCGTGCCATGCGGAGCCGCTAACGCTAGTACGGCGGGATGGATTTCTGACATTTTGTGTGAATCTCCAAAGGTTAGCTATGCGAAGAAAATCGTCATACAGAATTCATCAAGCTTTAACAGTAATGAGATGTAACGCTCATTTATGAGGATGGACTCGACGGGATCAGCACATCCATGTTTTATTAAAGGCAGAGCATCTGGGTGGATTAAATGCAGGAAAAAAAAAAACCATGGGATTTGTTAAGGCAAAGATATCAAATTCTATTTGAAAGTAAGGTCTAAAGTAAAATTTTAACGCTTTGCTGTATCCTGGGATTGGAGTCGGAATTGAAATATTGTTCCTGCATTCCTGCTGGATTAGTTAGAGGTCTGCGGTTGTAGGAAAGTAATCAATGTCTGAGTGGAGACGCCAAGCTCTTACCACCCTGAAGCCGGAGTCTTCCATTTCTCTAAAACCACAGCAATCCCTCTTTTAATTTAAATAAACAACTCATCATAATTTTATTCATTTATAGTTTTATAGAACGTTGTGGTCCTTCAACAGCATCGCTTTTTTTCTCTCTCTCTCCTGGAGTTGACTAGATAAAAAAAAACAAACAACAGAGATTGTCATGTTAAATGTCACATTACCTTTTTTCTTTTCTTTCTTTCTTTCTTTTTTTTTTTTTTTTACAATAACTCATTTAATAATGACACTGCACGCATCATCTCTGTATAGCTATGTTCATTGTCATGTCAGGCAAAAACAAGTTCTGGTTATCATTTACATCATAACAGCTATATCTTCTGGATTCTCCCTCTTTTTTTCCCTCTCTTATGATGGACATAAGACAAAATAATACATGTACATGGCTGGTCATGTTACTAACAGCGGTATCCCATAATGGAGAACCTGAAGTTTTATCTCTGACTGTTCCAAAGCTCTGACACTGGAGACTCCTTTCATAACTGTTAAATAAACGTCTCCTTACAGAAAGGTTCGTATCAATAATTACATCCTTTTTTAAAATCTGTGTATGTTGAGGTTCGCCATACATGAAACATACGTAAGTTATAAGTAAACTCTTACATCTAAAGGTTTCAACTTTTATTTGTCTCATTATTATCTAACGTGAATTTAGCATACCTTTTAAGAGACATTTGACTGATGGTTAACTGATATAGCATTTAAGTGTTTCTCTGAAACCTAAGTAAAGGTACACCACATATACAGTGCTAGGTAATAAATAAAGGTGGAGATAGAAATGATGTAGCCTTGATGGTACCACCACAGAGACGAGGACAAGTACAGATTGGCGCCGTTACCTCTGAGAGTATACAGAAATAATAATAAATGAGAACAAGTGCATTAAAGGTCCACTATGTATTAGTTTGAGGGTATCTATTAGCAGAAATTGAGTATATTCCATAATTTTGAGAACCCAAGTTTTGAAAAGTGGATGATCAGCCTTGTTACCTAGCACGGAAATAGCAAAGGAGTGTGAGTGTAAGTATTTGGAAGTGTGCTACGGGCACCTGTGTACGCTCTGATACAGATTTTTAATACAAACCTGGGATTTGAATTACAGTCCTCGCTATTGCCGAAGCTGCTATTATGGAAATTTAATCAACACCTTGTGACCAATCAGAATCAAGAATTCTGCAGCGCTGTGGTATAAAAGGCATTAGCGCTACAGCTGTCCACTTTGTTCTCTTGCTAGCACTGCACATGCCACTTTGCTCTCCACTTTTAATGTGTACTTCTTTAAACTCCGTCCTCATTGTGTTAAATAATGAAAGCATAATTAAAGCACTGAACTGAGGTAATTCCCTTGAAAAGAAGCAAGCACATTCATTAAATTTCACCCCAGTGTTCGACACACACTCTAGAGAAAATTGTGAATTTAAAGATTAATGCGGTATCGGTCGATTGTTCCGTCCGAATTCTGTATTATTTGAAGTCATGGACGGGGAAAAAAAAGGCGAGTTGGGAAAAGGTTTTAAAGTTATAGGCTTTATTTAGCAGGTAAAATGTCAAGCATGATTTATCTACATAAATAACAAGCACACAAATCAATATACATGGCTACATGGAGCTGAAACGTCTGGATATAACATCAGAAAATGTACTCACTCGCTTGTGGAACAAAGAACAATGGAGTAAGTGTCTTGATTTAAAAAAGAGGAGTGGGGAGTTCAGTTATCTGAAGCGTATGTGGATGATTTTAGGGAAGCTACAGCACATACACCGTTCTGCTATGTACAGAATGCAAAAACTAGGCCACAGAGAGGAATCTGTTGGTGTACAATAAAAAAAATGAGGTTAAAAGAGTGGCCTGATATATTCTTTTGGGTCGCTTTCACACTTGTATTTTTGGTGGAGTGTGAAAGCTCTTTATGAGATGGAGAACTGATCCCTGGTCTTGTTGAAAATGGTAGTCTGGGATTTGCTTCCACAAAACCGTGGTTTGGTCCACATCAGGTACAGAAGCTAACCGTTCTCGATTCCACATGCTGAGCAGCCTGGTTCAACTTGTCATGTTACTTCATGTTTGGTGATGGCTGGGAAAGGAAGGGTGACCATCTTTTGGTTTTCAAAAAAGAGGACACTGGGGGCAGGGTGGCCGCATGGGGCAGACACGCAATGAACGGCGATTGCAGAAAGCAAAAGCCGAATCTCGGACATTTTGGGTGACTTCGAAATCCCGGCCGGACGCATACTTTAGGTCCCAAAAAAGAGGACGTATCTGGAAAAAAGAGGACGTATGGTCACCCTAAGGAAAGGGTTGTTATGGAAATGGCTCCTTGTTTGCAGGTACTCCTGCACAACAACATGCCATGCGCAATCAATCAATCCACGTGTCCTCCAGGCCAATTGTAAAAATGCACTTAAATCAAAATTGACCAAAAAAAAAAAAAAAGCTTAAGTACAACAGGGAGGAAAAAAGTCCAATTACTCAAGCCCATTTGAATAAACGCAACAAGGTGATGAAAGCTCATGCCAAGCACGGCTTCCTGGTTTGAGTGTCAGTGAAAATGCATAGACTCTGGCCATCGAGGAGAAAATTCAACATCACGTGCACATGTCTTTGTGCTTCCTGGTCACTACACTAAGGAGGTTGATCTGTTCATCTTGAGGATCTGTTAAATCTCCACTCAGATGTACCCATGACGTACGAAGCTCGTCTACCCAAACACGCTACACCAAATTACACACTGTAGAATGTATTGAAAACCAACTCCAAAGCCCCAGTTTGCAAAACGGCTGTTATTTTCTTTGCCTGTCCCTAAGCTCGGCAAACGCGTTACATTCTGCCAAGAAATAATCATCTATCTTTTCTATGAGCCAGTAATATAAATAAATTATCCACCAGCCTAACCAGCATTAAGGGATTTTCTTTCTTGGGCCTTTTTAAATCCAAAATGGCCCTTGATGTAGCTTAAAACCTGAAATTGCACATTCGATACCGAGTCCCTATGATGTCCAAAATCTTAATTTAGAGATTTAAATCTGTCATGCTGATTTTATAATGGACGTCTCGGGTTTGACGTCTCACAGCAAGTGGCCACTTTAATTAGATAAAAAAGCTTTGGGGTTTAAAGGTTTGGAATGGAATTTAAGTGTTATTGGCCTCTTTCTCTGTCTATGCAGGAAATTCACGGAGGCTGTTATCCACTGTCTGAAAGGGAGCTGTTACTATTTAAAATTGTTCTATTTGCATGAGGGTTCCTTCAAGGCACAGAAAATCTTGTGGGCCTGAACGTGCATGTGATTGTGTTTTAAGGACAGGACTGGGAGGGGAAGGAGGAAAAGAATCCTATCAAAGTGTTTAGAATTAACATATATTTGCTTCGATGTACATTTTTCCAAGAAATATAATGATTTTGCTATAATTCAAATTGATTGGGTGAATATAGTTATAGCTATCATTGTGCCTGAAAATGAAATGCTAAATTCTTTTAGATGCTAGGGCTAATTTGATCTAATCAAGGAGTAACTAATAGTGAGCTATTTCACATACCCAGTGCGTACAAAAACAAGCATATGCCACTCTACTTTTGAATAAAGTTCCCTTATCCGATACAGTGTTTTAGAACAGTCAATTTTGTATTTTTTCATATTACATGAGATTCTCTCTCAATAAATTAAACACAGACCAAATTCAGTGCAATTGTATTTGTTGGTTTTGACACTCAAGCCTTTTTTGATGGCCTAGGCCTCCCCCACCCACACCACAGTGTTCCCCTTGGGCACATCAGTGATTTCGCAGTTGAGCTTGTCCAGCCATCCGTCCAGAATGAACAGCGAACTCTGGGAAGGGGTCATGAGGTACTGTCCGAAGAGACCGCTCGAGGTCATAACGCGGTTCTTGCGGTTCCAGCGCCACTGACTCCAAGGTGTGGGCATCTTCAGGCTCTTGATCATTTTGACATTGCCAGTGCTGAGCTCTACGTACAGGGCATCTGTCTGCTGGCCCGAGCTACCGAACACGTTGTACTGGTGGATCTCAGTGAATGAGGGCATAAAGGCCAGGTCTGATAGGTGCAGGTTGGTGTGGATGTTAAAGGGTTGTCCGATTTCGCCGCGCACTGAAATGGACTGCAGGCGCATCATGCCATTCTGGTCGTCCACGCTCACTAGGTAGTGTCCATCAGGTGAGACATAAGGAGTACCGCTAACATCACCATTAGGCCCAATTACACTGTCTGTTACACTGTCAACGATAAGCTGAGGATGCATGGCACCGGTTGAATCTGGGTGACAGTTGATAAAGTAGTAACCCCCCAAGTGGGTGTAGGCTAGGGACTGTGGAATGCAGTCATACTCCTGCAAGCTGATGTTCTTCACATAAGAGGTGGTCTCCAGGTCTATCTTATACAGTGCTGGCTCCTTCTTATGGAGGACCATTCCAAACCTACAACAAAGAATACATTCCTTAGATGACTATCTTGGAGGTTTCTGGAATTGTGACTCACTTTGAGCTGGAGTTCACAAACAAGCACCTTTAAAAATGTACACTTCCCCCAGAAAAACAGTTACCCAATACCCAAGTCTTACCCTTGATTCAGTGGATAATCTCAGGTGGATACTGTAGATTTGTACATAAGAACTGCTGCTGTACTCATACAGACTGTCCTGTGCTCATCCCAGGACTCATACTGGGCATCCTTTTAGCACACTTACTACTATTTGATTTTATAGTAAAAAAGAGGATCACCTGAGTTTCCTTTTGAATTGAACCATCTCCAGGTTCCTCTCTCATATCATCCATCCATCCATTATCTATAGCGCTTTTTCCATCTGGGTGGCGGGGAAGCTGGAGCCAATCCCAGCATCTTGGGGTGAGAGGCGGGGTACACCCTGGACGGGTCGCCAGTCCACCACAGGGCCGACACAGACAAACAGCCACACACGCTCGCATTCACACCTATGGGCAATTTAGAGTAGCCAGTTGACCTAATCTGCATGTCTTTGGACTGGACATCTTAACCAATTTCCGCTGTTACCTTTGGCATCAAATGGATCCAAATTTTTTACAAAGATGCTTTGTGACAACATCTAATACTATACAAACAAAATTGGAAAAATTCAAATGGAAAAATTCATATTTATAATAACCCATAATAACACTTTTTTTTTTTTTAAACATCACAGTTTAAAAAAAGCTACAGTACTATGCAAAAGTCTTAGGCACATGCAAAGAAATTAAACTGAATCTTTCTACTTAAAAGAAAAATACTACAACATGCAGTAAACTGTAGTAAACGAAACAAAATCAATATCTGGTGTGATGACCCTTTGATTGTTTTCTTATATCCTATATAAGTCCTAGGTACAATTTCTGCAGATTTATAAAGAAATTAGCTGGTAAGTGTCAGGAATGGGAGTGGAGGTGGATGCAAATGCAGAGTATTTATTAAAGTTCAAACACAACACAAACACAGAAACCATGGAAGCATGGGTAAAAACATGGGTCATGGTTGAAGGCAAAACAAAGAAACACACAAAAACGAATCATAGGTTAACATAAAGCATGTCCCATAACCATACATGTGACCATGAGCATTGCAGTCTGTTGTGGCCAGGTCTGCAGGGTGCGGTGTGCTTGGGGAAGCATAGTCTAGACGTGTAGTTCAAAAGCATGTTCTGGTGCTGAACTGACGGTAAGTTTTACTCAGCATCTTGGAGAATCTGCCACAGGAGCCTTCATTATGGTTTTTTTTGTCCGAAAAGTGATCTATTCCATTATATGGTGCTGTCTTTACTGACATACAGTATTTTTTTTAATACAAATTATTATTTGGAAGAGTCAGTAATGCAGAATTCATCAACTAAATATCAATAACAAAATTTATACTAAAAAGATTTTTGCACAGTACTGTATATTTTTTGCAGCATAAGTTTTAACAAGTGTCCAAAATGGATAAAGCTCTATGGGAGATACCTGCAGAGACATAGATCTACCCTCAGGCTTAGCAGACTGCAGTGTGCTTTCCAATAACTGCGGCCAGTTCCAGAGCGAGTTGCACTAATCAGATCATGAACTGAGACATACCAAGTCTAATAAGCCAGAGTCTAAACCTTTAGGGGAAAAGAGGAACTCACCAATTAGTTTTACTGCCATATCTTCAAGTTTTTTTCCTTATTGGTGTCTGGGCTTGTAATGGACTCAGTACATTTTTCAGAAATCCAACAAGGCTACAAAAACTACTTTCAGTGTCAGACAAATATAAAAAAGGAAGAGAAATGTTGGCACTATGTCAGTAGCTGATAAGGCTCAATTAACTCTGAATGACCTTTGATCAATCCTGCCAAGTACTTCAGACCTGCTGTCATCCATCTGATGTACTGTTCTTTAAAATGTGCCTGATGAATTGGTCAGACTGACATGGAGTATCTGCTCCATTGATTGGCTGATACAATCTGTCTGTTAGCAGCTTAAGCCAAAAAGCCTGCATGCTAGAAATATGCTCCATGTGTATGGGGGTTTACTATCTTCTGCAAAAGCATACACCAAAATGGCGGAATGAACCTCAAGCAGACTCTAGACTCAGATGTTTTTATCTTTCAGGTTCCTAGACTAGACAGGCTTAAACCCCTGAAGCAATCAATGGTAAAAGGCAAATGAAACGATTTTAGGACTTCATCCAACCCGGAAATCCAAACTGTGTCAATTCTTCAAAGATTTAATCAACAGTTTCACCATGAAACTTTCACTGTGCTGTCCTTTTCTTCCCACCAATTTGTCATTTGCCAATTCCCGCTCACTAACTAGCTCTCCACTATGACACATTGGCTACCAAATGGGGAAGGTGAACGCTAGCACATGCTTCCTACAAGACATGTGAAGTCAGCCCCCACTTCTTTTATTGTGGATTCACACTGAAAAAAATCAAGTGGCAGCAGCAGAGCATAACGCAATGACTATAACGCATAACCCAGACTATAATAATTCTACGACTCAAACGAAGTTCTGTCTCGTTCCTAAGTGATGCAAAGTACTTACGATATGTACAAAAGCAACAACAATAACAACAACAACGAAATAGGTACCAGTATTAGAGTTTTGCTCTTAGTAGCTTAGTAGCTCCAAACCATACAGTACAGATATCCATGCAGTTTTGGACTTCATCATGGATATGAGGGCGGCACGGTGCAGTGGTTAGCACTGTCGCCTCACAGTAAGAAGGTCCTGGGTTCGATCCCCGAGTCACCGGGGTGTCGCCAGGTGCCTTTCTGTGGAGAGTTTGCATGTTCTCCCCATGCATGCGTGGGTTTCCTCCGGGTGCTCCGGTTTCCTCCCACAGTCCAAATACATGCAGATTAGGTCAACTGGCTACTCTAAATTGCCCATAGGTGACCTGACGACCTGCTCAGGGTGTACCCTGCCCCATAGGTGACCTGGCGACCTGCCTATGGTGTACCCTGCCCAATAGGTGATCTGGCGACCTGCCGAGGGTGTACCCTGCCTCTCACCCGAAGATGCTGGGATTGGCTCCAGCTTCCTCACGACCCAGTTGGATAAAGTGGTATAGATGATGGATGGCTGGATCATGGATGAGTGTCATCACATTTAACTACTTTTTACCCAAGTAGTAATTTTCCCAGCATAGAAATCACAAACTAATATAAATCCCTGCACCAATATAGCTGGAGCTCATATGAAACAGGTCTACCAAGTGGTCTAAAGAAGGTTCCAAGTTGACAGTATCTAATGGCTACACTTTGATAATGGAGGGTTGTCATTTCCACCACTGTAACAATATAATTATAAGAGGAAATCCTGCCTGGTAATGTTTCTAGCCCAAAATTAACAATTATGTTGATAGAACATGTATATTTTTTCGAAATGCCATCACTTATTCACCCCCAGTGTAGACCGTTAAGTGGTTTTTGACTTAATGTTCCTCTCTGATTTTCACAACAGGCTCCTCAGAGCATTCTTTTTAATCTAAAGCTAATAAGTGAACATTCCTTTACTGCCAGATTTCTGTGTAGAACATTTGCCTTTTCAAGCAATAAAGAAATTAAATTGGACCGATGAAGAAAAAAATAATACATTACACCCTTTGATTGAAAGAAACTGTGTGGAATTAATGAATGAATAAGACTAGGAAAGGGTTTTTTTTAATCGAGGTCTGAAAGTCCTTAAAGAAGCTGGCAAGTTGTTTGAAATTGCACCATGGCTTTCACCAAGGCACTCGTAAGAGTCTTCGGAATGAACTATTCACGTGAGCTGAAATATCTAAACATTTTCTGAAAGAACATTCCAACTGAACAGTCCTTATGTTTCACTGTGTTTTTTTTTAATACAGTTTAGTTAAACAAAATACTGTAGTTATCCCTTTTTGCACTGTGTCATGGTAAGGCGAATCAGAAATATCAAGAAATATGAAGAAACAGACATCACGGTCTCATCGTTTCCACTCTCACTATATGGCTGCTTATAAAATAGCACTTGATCCAGTACATCCTATTATTTTGCTTTTAATTATTTTTTTATTGTACGCTGACAGTTAATTGTACAAGAGAATTTAAATGGTTGTGGTCAAATGTCAAAATCATGTGCAACTGAGCCATGTCGATGATTCTGGTAAAATCCATTGTACATATGTCTGAGGTCTGAATACCAGTGTGCGTAATTTCTATATATCGTGACTATGCATGTGTAACTCTATACTAAAAGCCCAGCGCAAGCATTCATATCTGCTTATGATTTCTTTGTATGAAATTGAATAAAATTTCCACCCGTGCCTGTTTGAATTTGTCTCTACATTAGGTTGGTGGACGTTATAAGCTAATATTTTAGGGAAGAATTTACTATTAAAACATGATCCATGATACATGTTTATAGACTGCTAAATATGAAATTTATGCAAATCCTACTGTTCATCATGAGCATATTATGAGCCAGGGCCCTTATTAGACTGTATTTAAACTTGATCATGAAGTACCTATACATCTCAAAAGTAATAACGTATAAAATGTAATGAATTCATTCTCTAGCACATTATTAACTACAAGATGGGGTCAGAAAACCATCAGAATCAATCAGAGGAGGCTTTTAGTTGCCTTCTATTTTCTACCAAACAATCTTCTAGACATTGAAACAATCATCAACAGCACAGATGATTGTTATTTTCTTTCCTACTTTCTCATTTTACTCCAATTACCACCGTGTAATTGAGTTTAAATGCATTCTCCAAGTTCCAGGAACTGAGTGATGCTGTGTGTTTAATTCAGCCTAGGCCACTGGGTGAACCTCGCTGGAGGAAAACTCCATTCCTGACCACTGTCCTCATTAAAACATGCTACGAACCTGAAGCTTTGAGACACATTCTACAGCAAAGAGAGTCAGGAAGAGGACAGCCCAGCTAAATGTCATCACACCTTGAAGGTGCAAAGCTCAGGTGTAGACAGACTGGTAGCCAGAGGCTGGCTGGAGATTGGGCTTGCAGATCTGGTTGAGAGCAAGCTCAAAGAAGGAATATTTTCTGGAATAATCATCAGGACAACCTGTTCCACAAAGTATTCATTGAATAATAACATGCAAGGTCTTAACCATTTATATCTCTGTATGAGTTTGTAAATACAAGACCTTGCACCAGGCTCCATTGCGGGAGCATAAACATGACTATGTGAATGAACACGTGTGTCTGTATACGTGAGGTTTCGGTAGCGGCCTTGAGCACCAAGCACCGGGCCTTGTGTGCTGTACCATTATGAGAGATAAAAACTGTGAGAGCTCTTGGAAAGTCCTTGTGGACTTTATAATGTGGTGGAGATCTGAAGTTATTGTGAGAACAAATAGTGGCATATGATTTATTTCTTGAAATAAGACAAGAAGAAAAGGGTTCTTTGGATAAGTAGCAGCTAGAAAGCCCTCTAAAAATTCCTTCAGACAGACAAATCAAACATATAGATTTTTTCACCCAAGTGTTCCTGAAAGGTTCCTAGTAGAGTCTGACTAATAAACCTTTGTTGTTTGGTTCCACATAGAGCATGTTGGATTTTAATCATTAATATTCTATTCATATATACACTGCCTGTACAAAAAAAAAGGTCACTACCCCGACTTAACAAAGCAAATAGGTAAGAGCCTACCATTGGATAATTACTGCATGGATGATTATGTTTCAGCTGGCAACATGTTATTTAACCCGAACTGATGCAGTGAGTAGCTTCTCATTTCTTAAACGTCCATGTCGGAAGACACATCGTGTGGTCGTGGAAAAGATGTTAATCTGTTTCAGAAGGGTCAAATTATTGGCATGCATCAATCAAAGAAAACGTCTAAGGAGATTGCTGAAACTACTAACATTGGGTTAAGAACTGTCCAAGGCATTATTAAACACTGGAAGGATAGCGGGGAACCATCATCTTCACGGAAGAAATGTGGTCGGAAAAAAATCTTGAATGATCGTGATCGGCGATCACTGAAACGTTTGGTGAGATCAAATTGTAAAAAATCAACAGCTGAACTCACGGCTATGTTCAACAGTGACAGTAAGAGCATTTCCATACACACAATGCGAAGGGAACGGAAGGGATTGGGACTAAACAGCTGTGTAGCCTTAAGAAAACCACTGATCAGTGAGGCTAATTTGAAAAAAAAAACAAAAGGCTTCAGTTTGCTAGGGAGCATGAGACATCATTTTCACACATGGACTGGCCACCACAGAGTCCAGACCTTAACCCCATTGAGAATCTTTTGGATGTGCTGGAGAAGAATTTGCGCAGCGGTCCGACTGTCCCATCATCTCTACAAGATCTTGGTGAAAAATGAACGCAACTCTGGACGGAAATAAATGTTGTGACATTGCAGAAGCTCAGTGAAACGATGCCACAGCGAATGCATGCCGTAATCAAAGCTAAAGGCGGTCTAATGAAATATTAGAGTGTGTGACTTTTTTTTTTGGTCAGGCAGTGTAGAATATTCATATAATAATCTATTATTATTATTATTATTATTATTATTATTATTATTATTATAAGCATGTAGTATTGCTGCCTCACAACTGCATTGTTTCCACGTGTTCACGTTGTGTTAATGTGGGCTTCCTCTGGGTTCTCTGGTTTCCCCCCACCTCACAGAAACATGCCAGTAGGTGGACTGGCCAAGTGAAATTGTCCCTTCCATCCTTATCTATACCGCTTAACCATCAGGGTCGTGTGGAAGCTGGAGCCAATCCCAGCTGACTTCGTGTGAGAGACTGGCCATGAGAGAGGCAGGTCCTCAATCTATCGCAGGGCTAACACAGAGATAAACAACCATTCACACTCACATTCACACCTATGGGCAATTTAGAGTAGCCAGTTGACCTGATCTGCATGTCTTTGGGCTGTGGGAGGAAACAGGAGGACCTGGAGGAAACCCACGCAGAAGGTTCGGCTACCCAGAACCTTCTAGCTGTGAGGCGACACTGCACTATGTGCCTCCTTGCTTGTAAATCAACATTGTATTATTTTTTTGTTCCTGGAGCAACATGCTTTAACCAGGCTCTGCCATCTAATGTCATTAATGTATGCCTGTCTCCTGAAAAACTCCTAAAAATTACCTCCATAGGGAAAGTTGTGGCTGCTTCATGAGAGCTGCCGCACAGGATTATGGGAAACAAGTGTATGACAATAAAGAACAAATACACAAAATTATAGATGTCCTATCTCAGGATACTCTGATTGGATGTAGGCAGCATTTATTACAGTCTCTGTTATATATAATGTGTCCTTACCTTTTTCAAAGTCGTAACTGTGTTTTTGCTTATCCAAGGTCATTATATCTTCTAGTTCTAATCTTGGCTTGACCGTTGTAATGGATTTGCTAGTTCTTAAAAAAATCGAAATAAACACAGCATGTACCGCCTCCAACTCACATTTCTTACACTCTGAAGATACAAAACGTAGCGTTAACCTTAGTACAATTAGTTATGCATTAGTTTTCAGTGAAATATTTTAAAGCTTGATTTTTATTAAAGTGATCATAACAATCTATTAACCAGTTAGAGAAGACGTAATACATAACTTACTTATCTGTATAGAAATATTGCAGAAACTTACACCAGTTTGCCATTGAAATCGTATTTATCATTAACAAGGCATCGGGTCAAAGGCAAACATCCATCTAAGCAAAACAGAAGACGAGGCTCAGAGGTACATGCTCAGTAATCTTCATTCTGGATTCAATCAAATCAAATGAGAGATTTCTTTCCCAGGTGCTGTTTATTCAGGGTTTAATCTCTGCACTCTTGTCTCTGACTACCGAAGCTTTATCCAAACGCAAGTGACTATGAATGCATTATATTGGATAATATGGGCTGAATGTCAATCCGCCAGTATGATATGAGCTAGCATGTCTATACATGGTAAATTAGTGCAACTGAATGTTTCTCTCTATGGCCAGGCCTGATTTACTACTCTGGACTGTTCACCTGTTCTATGTTTTATATTAAGAGTGTACCACAATGCCACTGTATGTATCTTTGTCTATTTACTGGTCCACCTATATATATATATATATATATATTCGTATCTATATCTGTTTATTCCAAATAATGTATTGATATTCAGAAATCTGGCAATTTTTACAATGGGTGTAAACCTCAAGATATGATTTTAATTAAAACCATTATTCATTAATTGATTTCTGCCATGATAAGATGCTGGCTCACGTTTCCCAGACTCCAATGCGTGATTGCTACTCCGTTAGTGAGCTCTTCGAAACCCATCTCCAACTTTTTCTTCATTCATGTGTCATACATGAAAGCTAGGAACTGAAATATGCCTTATTTTTAAATTTCCTTCGCAGACACCCATGAGACGGCCGAGGCTAGTTTGGGTCCATTAGTGGTATATCTTAAATTGTATTCCTTGAGTTGAGTTGAGTTTCATTTCTGGATGAGACTGGAGAGTGGGATTATAACTCATTACTCCATAATTGTATACTGTAACAAACAGTATTAAATGTAATGAAAGTATGAGTATAGTATAGTATGAGTCCTGGGATGAGCACAAGAGTTTATAATTACAGCAGCAGTTCTTAGGAACAAATCTACAGTGTCAAGATGAGAATATCCATTGATGCCTGGATAAGTCTTGCTGTGCAAGTTTATCGTTCCACCATACCTGATATGGTTAATGATGAGGCTTGATGGAGGGATGAAGAAGTCGTCCACTCGGTCGAAGCGATGACCCACCGGTGGGGTGTGGATTGTGTGGTGGGACGTACCACTGCTAGCCTGCTTGATCACCTGTCACACAATAAAAGAACCATGTGACATGTTAGTACTGGACTGCTAACTCTCGCTGGCATGGCAGCTTTTAGATGTCATCCAATATAGTGCACACAGATCTTTCTGCACTGCGAAGTTCATCGCTTACGGCTTTATTTGGAGCTGTAATTTGAAATGTATCTCCACAGGGGGTTTCCTTGTATACTGATTGAATCATGTTACATCGTTTGTGGATGGCCTGAAAATGTCAGCAGAAATCGTTCAGGGACTAGGGGAGGAGGTTGGGAGCTGTGTGAGAATGTTTCTCCACTCTAGTTTGAGAGCTGTCGTTAATAAGGAATGATATTCACTTAAGAGGGGCTGAGTGACAGATGTGGGCGTCGGTGGCGAAAGATCTTGAGATTTGCACACTCATAAATTTGATTTGTATCTTTAAGAGTGAGAGCAAGGTCACGTGAATGATGTAATTGTTTTTTTCACCTGGAGCGTTGGGAAGTTCCTCTCCAGATCCCCCCAACTTAGAACCCACACTTGGTCATGTGATTTATCATAATGGAGCTTCACTGGGACTCGGTCTGTGCTCACAGTCTGCAAACAAGAAAACGAAATCAAGTTAGCGAGTGCCAGCAAATCAACTGCATCTGTTAGGGTATTTTTTTTTTTCATTTCTTTTCTTTTTTATTTTTTTTTTTTAGCATGCTTTGGTAAAAAGCTTTATAATAAAGTCTGAAAGAATGAAATTCACTGGAATGAATCTGGACATGATTCATTTTCCAATTTCCTTTCAATCTTGAACTTATTATATGGTACAAACATTCTCAGAAGCATGCGTTGAGAACATCTGAGAACTTCATTAATGTAATTAAGCATGATTGTGAAAGATTAAATCAAACGTTTGCAATGAAAGATTATGAAAAAAAAAAAAAACCATTTATTGCTTTTTCCGTTTTATTTCTGCAAACCAACATTTTCCATTTCCTGTTTTTCATTCAGTGAAATGGGAAATACGAAAAATTAAACTATCAAAAAAATCCATTTCGAGGTCACCATCAGGGGAAGATGTGAGAAAGAAAGTAGCTAAAAGATGTTGGAAGGACGGCATCATCAGAGCTGCATGTCAGAGTTGCTGATGGAATGATTTACACCAACATTTCTGGTAATCTGTCTCAAATCAGTGGAGTGGAATAATCGGCCACGAGCATCCACGGGTTTTACCAAGACCACAAATTGAGAAGGGAAGGAAAAATGGATGATATCCTGCTAGAAATAGAAATAGGCAGGTCGATAAATGAGGTAAATCTGTTGAGAACATGATATTATATATATCCTTGTTTATCATCTAGGCCACTGCCATTTCTAGCAAGTTGTCATTTCCTTGCCCTTTCTACTTGGTCAAAACAGCCAAATTGCCAAAATATCGACTTATAATTCAATATATAGGCCAATATTCTGAAATATTGTTTTTGGTGAATACATTGGGCAATAATTGGCTCAATTCAGAAAACAAGTCATTTTTCATTTTATGTTATTTTACTCCAAAATGGATGATACGTGCAAGATTTTTTCCCCCTAATTTTCAGTGTTTTTTTTTTTTTTTTTTTTAAGTATTTCCTTGTTTAGCTTTGTTAAAACTGCTAGTTTCATTCTCTTGCTAATGCCTACTTTAGCATTCAGATCTACTAACCATTAGCTAACCAACGAGCCAAAATCGAGGTTTGTCAGCGCACAATATTCAACAAGCAAACAAAAACCAAGTGTCTTAAGTGTTCCATTTTAATCATTTACAATATTTACTTTTACTCTGGAATACTTGAATAAAATTCAGCCACAAGGCACCTCTGAAAATCTGTTCCCCTGCGTCTGTTATGTATTCCTGTTTTTGTGAAAAGGGTTCAATAATACGCCTGAAGTGAGTCAGAATGGGTGTGTTATCACAGGGAGGAAAAAAAAAACCAGCGCAACGTACAAGGTACTCCAGGTCCAGAATGGAAAAACACTTCACACTTTCACTAATGGAAATGCACTAACACATTCAGCCTTTACAGCTAGAAAGCAATTCATTTCCTAAAGGATATATATATATATATATATATATATTAAAAAAATGTTTTATGAATACAATCATACATTTTGTAATGACACCCTGAAAGTGACTGCTTGCTCTACGCTTTTTCTGGTCACCCCGTGATATACACGTGTCCTTCACTGGGGAATGGTTTTTGTGCCATTTTCACACACTTGACGTGAACGGATTTGAAATGATCATATTTCAGATGGGTGAAATGTTAAAGGTATTTGCCGTAGGGTAATTTGACAACGTGCAAGATTATAGGATGGCTAGGACATTGGAGGAAGTGTGGATATCTTCTATAGTCTGAAGGAGCATGAGGCATTGTTGACACAGACTCAAGTCCCTGTGCATGCCGTCATCAGGGAGAACAGATGTGCATGCTGTGTTTCAGTTCCTGTCCCCATCTTCAGAGGATTAGACTGGCACACTGATTCTAAACTTTGGCCAGGTGACATTGCTGCTTGGAAATACATATATTTTTTCTCTCTCTCTCTCTTTTTTTTTTTTTTTAATGAAAACCCCCCTGATATATTCAGAAGTCAAATGTATAACATCATTCTTCTGTTGTTTGGAACAAATGTTTGAAAAGCCTCACAGTATCTGCTGGCTCAGGTGGCAAATTAGCACTTGCTAATCTGAGATAATGAAGCCAAATCTCCAGGTGAAAAAATAACAAGCATATGACCCCAACAAGAGGCTTCCTGAAGTCTCCAGGGGAGGCCTGGCAGGGAAACAGACACCTGCTGGCACCAATCGGGGCATTAGCAAAGACAGAAAGGAAGATTTATCCATTTGACACACCCGCCAGCTTCTTTCCAGCTTCCTGCCAAGCAGGACTCTGAGAAACACCCGGACGAGACCCTGACGCCAATGAATCTTGGAAACTACAGCCTTGATTGTCATTCTGTCTCTGACCTAATGCTGTTGTGGCCAGTAATTATAATTCTCAGGTAATTTGTGCCTCCACTTGGCCTTACATCAAGATTTACTTGGGCATTTAAAGTCCAGAAAATGTTTGCTATTGGGAGAACAGTGAGCTGCTTCAGGAAATTTATCACTGATGGACTGGAATACACAGTGTATTCCCAACTCGCACTCATCCATTGTGACCCTGATCAGTACAAAGCCCTTACTAAAGAAGAATAAATGAATTTGAAGAATCTGGCCAAGCAATCCTGACAGCCCATGCAATTGATAGCTAAGAAATTGTGTACGTTCTTCAAGCATAAGAAAAGAAAATCCATTCATTCATCTTCAGTAACTGCTTTATCCTGATCCGGATCAAGGTGGATCTGGAGTCCAAGGTGGACTCCAGTCCATTTGCACCTACGGGCAATTTAGGTTCACTAATCCACCTACTGTCATGTTTGTGTTATGTGCGACGAAACCAGAGATCCCAGATGAAACCATGCAGATACTGTTCATTTTCACTATTTATGCAAACCACCCATTGTGCTCCAAAATATTCAATGATGGGTGTGGATTCCAACATGGCTGTGCTGCAAGATTCTGAAAATAATGTTCCTGCTTGCCGTAATGGTTAGCAATTTTATTAGGATGTTTCACACACAATTGGCCTCATTAATCAAACTGGATATAAACAAATTTATTTGTAAATTGTCTGCAGGAGCATTTACACAAGATGCGTGGTGTACGACAGAGCAAATTTATAAGGAGACTCATTTGTGTGAAGCTTGATGGACGCTTGCTCTTTCAGCTGCTTTTGTCCAGCAGACGCAACCGGAGCATCCGGGGTGCACGAATAATCTCAAAAACACTTACTTTTGCCATTAGACTCTTAAACAGTCAGTGACAACACAATTTGCACAGCCATTTTGTTGCACAATACTTTGCATGCTGGACACTTAATATGTACACTACGCACTCAGACTGATGTACAATACTGTGCAAAAGTCTTTGCCCCCCCACACATTCTTGATGTACACCAGTGTACCTAAGATGAACTGAGTGCATAATGTTATTTATGGATTGCTGGGAAATTTAGAGCTGATGTTCCCGACAGCACACCTTTGCCACCATTGATATTGATATCAACTCCACTATTGATATGATCAAGGTGTTACTTAGTTCTTAGTAATTGTTTCAACAAAAAGTTAACTTCTTTGCTTGAGCTTGGGGACTCCAAATTTCTGATTTCCACGACTGTCCTAAATCTAAATTGCTAGATGAAATTCAGCTGACGAGACAAGCACATGTTTTCCGTATCAAGAAACACACGGAAGTAAAGGATCAGTAGAGTCTGGAGCATAAACCATAAAGCCGATGCGACAAACCGGCCAGGAAAAAACAGCTTGAACACTGTAAAATTGGATAGCTCTGAGCAAAATCTGAGAGAAGGTTTCTCAAAGGTTCTGGGGATGTGGAAGTGTTCTTAGCTTCCTGCATGTAAGGCTCTTTGAAAGGTTTCATGTAGAATTTTTTAAATAGAAAGCATCACCCCAAAGGAATAAAGCAGGTTTTTTTGGGGAAAAAATCGGATATGCCATGCGTGTGCACTTCTCACTTCATGCAAACAAGATTCTCAGTCTGGCTTAGGGATGTTTTTTTTTTTGTTTGTTTCCATTACCATTGAAGACAGGATACAACATGATTAGTATGGAAATGAAGAGCTCGTACTTGCAAGAATCAGCTAAAAGCTCTGTTTTTCTACTTGTAGCATGAGGAATGGTGTTATAGCTTAAATGGTGCTCAGACATTACGACATGTCTGGGAGAGCTGTACAAAAGCAGACGTAGCAACAGCTATACACTGTTAGAAATCCCTGCTTATGAATTATGCAAGGAAGTGTTGTTCTGGTGTCAGCGGACTTCTTTCCAGAATCATTAAATATATACAGTCGTAGACATGATGATTGATTTTCCTAGCTTACCTGAACAGCCTTCTGGGTTTGGATGTCTACGATGAGCACTCTGTTCAACAGTGGCTGAGTGACGTATATAAACTTATCCTTCACGTTCACAGCTGAAGCCCAGACACACTTCTGGTCCACTTCTCCCTCTATTTTTGGGCAAACCTCCTCCTGTAGAAAGAACAATAGTGGACCACATCAGCAAAATGTACATAATAAATAAATAAATGTAACAAATTCTACAGGAATAAGCTCTGCCGTAAAGAATGAGTAGCTTTAAAAAGAAGGCATATGGTGTGGTATATTTCTAGTTCTTCATGACTCCTGGGGGTTTTGCTGAAGTAGGTGATAAGATTGGTGCTTATTTTAGCCTTATTTTGTACATTGAACTGAGCTGAAATTGCAATAAAGCTATCAATGTCAGCAAATTAAGCATTTTACTTTTTACAAATAAGAAACCTACAAATACAATTTCAAATTCATTGTACTTGGAAACAGATATATTTTATAGGTTATTTAAAATAATATATATTATAGGTTAGTTAAAATTACTTAGAAATAGTAGACGTGGTGATTACTGGGTCATTTGCAACCCGTTTACAAATAAGGAAGATAACTACCATTTTTAAACTTAACTATAGGTCAGTTGACATTACTTAAGGGGATGATAATAGAAGTACGTTGTTTGCATGGGTAATTTACATTGTAGATTTGTCTTAGAGCGTACGTCAGCTGCACAATTAGGAAAGAAGAAGAAGGCGAAGGTGAAGAAAGAAATACAAAGCAGAAAAAAGCTTTGTCGGTGTTTGTATGTGTAGGTTGTGTTGGTGTGTTGTTCCAGTGGGCTGGTTGAACAAAAAACTAGGCTACAAATCCGAAAAACACTTAGCTGGACATGTTTGTGTACGTGGGTTGTGTTTGTGTGTTGTTCTGGTGGGCTGGTTTTGCGAAATCTTTGTAGCTCATTGATTCAATTAAAAGTGTTGAAAATGTGACCAGAACTGTCATGTTTTCATTTTGTTAGTTGAAAAAGCATTTTATTCAAACTGATTTAGTTTGTTTTTAAATGATAGCCTTATGTTCAAGTCATGTACATGTAATACTTGTACTTGACCTCATGACCTAATATTTATTTTTATAATTAATATATATTTTATAGATAGCTAGATAGATCAATTTATTGATTCAAACATTTAGATTCAGAATTCTTATACTTCTGTGAAGCTGCTTTGTAACAATGTCTGTTGTTAAAAGTGCTATACAAATAAAATTGAATTAGCTGAATTGAACTAAGCTACATTTCAATTTGCAGCTCACGCAGCCTATGTTACTTAAGAGAACGTTACAGGAGAGTGCAAGGTATCAAGCGATACACTATAAGCTGTTTAGAAGGCATTTGTAAAATGTTTGTAAAGTACTCATAGTAGCCACTCACGTCTACCATCATACCCTAAATTAATATTAAGTAACCTATAATTACGTTTAGATTACACCAAATTTGAAATTGTATCTGTGTTCCTTATTTGTAAAATATTTCTAGACTACCCTGTAATAACCACTTACTTATACTATACTATTATATATTATATATTATATATATACCGCTATACTATTACATCAAGTAATTGTAAGTAACCTATAATTATGTTTCGAAGTACAATGAATTTGAAATTGTAATTACAGGTTTCTTATTTGTAAAATGTAAAAATTTCCAAGTACTTACTTCTACAATCATACCCTTTATTTACTCTGAACTTATATTTGCTTATGCCTTATTTAACAGGCACTTACCCTGTAATAGAAGGCTGTTTCAAGTGTTTTCCAATTTCAGGTGTTATCGAATTCAGTATTGTGTTGCTGATCAATAAGTGCCAACTGAGAAACTTTTATTACCATTTAGTACATTTTTGGACATATTTGCGTAATGGAAACACAAAGCTCATGGGAGAAGTTAAAATGCGCTGTTTTGATAACTCTTCAACAGTCCGCCCCCAGACAGTACTTGTGTTAAGCTCCGCCAATGCAGCCTGACTTGTGACTGATGTCCTAATAAAGACTCGGTGCTGTGGGATTCAGTGCACAGGCGAGCTCCACGCTAACACTGCTGCCTCATCAACAGCCCGAGCTCTGATCAAACGCAGAGGCTCTGAGCCAAACCGCAAATGAGGAGAGAACGTTCCTTTAGGAACTTGTACAAATCGCGTCGTCATCTATCAACTACACCATGATGTGAGAGTCAGAAAGAAAAAACGTCCTTTTTATTAGAACCACAGATGTAACGTCACAGTTCAGAGTGAGCCTAAGCTAAATAGTTTGAGTCGAAATCTTGTGCATGGTTGTAGGGAAGTTCACATCGTTTTTGTGTCGTGTAAAGTTCTGGGAATCTCCTCTACTTAAATCTGCAATGCAGAAGGCTGGCTGCCGTCGTTGCAAGTCATGTATCTCAAACCTCTCACTGTGTCTTCTGTCCTTAGTCTTAACGTTAAAGTCAGACATTCAGGGTTTCAAAATTCCTAAGTTGAGATTCAGCAGCTGGTGATGAATGATTCATATTTTAACTAGATAAAATGATTGGAAAAAATGGGAAAGACATCATAAATTATTTCGGTTCTGAGCACTTCTTCATGAGTGCGACTGGATCTCATACACAATTCATAGGAATTATAATGAGTGAGAGAGATTTTGTTGGATTTCATACAGTATGGATAAAGAAAATGTCCGACTGCTAATTCCACCCATGAGACTATCCTTAATGCTGCATAGCCTTGCGAAAAAGTTTCTAACACAAGACAAAGACCAGGAAATGTATTTGGAGCTTTTCAGAGTTAGGTTAAAGTTATGTTTAGCATTGTGAATACACTCAAAAAACTATGGATTGATATTTGAGGCTCATATTAAATACATAAATATGACACTATTAATGAATAAATAGTATTGTCTGTTTAAAGTCCACTGAATATTTTTTTGCACCGAGGAGCCATAAGCTGACTGTGAATACAAATAACTTTCCCAAAGTACATTTTTGAATTTACATCACCAAATCTGAATACAGCCCAATATGAATTATGTGCACTATATTACTCCTGATACAATTAAATAACTCTGATATTTACACGCTGTGGTTTTATACATTAAATATCACAAACAGGGATGCAGTGGTAGATAAAGAGCAGATCATTTCAACAGGTGCTCATATTATTGTGAAAAGAAAGATTGAGCCTAAGCTTTTCTTTTTAAAGCTATTTTATTCTATCCATTCTCCATAGTCTTATACCGTATATTTAAAATAATATTGTTAATACGGTGGCAATATCAGAGTAAGAAAAAGGCTGATAATGTGATTACAGATATAGATACAATAATGAAAAATATATACATTTCTGCTATATTTCCATTATAATTATTATTTTTATAGACATTAAAGTGGCTTGTATGTTGTCAAACATATCCTGTTGTATGCCTCCTATAAGGAATGTAGTGATTTATTCAGTGAAAATCCCACCTGGAGCAGAAACCTGTGGCTTCTTTAGTGCATAAAGGTGATTGAACTAATGCGTGCACTTTAATGACAGCACTCACCTGCAGGCTGAGGAGCTTCTCGCTGGGTTTGATGTGTCTCTGGATCTCACAGGCCACCGGCTGGATCACTTTGATGCCGTCCTCATAAAAAACATAAAACATGTTCCCAATCCCCAGACCTGGAGCAGGAGAGATATGCTTCAGTTAGCAAACAACAGCAGGGTTTATTTAAGAGCTTGAAAATACACTGAGTCTCCAGTTTATTAGCTAATCAAAGAACCTGATTTAAGAAGGATTTGTGAGAGGATGATGGGTTACAGGGTTAAAAAAGAGAGAGGGAATAAACTTGCTTGCAAAAACTGTAATTTACAGTGTTCAAGCCATTTGGGTATTATTGTTATGCAGTTTATCTATTATGGATATTTAAATGCATTGAATGCCAGACTTACAGTAAATTCAAATCTGAAATAAATAAATAAATAAACACACAGTATCTGTATAAAGCTTGCACCTCCACACACTGTGATCGTTAAAAAAAAAAAAAAATTTAATTTAATTAATTTTTCCACTGGAGAAAATTTCATTTTTCCAATAATTAATCCATTGGAGGGTTTAATGTACACTACAGTAAAGTTCTAAAAATAACAATAATAATAATAATAATGGTATTATGATAACCAGCATTAAGATTTCCATTAAATAACATTACTCAAATTAATTAAGCTTGGAAATTATTGTACAATTTGACAACTGAACTCTAGATCATATTGATATACCTAATAAACTGGCATCTCAGTGTTATGTGCAATAAAACCAACAAAAGTACAGAGAAACTGTAGGTTGGATATTTGACTTAATGATAACAAAAGAGAACATGATCAATTGTACCTTCCTCTCTCCACAGAATGTTTGCCACTACAAGAGAAAATAGAAAGGGGAAAAAAGAAGTTATTCATGATTCCGCAAGGTTTTGATGATGACTTGTACATGACAGACTTCACATCGTGTTTAATATCCGTATTCTTTTTTAAACCTTTATCTAATAGAGACAAGGTTTTGGTACAGCTGAGTTCATCATACTGCCAACTTAAGAGGTGTATTCAATCAATTAACTTAATGAGCTCGAATGTGCAATGTCACCTCGAGGTCGGCTACCTGGGCCCTGACGCACATTTAACCACACGCAAATACACAGACACAAACAAACTCATTATGAGTCATCATATTCTACATCTGCTTCACACACACACACACACACACACA
>JAQQZR010000002.1:4060174-4070523 GCA_030068235.1 Notoglanidium macrostoma | reverse complement strand
CAAACAGCCACACACACTCGCATTCACACCTATGGGCAATTTAGAGTAGCCAGTTGACCTAATCTGCATGTCTTTGGGAGACAAAAGAAGGGAGGAAACCCACACATGCACAGGGAGAACATGCAAACTCCGCACAGAAAGGCACCCTGGGATCGAACCCAGGACCTTCTTGCTGTGAGTTGAGAGTGCTAACCACCGCCCCACCGTGCCACCCCTTTCATTCATTTTTTAAATTTAACTCTGTATGAAAAAAAAAAATCAAATGCATAATAAGGGGGTGCTGGATCAAGTGCTATTTTATAAGCTACCAAATTATGAGGATGGAAGCCACACTGTAGCCCATCTCCTTGTGTAAATATTAAGCTTTCAACTCTGAATACATCTCTAACAGGGCATTACTGAGCTAACACCTAACATGTTTAAGCTAACACGTTTTTTTGTTTTTGTTTTTCGAGGCTCAGTTGAGATCGATATCTAGACTTATTATCCATATACTGTTTCTTGTCCTTGATGATGTATTACCTTTATAATTGTAGCGCTGTCTCCCAAGCAGTGTTTGTGTATTTACGGTTACTGTGGGCTCTTTGACATATTCATCACTTTCAGAAGAAAAAGTAGTTAAACTGGGATGTTTATGTTACAAACTTTTATCACTGGGATACTCATGCGTAGGTCACGTGGTTAGTGTTTTTGTCTATTTGTATTGTTTTGCATCATTTACTGTATAAGCTATTACTCTACGTACTGTGCTCACTGTAAATATTAATTTTGAATATAAAACTACAAATAAAGGCATTTTTTGTGTAAAAGTGCAAAACTGATACATTCAAGTCGACACATATTCGTACATTTAATCAGTACATCAAATATGAAATTGATGAATAAGGAAACTTATAGTGGAATTTGCATACACTTGTTTACAAAGCTATGACACATATCTTCTTATGTTAGGAACTGCTTTAAACAGGCACTTTTTAAAAAAATCCAGAGTAAATAATACTCATATTATACCTTCTGCTAATTCTGCTACTGCGTTGTTACTGTAATTGGAACTAAATTAATAATTAGGCAATAATTACACCTTATTATATCTAATGGTACAGTATATTGAAATGTAGCTAATGAAAATGAGCAGCTAATATGATCTATTTGAAGATTTATTTGAATATTGAATATTCAAATGCTAATTGGCCTTCTTTTTAACTTGCATTGTTCATTGACTGATTAGTAAACAGCAAAGAGGAAAGTAATCCCTGTCTTCAGAAGGTGGTATGGAAGTGTCTACTTTGGTGTGAGACCGAGGGCTATCATAACCATAAACACATCATAACCGCATAACAGAAATAAAGGTCCTGTTTATGGCATTTAATACACTGAATGGTTTAGCTGTGGTGGCTCAGTGGTTAAAGCTGGGTTGCTGATCAGAAGGTTGGGGGCTTGTGCCCTAGCACCATCGGGGCTGCAAATGTTGAGGCCCTTAACCCTACCTGCTCAACCCTATCCACAGCAACCCCACATAGTGCTGGGGTTGGTAGACAACCAACCAACCAACCAACCAACGGTTTAGCTCTGGTGTATCGTGTTGATCTCTTGAAGCAGTATACACAGTCCTGAGCACATGGCACCACTCAAGTTTCAACTTTCATAGAATTGAGCACATTTTTGGACACAGAATGATATATAAATAACTGCCTCTGATTTGTGACACTACTGTATACAAGGTAATTTCTTGCAATAAGTAATAAACATATGCTGTCACTTTGGCCCCAGACCACCAGGGGACACCATAATTTTTAAACATATGCAAAAAAGCAAGCTTTACTATCATTTGGTGAAAAAGTTTATGTATCGGTCAGTCTCATGGGGCCACCTTGTGGTGTTAGGAGAATGGAAACTTCAATTTACAAATCAGACAATTAAAAGGCGTAACGATTGTGAAGCATACATGTCTGGTAAGAATAAAATGCAAACAGATAAAAGCAAAAAAGCCTGGTATGAAAGAAATGGATGCTAAGTAATTGGATTTCCTCAACTTTTTAGACTTTCTTGTACGCATTGTTTTTTTCCACTAGGGGAAACGGAAAAAAATAGCTAGTTGGCTAGTATGTAGAATAAGAAGTGCTAGGATAACACCAGTAACAACAGCCTGTTGACTTTAAAGATACTTCTCAGGTGGTTCTAACATGCATCACATAAAGCTCTTTTCCAAACTTTAGCAAGTCAGAAGATGATAATCAGTGAAGAAATATGTTTCATTTTTCAGGCTAAGTTAGCCTAATGAAATATTTTCTAGCGTCATCAGTGTTAGATGCAACATTATGCATATATGCAAGTAAGCGAAGATTTTTAAGCCACTTTTAGTTGCTTGTGTGTATACTCTGCATTCAGTTGTTTTTATTTTATTGCTTATTAAGCCTGTCTAGCAGTTCCATGGGCAAAATGGAAATTGATTTCTCGGGACATTTTCGATCAGCAGAAACAAGTGAAATATTACAGTATATTGCCACAGGTCTGTTATAAGGTTAGTCAGGATACTGTCAGTTTTCTGTGTGTAGAGTATCGTGACTCCGTGTTTAGCTGCTGGTGAGCAGGGGTGATGGGAACGGGGAGGGTTGTGAGCCCCCTGCTGGTCAAACAATTCACACCTCGCCATAATAACACTGGTACAGTGATGAAACGGGCAGCACGACTAAAGCTTCTTTGAGATCAAAACACTGTATACAAGGGCCACAATAAAATTATAATATTTGAACCTACTAAGCTAGTTAAAAAAAAAGAGAAATGCTTACGAAAAACTGCAAATCCTGACTGTCTACTTTCATATGAGTTATTAAACACTACTGTGGAGTGTGATACAATCTCAATTCAATGAACCCAAGCATCGCCAAAACAAGCGAAAATTCCACTGTTTGGAATTTCTGGGAATTTCCACCCATCCTGCAAAGATAATGAAATATTCATTTTGTTCACTCTTGCATATAAGTGTATTTGATTGGTGTTCAGGTTTGGTCTAACAGTAGCAATGGATAACTAGAAATAGCCAAAACTAGGGATGATTTGAGCACTGCTGATGAAAAAGCCCCGCCCACTAATCCCTTATTTATACATCATATAGACCACTATGGCAAAAGTGACACCAAAAAACAAACAAAAAAAAAAAAACCCTGAGACTTAAGGAGACTTAAACATACATGACTTGCGTGCAGAATCCTCTACAAACAGAGATGAGATGTCCTCGTCCACACCGGCTTCGTTCCTGGCGATGCAGGTGTACGCTCCGGTGTCCTCGAAGTGAACATTACTGATGTGCACTTCACTCCCATTAGCTGCAAGAGGACACAGAAATGGGAGAAAAGAGCATAAAGAAAAATATGTTCAGATATAACGCTGAAATCATAACAAAACACACTCACACACACACATACACACACCACTTTAACACGCACAGAGTTGAAGCAATTCCACTTCAGTAAACTCTTCTAATGGGGACAGTTGGTGTGTTTTTGACAGCAGAATTTCATACTGCTTCCAGGTTGTCACGTTGAGTTTTGTGTTTTGTTTGAATGGCTGGCTTTATGGACTGATTACAGGCCTACTGGGAAAGGTTTGACAACACAAAAGATCTAGATCCTATAAAACAACCCATGTCAGTTATCTACACCCATCAGGCCTTGGAGCACTATAAACGAGCAGACACACAATAGGATGTGATGGGTGCACTTCCAGCGTCAATACACAACGCGGTGGAACACAGAGACAGGCACTGTGCTTCTATTCATATATTCACTGTTCTATGATGTACGACTGCGTATTCCTTCTCCAAACAAAAGTTTAGACTTAATGTTTTCATTCACAGAAACTCCATGATTCTGGTGTTATATCTGGTTTCAAATTATTTGTTGAGAGTGTAAAACCTCATGTGGCCAGTCCGTAAGAAACAGACCATATAGTATAATTCAGCCAGAGTAAGAGTTCTGGACATACAGTATATCTGTCTGAAGAAAGAAAGAAAGAAAGAAAGAAAGAAAGAAAGAAAGAAAGAATGAAGGGCAAAGAACAACAAGGTGAAGGAAAGAAAGAAAATAAAAGATAGAAAAATGAGAAATTTGGAAAATAAAAGAGATTAGAGGAAAATGCAAGGAAAAAGTAAGATAACACACTAAAGAAAGAAAAAGAACAAACAAATAAAGGAGAGAGTGTGAGGAAAGAAGAAAGGAAGAAAGGTAGAGAAAGACAATATGAGAGGAAGAGAATGTGAAAAACTATGTAAAAGAAAGAAAGGGAAATAATAGATAAAAAAGAAAGAAGAAAAATAATAGAGGTTAGAAAAAAATGCTAGAACAAACTGAGACAAGGGAAAGTATTGAGAAGAAAGAGGCAGGACAAAAACAAATGAAAAAAGGAGAGACAGGGTGAGAAAGAAAGGAAGAAAGAAAGAAAGAAAGAAAGAAAGAAGGGCAAAGAACAACAACATGAAGGAAAGAAAGAAAATAAAAGATAGGAAAATAAAAATAAGGAAATTAAAAGAGAAAAATGTGAGGAAAAAGTGAGACAAAGAAAACTAAAGAAAGAAAAAGAACAAATAAATAAAAGAGAGACATTGTGGGGAAAGAAAGAAAGAAAGAAAGAAAGAAAGAAAGAAAGAAAGAAAGAAAGAAAGAAAGAAAGAGAGTAAACAATAGAGACAAAAAGACAAAAGAAGGAAGGAAGGAAGGAAGGAAGGAAGGTAGAGAATGACAATATGAAAGAAAGAGAATGTGGAAAAAGAAAGAAAGTGAAAATAAAAAAAAATAGAAGAGATTAGAAAAAAAAAATGCTAGAAAAAAGTGAGACAAGGGAAACTATTGAGAAGAAAGAGACAGGACAAAAAAACAAATGAAAAAAAAGAGAGAGACAGCGTGAGAAAGAAAGAAAGAAAGAAAGAAAGAAAGAAAGAAAGAAAGAAAGAAAGAAAGAAATGGGTAAGGGATCGTCTGAGACACATAGAAAGATAGACAGTGAAAATAGAGAAAAAAATCCAAGGAAGGTAAAGAAAGACATTATGAAAGAAAAGAGATTAGTGAAAGAAAAATGCAGGAAAAGTGTGGCACAGAAAAGAAAAAAAAGGAAAAATAACCAAAAAAAAAAGGGGAAAGAGAATATAGAATGGAAAGAAAGAAAGAAAGAAAACGAAATAAACAGGCAGAAGTAGTATAAAGGAAAAAACTAAAGGTTTTATTCTACTGCACTCTATCATTCAGTGAGCATGTGTGAGTTTGGTGAGCAGAAGCTGATCACAGCGTCACCTTGCAGCGTGAGCTGTTTGGACAGTTTAGTAGAAATGTCCATGCCGTTCTTCAGCCAGGACAGCTGTGGATCAGGAATCCCCTCCGCGTGACACCTCAGACTGGCCGTGACTCCGGGTTCACGTGCCTGACTCTCCGGATACACGCGGATAACAGGAGGAACTGAGGAAGAGGACGGAGACAGAGATAATAAAAGCCTGAATGAGAGAGTTCATAAGCATGGGAAATTAATTAAATTAAGGCTTATTGCATTTGCCATCTCATGGCTTCCTGCTCATCGAGGATTAAAGAAAGTACGCCTCTTTATCGGAATAGATGCCAATTTCATTTCCTGTCTGGAAGGAAAATGATCTCATTGACATGACGAAAGCCTGGCAGCGTCCCGGCAAACAAATGAGCTAGATAAACAGAGAAGAAGACTGCTGTGGAGGAGCCATTGATTTTTAAAATGAGCACCATTGATTTGAGATGCACACCTTGGATGGAGAGCAGGAAGCAGGACCTTTCAGGTGCCTTTCTATAGAGCCGGGGTTTCTGTAAAGTAGCAAGTATATTAAGATGAGCTTGTGTATCCGCTGCGCAAAAGCACACAGGTACGCTAGTTAGGCAGCCAGGCTAAGACGTGTGATATTGAACGTGATGTGTGATGTTCGCTCGGCGCTGACAGATGTATTGGTGTCAGCTCTAATTGAGGCCAGGCAGGAGGAGAGCATGACGGATTGGTGCATTAGACTGAGGACATTTGGAGGGGACTGAGTGTGTTTCTCTTTTTTAATGCATGTGTGTTACTGCGAGAGTAAGGGAGAGTACATCCTCTACCATCTGCTCCAGCTTCCTGTGTCTCATAGGTTACTGCGCAGATAAAGGTAAAGAGAGTGAGACAGGTTGCACTTTTTCACCAAATGATAGTAAAGCATGCTTTTTTTTTTTTGTATATGTTTAAAAATGATGGTGTCCCCTGGTGGTCTGGGGCCTAAAGTGACAGCATTGGAAGTGTAAATGATGAATGACTGTTTTGGTAAAAGGAGCAGGATGGCAGAATGTGGGAGGAAATTGAAGTCTAAAACATACATTGAGTTCTCAGGCACTGCTCCGCTGTGTGTAACAGCCAAGTCAAAAATGAGCATTTTGTATGAGAGGTGAATTTATTTTTGATGAAGTTCTTTCCTTCCTTTACAAAAAAAAATATATATAAAGTACCAGTCAAAAGTTTGGACACACCTGCAAATTTTTTTTTTTACTTCATGTAATAATGCACTGCCGTTTCTCTTTACTTTGAGAACATTTTAACATTAATCACCTG
This sequence comes from Notoglanidium macrostoma, assembly GCA_030068235.1. Lineage (NCBI taxonomy): Eukaryota > Metazoa > Chordata > Actinopteri > Siluriformes > Auchenoglanididae > Notoglanidium > Notoglanidium macrostoma. The sequence goes on along the minus strand of JAQQZR010000002.1, from coordinate 4,063,935 downwards.
AAATCAGCCAAATATTTTGCTAACTTTAGTCTTAAAGAAAGTTGGAGAAATGCTTTTGACTCCATCATATAGCTTGTAAAACTATTTGATAGCCGAAGCCGGTTTTGGTCCATTACAAGCGGAATGACCATAAAGAAATGTAAGAAAGGAACGGATCGGTCAAGAGAATTTAAAATATGGATACTTTGATAAAATATCCTCAACTTCACATTACAAATTAAGATCTATGGCTTAGGATGTCACCGGATTGTTGCGTGTTGTTTTTGGAATCGATGGCATGTTACTTGGCACAGGGGATTCTGGAAAAGGTGAAGTGGTCCAGTTTTAATCTTTTTCTGAAGAGTTTTGTATAAATATTTTACATATTTAATCAATTATTCAGAATATTTCATCACTGGAAGTGAATGAAAATCTCTGAATTTGCGTTCTCTATTTGTTTTTGGGTTTTGATTTTTTTTTTTTGCGAGTCTCATCTCACTTGCGCTAATGTGTTCTAAAGACTGAACGACGAAGTTCGTATTACTGCAATTGCTAAATTTAAGTCACCTCATATAACAAGCAATGTGATCCCATGGCAGATTAATTATTAAATTGTTTAAGTTATGAAAACGCTGTGCTTTTTGGAGTTCCAATCAAACAGTTCATCTGGATTCCTCTAGAAGTTCAGCTAGAAAGTCTCTAAATTTAATTGTATATGATCCTCTATTCAGTTCTCATGTTTCATAAAGCTTATACAGATATAAGGGACTGTTTTACTTTAATTTTTGAGTTTATTAATTATAACTGATTATAACTGATACAACTCTATCTATCTATCTATCTATCTATCTACCTATCTATCTATCTATCTATCTATCTATCTATCTATCTATCTATCTATCTATCTATTTATTTGGCATCTTTGTATTTTGGGCCTTTTTATTCATTTTTAATTGGATTATTTATTAATTAATTCATGGCTTTTTTTTTTTTTTTTGGTTTGTGGGCTTGTTTGTTTGGCCCATTTTTTAAATTAATTTTTAATGAAATCTTTGTCTTAATGATTGCAGGCCGAGTTGAATTTTATTCTAAAGGTGTAAAGCACGATGGTTTAAAGAATTTCCTTTTTTGGTATGTAAATCACTTTTTATCCACTCTACATATTGGTAACATATTAAGTGATTTTTTTTTCTTTTTTTTTTTTCTGATAGGGCACCACACTACTAGCAGGATCTTATTCTTTCCATGACAACTTACACAAAAAACAAAAACTACTGGTCTTTTACATGGTTGTCTAAAGAGTCTGATCTTTCTATTTTATATATCAGTCACAAGCAAACTTGAAACGTCAAAAGCAGCTTTTAAAACTACGATGAATTAATCAACTCATTTGTTACTAAGATCAAATGACAAACATTTCTAAATAATGGTGTGTTTGAAATATTTAATGACAGCTAGCTCAGTCATGAGGGTATTTATCCGTTAGTTAGCCTCCAACTACAAAGCCACTAGAATATAAAGTAGCCTATCTCTAATTAGGAGGCTGTTTAAATCGATACTTTAATTAAATGTAAATTAAATACTATTCTATAATTAATTCAGAGATGTGCCACACATATGGGCTAAGAAGTAGCCGAACATATTTGACAAATAAACATTCACTTTTTTTTTTATGAATGCACTTTCAATTTATGGGGCAATTTAGAATAGTCAGGATTTAACCTGTGTGACATTTGAAACTTCACACAGTCTGTAAGCAGAACTCAGGATCGAACCTCAGACCCAGGAGCTGTAATGCAACATTCTCATTTTATTATTTATCAAGTTTTCTTTATTGAATTAAGAGCCAAAACTTGAGATGTCATTTCAATCCCTGTCGAGTTTCCTGCTCTAAATATTCCAGGAGAACATTAAGTGCTAAGAAAGTTATTTTCCCCCTCCTTTTCCTGAATAAAGCAACTGATTTTTCTCAAGAACTTAATTCACCCCTTGGAGCTTTAATTCTAATATATAATGAGCAAACATGCCAGTGATTCAATAAGGTTGTCATTGCTGGCGTCATAATTGCTTGAATCGCTTGTGAAAGAACAGTATTATCCGAGGGTATTAATAATCTCTTTCAGATGTTCATTACATAAGCTTTTTCCTGTTAATGTACTGAGCTGTGCGAATTCTCACTCTTCAGAAAGTTAGGTAGGAGGTCTGTGATTAGATTGCCAGTCATATAAGTCTAAAGGGGCTTCATGGAATAGGACTGAATCATTTCCTTCCTTTGAATAAATTGCTCAGTGTCCAGTCTCTCATAATGAGCTATGGCTAATTCAATTCAGTTCAGTTCTGTTCAATCCACTGCAGTTAAATTTCATTTATATTTGGCTTTTTAAAGAAAATACATTGTCACAAAGCAGCTTTACAGAAAACCAGATGCAGATTCAGATCCCTAATGAGCAAATCTGAGGTGAAAGTGCCAAGGAAAAACTCTCCAAGATATGACATGACTTGAGGAGCGAAGCTTAACAAGAATCAGACTCATAATGGAACCAGTCCTCTTCTAGGTGACACCAGGATGTTGAATTCCAGTATACATGTTGGATACTGGATAATAGTACTAAGTATGCTGAAAGTATGCATGAGCAGATTGGCCTAATTAAATCCCAAAGCTATGTTTTTACCTGTTTCACGTGGGGAAAGTTATAAACATTCAGAATCAGATTATGCACCCACTTTAGCTTCACTATGTAGGATTCGTGCAGCAGGTTAGAGTGATAAAGTATAATGATGGAAATGTACTCACAAGCAAGGAGTGTGTTGGGCAGATGGAAAGACTACTTTGAGGGACTGATGAATGAAGAGAATGAGAAAGAGAGAAGGTTGGATGATGTGGGGATTGTGAATAAGGAAGTGCAATGGATTAGCAAGGAGGAAGTTAGGACAGCTATGAAGAGGATGAAAAATGGGAAGGCTGTTGGGCCAGATGACATACCTGAGGAAGCATGGAAGTGTTTAGGAGAGATGGCAGTGGAGTTTTTAACCAGATTGTTTAATGTATTATTGGGAAGTGAGAAGATGCCTGAGGAGTGGAGAAGAAGTGTACTGATGCCGATTGTTAAGAATAAGGGTGATGTGAAGAGCTGTAGTAACTACAGAGGGATAAAATTGATGAGCCACAGCATGAAGTTATGGGAAAGAGAAGTGGAAGGTAGGTTAAGAAGGGAGGTGACGATTAGCGAGCAGCAGTATGGATTCAGGCCAGGAAGGAGTACCACAGATGCGATGTTTGCTCTGAGGTTGTTGATGGAGAAGTATAGAGTTGTTGAGTATAGTTGTATTGTGTCTTTGTGGACTTAGAGAAAGCATATGACAGGGTGCCTGGAGAGGAGTTGTGGTATTGTTTAAGGATGTCAGGAGTGCCAGAGAAGTATTTAAGAGTGGTACAGAATATGTACAAGGACAGTGTGACAGTGGTGAAATCTGCGGTAGGAGTAACAGATACTTTCAAGGTAGAGGTGGGATTACATCAAGGATTAGCTTTGAGCCCTTTTCTTATTTGCAATGACGATGGACAGGTTGACAGACGAGATCCGACAGGAGCCACCGTGGACTATGATGTTTGCGGATGACATTGTGATCTGTAGTGAGAGCAGGGAGCAGGTTGAGGAGACCCTGGAGAGGTGGAGAGGGTCTAGAGAGAAGAGGTATGAAGGGCAGTAGGACTAAGACAGAATACATGAGCATAAATGAGGGGGACAGAGAAATGGTGAAGATGCAGGGAGTAGAGTTGG
>JAQQZR010000002.1:4020849-4035613 GCA_030068235.1 Notoglanidium macrostoma | reverse complement strand
CCTCTCGCCCCAAGATGCTGGGATTGGCTCCAGCTTCCCCGCCACCCAGACGGATAAAGCGGTATAGATAATGGATGACGACATCTTTAATCTGCATTGTATTTGCAAATACTGTACGTAGGTGTCACAGAAGTGTAATTTTTTCTACATAGTCTCCATTTCATTCAATTCAAGTGTTCTATCACTTAAAGAGTGTCTAGAACAAATTTTTTATTCAGTTCTTATTTATGCCGTAAACAAGGTTTTGACTCACCCTCGTATTTATAGTTATTCATGTTGTATATCATAGAATTGCTTTCAAGTAATGTGTTATGATATTTTTAGCTTAATTTCCATTGCTACCACACACACACACACACACACACACACACACACAAACCCAATCCCACTGTTGAATATCACCCACAGCAAAGACCCAGCTGATAAGAAACAGGGCGTCACTTAAAATAAAACTAACTTCAATTAGAAGTCATTGAAGCTCTTTAAACTACCCCACATTTAGAGATGAGAGGATGGTGATGGTTTTTCTAGCTATCTTTTGTGGAGGTGGATTCAGATCCGAGCGCTGAGAGAAGCCTGCGTAGTGCGTCTCAGGAGCCTTGTTCAGGAGGGTTTTTTAGGGAGATCAGTGGAGTTGTTCGTAAAATCAATCTTTGTTCAGTGATTTACGCTCACACTTTCCTTGGCCGTGCTTATATTTCGAAAGATTCACAGACGGCCAAAGCGGATTTGTGAGCTTATAAATTCACTGCAGGAAGAATGGAAAAGGAAAACTGCAGCCGATGTCCGTCTATCCATGTCTAACGATTTGGTCTTTCACTGAACCCTGTAGGCTGCTATCTAAGATTTTATCGTTTAAGGAATAATAAAACAAAATCAAATCATTAGTCCATTACCACCACAAATCATGTTTTAATTCTCTTTTTATCTGTTTATAGTTACATTCCTGTTATCACTTACGTTGTAATGCATATTAACATCCATTCCCTCAACAGCCTCTTTTTATTTCTCTCTTTTGAAGATAATAAGACTTTGCTCAGACCATCAACTCTATAGAAAATGGGCGGCGTGCTCCCGTTCACTCCCATTCTACAGAAATGAAGTCCATCATGTTGTCAAATCTGAGTCTGCGCAGTAGAGACGAGAAGCGGGGTCACGGTTTTGCTAGGCCCCGCCCCCTTCCCAGTAGAATTGATCAGAAAAATACAGTCACATTCTCAAATTCGCTTTAATACATCTATTCAAAGTGCTTAAATAGTTCAAGATGGACAAATTTCATTAATATGAATGCGTCTAGGAAGGACATATATCACGTGAACTGGAAAATGGACGTGACTAACGTGGAATGAGCCGACAGTGAGCTCATCAGGGTGAGTTAAAACTCCTTATTTGAGACGCATGGCTATTACAAGCACACTGTAAACTAACTACTTATACAATCCATCCTAATGTTATAAATAGTGTGTGCTCACTGATGAATAATTTTGCTCAAATTTCAGTAACTGGCCGGCTGAGATATCAGAACGCTGGCTATACAGCTAGGTAGTTAGTGCAATTGCTATATGGGTAGGTAGCTAACATGATTACACTAACCTTTTCCTATGAAACCTGTTTTTAATAGTGGCTCACAGTTCATATTTGTGAAAAGTTCACATACGCAGGCATGACGGTAAATCGTGCGGTTAGCTGGTCTCTTCCGGGAAAATCTGTCAGTCAGGCGTAGCCACGCGTTCTTATTTTATAGTAGTTTTAAAAACTAATTTCTGGGGGGAAATAAAAGCAATGCAGATCTATTCGAATTAGACACTGTAAATGGAAAGACCGTTTAGATGAGAAAAGTGACATGGAAAATAGGCTGTTTTGTCACTGAAACACATGGGGATGGGCGGGGCTAAAGTTGCACTGGGGCGCTAGACCTGTGGTGGCTTCACTTTTTAGTCCATTGTTTATAAAGTCGAAAAAAAGATGTATCATGTTAAAAGAGACTCATATATAAATGTTAGATAAACACGTCCTTGCAGAAGACTTCACCATGGCAATAAATCTACATGTGTCATTATTAGCAGCACGTTTATTATTAGGATGTGTTTTGTGATGCTTTTCTGCTCAGCACGTTTGTACAGACTGCTTCTTTGAGTTACTATGACCTTCCTGTCAACTCCAACCAGTACTCCAGACTACTCCTCAATGAATGTCTTTCATTTGATCGAAATTATATTTCCCCCCATTCTCATGGAACCGAAGCTTGTGTGTTTTAACGCTTTTATGCATTGCACTGCTAATTGGTCGATTGGATAATTGCATGAATATTAAGGCACGCAAAAAAATAAATAAACACAAGGTGTCTGTCTTAAGCCTTGGTTTTTGAATAACGACTATGTTTTATATCTACGTTCCTCTTGAAAGCACTTACATTTCAAAAGACCTTGGTTTTTCTTGTTCAGCTATACTGAGGTTATTTTTCTGAAAGAACCAGTGGTATATTTCCTCCATCTCTGCACACACTGGGATATCTCCCACAGCATTTGCTCTCCTCAAGTTTACATTTCAAAAATTGTCACTTCTACACGGAGCCTCATAATTATGCAAAGCATTTCCAGCTCAGTTTACCAGCGTCGGAGAAAGCTTGCTGGGCTCGCACGCAGCGGGAGTCGGGCCTGCTGGAACACATGAGGAGGCATTAATTGGCACCGTGCTGCCAGATATGAATAAGCCAAAACAGCGTTACTTCCAATCAAGCCCTAAAAGTGGCACTTGCACTCCAGTTGCCTACAGGCGAGGGCAAATGGCCTCTGGGGTCAGAAGCGGTGGCAGCAATCTCAGTAAAGTCATTTAGCACTTTCTGGACAACCTGCGCCGAAGTGTGAAGAGTGGAGAAGTCAAGACGGATGGAAATGATCGATTTTCTGGAGACAAGCAACTGATTTACATTAGTGTGTAGGATGGAGCTGTGCAGATCCCGACTTATAAATTTCCGACTTCGAGACATCGCAAGGAAGTTATGAAACTCTACACATCGATCTGAGCTATGCTGATTCATTAGGGCTGCTTTTTTAAAAATTGTTATCATGGTGAGTAAAATGCAGTACATGATGCGTCGATAAAATCGCTTCACTTGTTAAAGTCTGTTCATACATCTGAAGTTAAGCAAGGAAGCGGAAGATTTAGCTGGCAGTTGGCAGGGACTTTCATTTGTCTTTAAGCTTCCCCTCTCAAAGATCTACAGAGTGCCACAGACGGCTTGTAAGCTCGCTTCACAAGCAGCATGATGAAATATCAAAGCGGAGGGAAGCTTTCACCTTGCGTTTTAGGCAACATGCTAGTTAATTGGTTAGCGTTCTGCTGTATGGTGTGGGAGTTTTAGCTAGGCTGGGTCTTCGGGTTAGCACCGCCGTCATGGACATACAGACATCAATCTCAGTATTCAGACCAAGAGTAGCTTCTGAATGGGTAAGAAAAACATGATCTCTTCCTGCACAATACCGCCTTCCTTAATCACCTGTCAGGTCAAAATACAGGTTAGAAATTGATCCAACGCATCATACAGTATATATATATATATATTATTATTATTTTTTTTTTTCAAATCCTAGCTTCATACAGGAGCTGTGAAAATAATCCAAGACAACAAGATTACTTAATGACCCCGTTTACACTTGGTATTAAAATGCATCTTGGGCGATCTGATCACAACTGGACAGCGCTAAATACAAGTGTAAACGACCTCCAAGACGCATTCGGTCAAACCACTTGCTGAGGAGGTCTGGTACGCATTTGAACACATGCAATATATAATATTTTATTAAAGATGCTAAATAGACAATGGAAACTGAGTGATCCTTAGCATCGCACACTCTACGCCGTTCTCCAGGAAGTAAAAATCCTTTTTCAACATTCAACAAACAGGAACCTCATTATCATTCTTGACATCAGTGCTGAAATAATCACTGGTTGTGCTCAATTTCTTCCGCTAAATTTTTGATAAGCGTTCATACATTATAACTTCCGTAACAATGTCCGCTTCCATATCTACAGTGTCAGCAGCAGTGCTGGTGCGTTGTGAATCATTTGACAGCTGGTATTTGTATTGGTTACAAATAGAATTTATTATGCTTATGTCTGTTTTACTATCGCACCTAAACAACAGCTTGATTAAAGCAACGTTGAGCTAGAAATTAAAACGTCATTACGGAGTGTAATTGTGTTTACAGCAACATTCGATTTAAAATTATTATACTGGTTTGTTATATACAGAGCTCGAGCTGTGCTGAAAGCATCGGCAAGTTAATAAAAAACATTTCAATATCGTTTCGGAATGGCTTTGTAAGCGGAAAATCGGAGCTTATCTTAGCAAGTGGAAACATCTATAGGTCATGAATGGCTACCATTTCCTTTTTTAAATGATTATAATAAACAATACAATATATGAGCCATGTTTACTCGTTTCAAGCTTCAAATAGTCTTATTGGCGAATAATTTTGCTTATTTCTAGCATTTATTTCTAGAAAGATTCAAAATGGCCACTAGAATAAGAAAATGTAAAGGTTGAAATGTGGAATAGAATTTAATAATCGTACATGTGGTTTATAGTCATCTCATAAATGTGATTCACTTCCTTAGATGACATTGTTGCAGCGTAGCTCTTACAATCTGAACAAGTTTGTGTTCGATCCATTATTTGGTCATTATTGATTTATTTGATACAATAAAATTCTGCATTTAACGACAAACCTTACTAGATGTTTTTCAGTTTTTTTCACATCACGTCCGTACTCATAATACTCGGTATTGGTATCAAAGAAAAAAAATTCTGATATCAGGACAACCCTGGTTTACTATTCTCTCCCACTTTTACCTCTCTCTCTTTTCATGTGCAACCTCTCGCTCCTCCTGAAGCCCAAGGGAGGCTGAGACTCTGCAAACCGAACCATTTCATGCCCTCATGGTCTGTCACTCTCCATCATGGGCTGGAATCAATAGCTAGAACACTGACTTCAAGTCCCAAACAGCGGTGTGTGTGCTCCACCACGCCATACCACCTTCATCCAGTCACTTCACAAACCTCACCGGATCGATCTCGATCACCTGTACACCACATGTTCGCTTCATCTTCATATCGCTCTACCTGCTCAGATTAAATGCAGAGTAAATATGATGCTTAATGTACTTTGTGGGGAAAAAACGAACAGGGATCCGTGCAGAAAAAGAAAAACGTTTGCCTTTCCTACTATATTTTATTACACGATTAAAATGCAGTTAAATGTTGGCAGATTTACAGAAGACTGCTGGGAAAACTGATTATACTGAGAGGATTTTGTGTGTGTCTGCGTGTATGGAAGGGTGTAACGAATGAATTATTCATGGTATCTTTCCAGTCATAGCAGATCACACTCGAATATTTTACAAAATCAGGCAAAATGGTAAGACTTCAGAAATTCTTGGTTATGCGGAGATGAGTACACACATGGTCATCCATATTAACATATTATGTTAATTTGTTGTATTTTGGGCTGGATATTTAATTAACACTTGGCATCATCATACACCTGGACACACTTTGTTTATAAGATGAATCATAAAGGAAGAAAAAAATTAGCATAGCGAGTGAAGCTCAAACCAAATACTGTGCAAAATTTGTATGAAGTGTAAAGATGGAGATCAGTTTTATGGTTATACTATCCATACATTGATTCATTTCTTCTTTTCATTTTCCGTCACATAACGATATCCCTGAGTGCTTTATAGTGTTAGAGAGTTTTTTCTGAGTGACCCAAATAAAGAAGAGGGTGCCAATACTTTCATTTGCGTGAAAGCGATATTTTTGAGTGCAAAAATTCGTCAGGTCAAATGATATTGTGTCTAATCTACATCATAAATGGCTTTCTAGCCGGGACACTATATTCGGTCTGAAAAGGCACTATGTTGTACACTATGCAGTGAGCACGTGTAGTGAATAGGAGATCATTTGTAATTTGGCCTAACTTTAGAGTTATGACTGTATATTAATTGTGGGTAATGTGACAAATATAAAATCGGTAAGATGATACAGTTGGAAAATACATGAAAGGAAGTAAGTAAAACAAATAAATAAACAATGAGAATTAGTCTCATGGTTGCCATTTTTGCCATTAATATTTAATCATTTTAATGGTTAAACCATTACACAAGCTCCCTTTAGGATGTAACCATTTTCTTCCATTCCCTGGTTTTCTAACTTAAGTGAAGGCATGAGATGATATTTTCTATCTAGGTAATACTTATACAGTAGTTTTGATCACTTGGTGATGGAAATACCAACAAAATGTGAGATAGGGTGGAGAAGTCCTACATGGTTTCACCTACTTCTTTCAAATCCAAACCCAACCATGGCCTGATGGTTTCCTTCAAGTCCTGTTGGAAATATCGTTACTACCAGGTAAATGCGTTAGTACGCCGCCGCTATGTCGTAATTACAACTCCAGGACTTTCCCAGTTGGAAGAGTGTCCTTAACAGAAAGTCCCAGAGACCTTCATTATAAATGTGATGTCTTGACAGATTTAAGTGATAACTTTGTGTGTTGTCTTTTCAGTCCTACGTACACTTCTCATTATTGACGATACAAAAAAAAAAAATAACTCAAAAGAAAATTTCATGCTGTCCATTTTTTCCGAGCAAAACAAACACGTCTTGATTACCACCTCGGCGTACTTACTATTCACAGACTTCTGAGAACTTGACAGCATCATGAGTCACTGTTCACACCTGGCAATAACATCCATCTCGAATGATCAGATCACAAATGGACAGCTCTAAACACATAGCTGTTTACACCAGGTATTATTAACGCGTCTCTAGTGAACACTTTCGATGTCAAACATCGTTACCGATGGAGGAGGGGTGTCACGCCAGACCTCTGTTGAGTTTATTTTCAAGCGGAAACGTACCGGGAATCGCCGTACCTGTACCTGGCTGCTTTAAGTGCTGTGATTGTGTGGTCTGCAACCAAACCTTCAAAAAACATGACAGATCTAAAAAGCTAGTATTGCCTTTACCCATTAGCCTAACGGTGGAGAGCTCTACTGTTCAGCCTGATTTTTTTAGCAAGTTTTGTAATGATTATGTATTCCCCCGCTAGGACGATGGCGCAAATGATTAGCAACTCCTTGGTTATGCGTCTCAGACGCTCCGTAACACTTTTACATTCACATAATGTGATCATAAACATCCCGAAACACCTTTGAATCTGGTTAGAGTGATCGGCCCACAATTCGTCTTCGAGACACTTTGGACCTTGTTCACGCCTGTAATCAGTGCCGCATACTTATTATCAGATCACACAGGAGACGTGTTAAAACCAGGCGTGAATGGAGCCTGAAAGAATAGACATTCGGATTGGCTATGATGGCCTTTGTTTTCTCAGTTATTGTGAAATGGGACAATCATGGAAAAGTGCTTTCCTCTAAGCTTCCCATGTTGCAGGAACAGCATTTGAAATGCACAAAGAGTTCTCCTTATTAGCTCTATCATTCAACCTAAACCAATGGGATTAAACTGAACTAACAGGGAGAGGTCTAATGAAGCTTTTTTTCTTTGGAGACAAAAGACCCCAATAATTTCCAGATACTACTCGGCTATATGTCTCCTTTTGAGTTTCACAACAAAGTCACACACTGTTCTCAGAAGTTAATGAAGTGTCACATTCATTTAAATATACTACCAAGTTATGCTACAGGAATGCTAATGTATATTTCAAGAGAGTTTACATACGATATACCGTATTTGAAGACAAATACTTTGAAAAAAAAAAACAACAACAAAAAAAAACCCTACTCTATATTGTTTGAGTATTCAACATACTGAAATACTTTTTATATCTGTATTTGTACAAGTTGTAATATCAAATACTTGTCATGTAGTACTTGTACTTGTCTTCAAGTATACTTGAAATGCTAGCATATAGAGTGCCCTCCACAATTATTGGCACCGGTTATAAAGAAAAAATAATCCACTTTTTGGCGAAGTAGCTTCATTTCACACCGAAGAAAATGTGAGAAAAAAAAATTTGAAATACATTTAGTCAGAGAAAAAGAAATCTCTCATCAAGAAGTAACTATTTTCAACAAAAACACATGCGCCAGAATTATTGGCACTCCTGCATTTAATACTTTGTACAACCTCCATTTGCTAGTAAAACAGCAATCATGCTTCTATAAAGTTTTATAAGGTTGGAGAATACAGAGCAGGGCATCTGAGACCATTCCTCTAAACAGCATCTCTCTGGATCGTCCAGGGTGCACGCTCCTGTACAGCTAAGCCCACAGGTTTTCAATGGGGTCTGGGTCAGGGGACTGAGATGGCCATGGCAGAAGCTTGATTCAGTGGTCAGTTAACCATTTTTTGTGTTGATTTGGACATCATTGTCCTGCTGGAAGATCCAATGTCGACCCATTTTTAGTTTCCTGGCAGAGGCGGCCAAATCTTGATCTAAAATGTCCTGGTATTTCATGGAGACCATGGTGCCATGTACTCTAACAAGGTTTCCAGGCCCTTTGATGGAAAAACAGCCCCACAACATCACAGAACCTCCACCATATTTTACAGTTGGGATAAGATTCGTTTCATTATAGCCATCCTACTTACACCAACCGTACCTTGAGTGTTTATTGTTATTGTTAATTGTGTTCCATTAGACCAGAGAATACTATTCCAGTCAAAGTTATAGTAGTGTTTCACAACATCTAGGCACTTATGTGTGTGGTTAACTGACAAAAAAGGCGCTTTCTTTCTGGCATACCTTACAAATAATCTGTTGGCAAGGAGCTGGTGTCTGACGGTGGTACGTTTTCCTCAAAATTCACCAACAGCGATCCTTTTTTAGCTCTTTAGGGGGTAGCTATTTTTTCTTAAAACATTCCCTGACTTATGAAGGTCAACACACTTCTCCCTCACTGGGGTTGTGTGTTCTTTTTTTCCTTTCCGATGTTGATGGATGACTAAGGGAATTTAGCCTCTGGGTCACTTCATGGTTGAACCCCAGTTAATCAGGAAGTCATGGATTACAGCTTGAAAGTTCCTACACACACCGATCAGCTCAAAAATGCACAATTTATGCATGCTTCAGTTACATTGTGCTCACAATCATTTCCGGAGGTACCAGCAATTATGGCAACATTTTTTGAAAATAATCAGGGATTTGTTTTTCACTGAAGAAATTCAATTTCAATTAAAGGTTGATTTTTTTTTCAGCGCGAGATGACGCTACTTCACACGAAAAAAAGGGTCGATTTTTTTTTAAGCTGTTTTTACTCATCTCGACAAGGGGTGCCAATAATTGTGTAGGGCACCGTGAATCGCACAGTTTCGATCATGTGACGAATAGTTATCAAGCATTTCAAATTGTATTTGAAGAAAAATATTTACTCAAGTATCATTTTAACTTCATGAAAACCGTGAGATAAATAAAGAAAAAGCAATATATTTTCCTCTGGGCCTACATGTATCTCAGAGGAAGCCAGCGTTAGCCTTCACCTCCCCGATAGTTAGCCGTCAGGCGATGGTAGGAGACGGAGATAAAGGCTGAGAACTGGCAACAATTCCAATGAGAACAAAAAATAGAAAAAGAAGAGACCTACTGAAAAATATGACAGTGTTTCTGAAATGTCCCACCGTCAATGCACTTAATAAGTTTCATATATCGAGATCTGATGGAGTGGATAATCATATAAATCTATAAGCTGTTTCAATATATTCAATGTGTCCTTTCTCTTTCTGCAAACTTTCCATCCCCGTGAAGGCCATTCTCCAGAGTGAGAATTGGAGAAGAACTAGAGGAGAATAAATCTTCTTTGATTCAACCTGTTGACACAAAATCTTCTTTTCATTTTAAGTTCGGCTTTGAAAGAAAACTAGAAAATAACTTGAAAATATATGAAGCACAGAATAACATGCTCTTTTCTCACTGAAGTGCTTCGCCTGAAGGCTTGCTCCCCGTAGACACACACACACACACACACACACACACACACACCGAATGCCTTCCAGAGTAGGAGTTATGCACACAGGTTGATGTGGGATGTAATTTGTTGCTGAAATAAAAATAAAAAACAGAAAAATAACAGCGCTTTGTTATGCATTCCTACTTTATTATTCTTTTTATTGCTTTCTGAGCTTATTAGAATGCGGAATGTAAGTGGATATTGAGTGAAATGTGATGAGACTAAAAAAGCAAATGAGGTGCGAGAGATGAGACGGTCAAAGAGAGAGAGAAAAGATGGAGCTCTTTATGTTTTATCTTGCAATATTTGCTCTTTTTTCAGAACTTGGTGGATAAGGAGTCAAAATCTGCAATCTAAATGAATCATTAATTGAAAATGTGTAAACGTTTTAGTAGCGATAGATAAAGGATAAATGATAAAGGAGAAAGGGATAAAGGAGCCTTTATTGCAGTAATAGAGAATGACTTGCAGCTTCATATACTGCAAATAAATGACTTGAATGTAGTTCAAATGTATCTATTATTTCCTACTGTACAAGAATAAAACAAATATATTGTGTATTAAACCTACACATTCTTTTTTTTTTTCAAGCTTTAATAGATGGATTCTGTTGTTTTTTCATTTTTTTTAATCCACTATGTAGGATTTACGGGGATCAGATATTGAGTCTAGTATTCATACGTATGTTTTCATTAGGGTATAATTACCTGTAACTATGAATGATTGTGTTTTTGTAAGCTTAGAATGAGCCCTTTATATCTACACAGGGAGCGGGTCCGCCTCTACAGAGGCGCCATGTTGCGCCGCTACAGTAGCCCAGAAGGGACAAACCGCTAGAGAGCGCCTTCTGCGTTTTTACATTTTTACAAGTGACAGCGTGAATCTGGATAGGTGACAAAAAAGAAAGAAAGAGGGACGAAGAAAGAAGAGGAATCGGTGTTTGCTGGTGCTGGCTAACAAGTTTGAGAACCCAAATTTTGAAAAATGGAGGATTGAACTTATTATTTAGCATGGAAAAATCAAAGGAATGTGAATGTAAGTACTTGGACGTACGCTACGGGAACCTGACGCCCACCGTACGCTCTAATACACGCTTGGAAAGGGAGGGGTAAGGGAGGGGCATTCAGGGGGTTGTAATGAACTGAATCCTACATTGTGGACCTTTAAGCATTTATTTCTAGAAAGAAGCAAAAGTATCTGCCAGTAGAATAAGAAAATGTAAAGCTTGAGAAATCAGTAAAAGCATTTTCATCTTTGTGATACTAGTTAGCCCTTGTAACCCTTTAAAAATTATTATTATTATTATTATTATTATTATTGAGCTTTTCAAATTTTAATATAAAAAAAGTCTAGAAAAACTCTAAAAAAAAAAAAAGAATTAAAAAAATTTAATAAATAAAAAAAAATAATAATAATTTAAATCCTTTTTGCTGTTTTTACAAAGTTTTCTTTTTTTATTGATTTTTTATTTTTATTGATTTTTTTATTTATTTATTTATTTTTTGCTAGCACAGACATCCAGGACTTGCTAAATTTACTATCAATAATTACTTTCATTCTCTGCAATGGATTATCGTCCCGTACTCCATGTTTTCCCCTCTCATGCCCAGTGTGATCCACTGTGACCCTGAGCAGGATAACGTGCTTACCGAGAGTGAGTGAGTGATAACGTACCATCATTCTACAATTTAGGCAACGTTCAAAGTGACCCCATCAATTAATATCACAATATTACTGAAAAGAAAGAAAAAAGAACGAGAGAACTACATTTTCTTCTTCCTGTGATCTTCAGGAAATATGAATGATGTACTTCCTGTTGAATATGTGACTTAAATATGACTTACATTCCTGTTGAATATCTGATATTCCAAATATTCTGCCTATTGTTCTGTGTTTCAGGAACATCCGATCCATATCTGTCCTCCTTCTGACTACTGAACGTGCTGTAAACTGTTTATCCCAGCAGTCCACACTTTACACTACTGTAATAATGTACCATTTGTGGTGGGAAAATCCTGATATTTCTCATATTTCTAATATTACTAGTTGAACGTCTGACCTCGGATATTTTGGTTCTCTATTCTTAGAGCGAAAAATACAGCTATTAAATAAAGTATGCTCAAATATGATGCATGTCTTATGATTGCTGCACTAATGCATTAGCAGCCTCTGTGATTCCTGCTTTTCAGGCTGATTCACACAATGGATCCCATTTCAGCACCTTTTTTATCCCCCCTGTCGTGGTTATATTATAAAGAAAATCTTATACCACGGTTCTTACAGTACACACGCGACTGGCCAAATGTATTTTTGTATTTTGCTTTAAACATATAAATATCAGTATACTAAAAAAACTCTTGTGATATACTGTAAATAAAAAGTTACGTAAAGAATTATTACATTTCAGAAAGATGCTAAAAACAAGAGGAAAAATTTATAGAGTCACCAGTATATAAAGTGCTATAAACTATAAACTAACAGTACATAATGTATAGTTATTAGCCTGTTTTACTGGTCTCTTGAATTGAATATGTTTAATCCGAACCTAAAAAACTGCAGTCAAATGGAGCTCTATGGCGCCAATAAAAATACAGATTATTATTTAAAGTCTTTTAGAGATTTAGATAACATTAACGTGAACTGTGCACTCCTACTCTAAATGGTAATAAAATGTTGTAACTGTGTGTATGATAGTTTTTTTCTCACATTTTCTCAACTTAATCTCAGCCAATTCCCACCTCCAGGCTAGTTCTAGGAGCTACAACAGCCACGTGCTGCATCCCAGGGCCATGTAACACACTAGCGCTATCCGTACACTTCTGCATACATGAACTCAGCGATGCCTACGATTGGCTAGGGTTGCAGTGATTGGAGGAGGAGGGAGAGTAGGCCATACCTCCCACTCAGAGAGAACGGATAATTTTGCTCTGTTTGACTCCTGGCCATGGATGGCTGTGGCGTTGTTGGGATTGTGTAATAGATTTTTGTACGAATAATGGTCGCAGGTTAGCAGTGAGAGAGAGAGAGAGAGAGATAGATTTCCATGGGTCACTCTTATTGCTTGTGTTTTGATCCCTATCGTGAAACCTGCTAAATGGCAGCAGACAAATTTGCGCTTTAGAAAGCTGCATTACGCAACTCTATATCATAACCACGCAGAGAAAGCTGTCATTACATAACCGGCATTAGAGCAGTAGCGGTCTCGGCTCCAATCCATTTCAAAGGTTATAAACCCTGCAGAAGTGTCTCAATACTCATTTACAGAGAGCTATGTTTCATCTAACACCCGGACCTCTGTGGGATGAACCGGCCCTGTAGGTGCAGCTCAATACCTCAGGCATAATACACAACGAAGCAAATGAAACAAGAGGCTGGACTTCAGAGTTTTCCTTCATATGAGCTATATTTCTTACGGTGGACTGAGAAATTGAAGCAGATCCCTTTGCGATGGCGGGATGTCAAGCTTCCTGAGATGTGCCTTGAGCAATAATACATGCAATACGTACTGAAATATAGAGCTGGACACGGTAGTTTTGAAGAGAGCTGACTTTTTATGTGAAGGTCCGCCATCATATATAACAGTAAACAACTTCTAAACCTTAAACTTTTAAAACTGTGAAGTTTGCAGAGTGTAGGTCTGTTTTGGAACAGTTAAAAGAAATGAAAGACGACTCTTACCAAACGCGGAGTAGAACTCATCCTTCGCCAGGCGCTCATCGTCGTCCAGATCGTTGTATTTGAGCAGGTCGAACAGCGTGCACTCTGATGCTGTGTTCCTCAAACCTTCTTGTTTGATGACCTGAAGGTCAGGAACATGCAGAGAAGTTGGTTAGTCCAGAGTCTTTCCTGAATATGGTGCAAAGACAAACCTGCCGCAGCTCTGCTTTAATATTTTTATAATAGTATATGGTTTATAACCATACCATGTAAGGAAATGAAACATGACACGGCATGCTGTTACAGGAAAATAATCAATCACGGGGTGGTGTAATGTGGCCTGACATGAAGTAAACTTATGTTACCACCCAGAATGTGAATATTTTCCAGTAATATTACATTGCGCTTTATTCCTCTTATACCACAGCAATTTGCCAATGAGTCTTTTTTATTTTTAAATTAAAGGACGTTATGGAGTAATTTTCGTCCATTTATCGTTATCCATGAACCAGGATGCATCGTAACAAAAATAAACAATCACAAGCCGCTGTTTTTTCTCTTTCTTAATAAAGTTAATAAAAAACGAAAACAAACAAAAAAACCAAGAAAATTTAAATAACAAACAAACAAACAAACAAAGTTGGGAAGAAGTGATGCTGACAGCTGCAAACAAACAAACAAACAAACAAACAAATGAACGAACAAACCAACCAACAAAAATAAATAAATACATAAATACAAAACAAACAAACAAATACATAAAAAACATAATATGCGTTTGATGTCAAGGGAAAAACGCATGTGTAGCGATACGGATGTAAGCACTCGAACAAAGTAACAAAAATATATGTCTGAGCTTTTGCTGAAAGAAAAGGTTCTATGTATTCCTTATGAAGGGAAAAGAGCAAGACGTAAGTAGGCAATCAAACAAAGAAATAGATAGAAAGATAAATAGATGGATAAACAAACAAATAAACAAAAAAAAAATCACAGTTGGTGTTGGAAAAAATATATACCATGTGTTTGAGAAAAGTGCATGTGCAGCAATAAGTAAGTCTGTAGATAGATAGATAGATAGATAGATAGATAGATAGATAGATAGATAGATAGATAGATAGATAGATAGATAGAT
>JAQQZR010000002.1:3990336-4005286 GCA_030068235.1 Notoglanidium macrostoma | reverse complement strand
GGAGATCACTGATTGGTTGTTGGGAGCAATGGAGATCAGTGATTGGTTGTTGGGAACAATGGTGATCATTGGTTGGTCAGCGCACCACAGTTTGGATTTACACAATATTGGGGAGTCAAGTGCACATGCTCCCTTAACTCGTAAAACCAACAGCTGTCATGTGACCTGGAGAGCCATTTGGAGTTCAGGACTGTTGCTTACATCTGCACATAAAATTGCTAGATTTCTTTCTAGGCTGTATTTTGAAATAAAGACACTAAAGTGCTCCAAAATTACCCAAATCCAGCAAATAATTCACTAATTTGGTAACACTATTTATGAATGGAGTACACAGGGCACATTGAATGCACAGGTTTGGTTATCTGTGTTCAGTATTGGATAACATGGCTCCACTACCCCTGACGATGGACAATGCTGAACACGTTACAGAAATTCACAAGACAGGTCATCCTTAAAAGTTACATTGTCCAAAGTATCTAAACCACCTAGGCAGATAATGCTACTATTCGAGTACTTTTTTAACCCTCTTTTTGAACCTTTAGCTTACATGGGACAGTGTGGATTTTAGAAAGAAGGAAAGCAAAAGGTCCAGTCTGGTGGAAGCAACAGAACTGATCAGTCGTAAACAGTTGTGACAGGCTGGGAAATACACAGGCTCTGAAACCACTGAACTGAGAAGAGTTAGACAACAGAATGCTACTGAAATGGTGGCCATCTCCTCCAAAGATCACTGGCCAATCAGGCCCGCTTCCCTTTAGATTCACCTAGAAGAACCAAGCTCCAAAGATTGCTTTTAGAGCTCTGCTCCTAAGCTCACAATGTTGCCCTTATGAGAAGAGTAGGCTCTGAAAGGCATGGTTTGATACCATTTTTAAGGTAAAGGCCAGAAAGGATGGCTATATAAATGATTTTTGGTCTCAAACTCGCTGCAAATGTTTCAGCACCTGAACAATATGTTTCTATCTTTTCTAGCACTCTGTTTACCAGGACGGCTGACTGTACAACAACTTAAGTGCTATCCGCGTTGTTATTATTTTCACTCCTAACACTTAAATGGATGGAATTCCATAATGGCCATAGCAGTGCTTTTAACCAGCTGAATCTGAAGTACCATACCAGAGAGCGACAAAATCAACACCTAGTTTGGAGGCTTACAGTCTGGCAAACAGCATATCGAATAAAACTTATGAGCTTAATATTTAGTAATGCATGTTAAATGTTAAGTTGAGATAAGGAGACAATAACTTAAAATGCTAAATAAAGTCGAAAACAACTGCATTTTCATTTTTCTCAACCTGTGGTTAAGGGCTTCTGTATTACTGAGATCAGAAAACCTCTTACGAAAAGAGAGAAATCTGTAATCCAAAGTATTTATTGAAAAAGAATAAAAGGTTAAATGAAAAAAAGCTTATGTAGTGTCTGTCTGGCTAATTGTGATTATTCAATTTGTATATATATATATATATATATATATATATATATCTGTTCTTATTGCTATATGCGTGTGTGTGTGTGTGTGTGTGTGGCATTGATTGTAATTTTAACCACAGAAGAATTTGTATATCCACTTTCTGACCTGCACTGTTCAATAGCCGTGTATGCCTTTTACACACTTGAAATCTCATATTTCATCTCATATCTCATATTTCAGGGTTGTTGTTTTTTTTTAACTCTTTGCAATTTGTATATATCTGATATACTCTTTTGGGGGGTTTACATTTTTAGACACATATCATTTTGAGATAAAGCACTATTATTTAATTAGTAAGAATTTATTATGAGTTACTAATCGGAAATTGTTCAATTGTTGATTAAAATCTCATCAGAGATGATGATCCTTGATAAAAATCTAACCACGTAATGAATGATTTGCCATATCAAACAACCTGAACGGAGAAGCGAATGAAGTGTTGCCGTTATAAGATTTATTTACTTATTTTTAAGTTATTTAACGCTATACATGTACTAATAAGGTAAACCTGATACAGAATTTAAGAAAACCGTGCAGACGAACTGCTTCCATCGATGGAATGCAAACCAAGCAGGCTTCAGATGAAATATGCATGACGGTCAGCTGCCCAGGTGCTATCAACTCATTATCTCTTTATAGACCAGACAGAAATCTGAGCCCCATTTGAAAGCCCGGCACTGCCGATCCTTTAAAATGACTCATGATTCGAATTTCTGTCTTTACCTTCTGTGCGCTAGTCTGAGTTTTACTTGTCATTGTTTACTTTTGTGCAGCAGGCATAAAATACAACCTATTTCTTTGTAGAAAGAAGGAAAGTGATTCAGCTCAGTTGTACTCTGTGGCTAAAGAAGTGAATAATTGAACTTTGAGTAGCCTTCTTGTGTTTCATTTGTTTTCTGAGAATTCAGTAGGTATACTGACATTTTTCTGTCTTTGTATTTTTGTTCTGGAAACTAAGTTCATTCCCTTAGAGCAGCCTACTTGTACTCCTACTTGTATTTCTCTCTGTGGGTGAAAAAAAGTTGATATTATACAAGTCACAGTCTTTCGGTCCGCAGCATAAAATTGCAAATATCGAATGATCCTTTTGTCCTGTAAAGTCATGTTGTATAGGAAGAAGAATTATCAATGGGGTTGATGAAGGGCAAAAGAGGCCATGATTAAAATGCACACCGTGTCACCCTGCAGCCAAATGACAACAAAGACAAATGACTAATTTAGTGCAAGTGATTTGGTATTGGGTGAATGATGTGACTTGCAGAAATTTTATTTAGCCGCAATCATTTCTCTTCTCTGAAATGACCTGCTGGTTCAAAGCAATGTCATCAGATTGATGAAAAACAGGATTTCCATATGGGGAGAGAAAAATCATAACATTCAATCAAATAGAATTTCTTCGGATAGCGCTTTTAACATATATATATCCCTATTGCGCAAGACCGTGTTGACTGTGGAAAGAAAAAACTCGCTGAGATGAACCAAAAGAATCCAACTAAAAGAATCATTTGCTATGTAGAGTTAATTGTACACCATAGTATTTATGTTTATTGACACTGCCTAAAACTTGAATTTAGAAGAGAAATATTGTTCTTACGGTAAATAACCAGTCGTATTTAATAAAGCTCCTCGCTGATGCGGACATCCGGAAAGAAGAACGCACTTCAAGGTCAACACAGTGAATAACTGGACAAGCATCTGTTGTGGACGAACTCTGCCCAGCACGCAGTCCTCAAATGCAAGTCTCTAAGCAGTGCTTATGTCTGTATTTAACACTCATTCTGACATTTTATTTTGCGTCCGCTTCTCTCTATACAGTCTGGATATGGGCTAAAGGAAGAGCAGATCAAAAAATTGAAAATAAGTACTACAGAAACAGGTCCATTCATAATGGAGATCAATCTGGGTATATTGACATGCAGTGGACCACACCGCAGCAGTACGGACACTTCTCTGGATCTTGGATTTGCTTTCAGAATGAGAGTGCTAACTCGGCGGCATCATTCCTAACTACCTGCCTAGAAATAAATGGCAGATATTAATCAGCTGCTCTGTACTTAACGATAAGACCATGATGTATAGCTTCCCTTCTGAAAAACGTCTGAGTTTAGACTGCTCATTAATGGTTTCTAATTAAAGTGCAATCATGAGAGTAAACAAACACAGACAGCCTGAGTTTCAGAAAATCTTAATGAATCACATTATATTACACCACAGCTCTGTTGAATTCACAATTCTGCTTGGTTGGATACATTATTGTTTCTACAGTAACAACTCATTCACTCATCCGAACGAGAAGCAGATTTAAAACCATGACATTATTTAATAAACCGCATATAAATATTGAGATATTGAGGTTTTCCGTGATCGTCATTTTTGGAAGGAGTCTCCAGCGTCGGCGTTTCGTAACTTTTCGAGGTAAAGTTGTAACTTGACATTTTCATTTAAGACCGAGCGCTTTTTGTTGTTGTTGGGTTTTTTTCAGTAACACAACCAGCTGCATTTTTTTGTTGCTGTTGTCTTATTAGCGTCAAAAGAGTGTTAAAACAGAGGTTAGTGAGGCGCTATAACGCATGAAATGTAGCTGTAAATGGATAAAAAGTACGCGATGTTCTTTAATCGATACAATTGAATTGTTGTCAAATTGGTGTGGTACAGGAGGAATAAAACCTTTCCTATAAAACACTGTGATAGGAAATAATCAACTTTGTCATAGCAATAGAAATTCTAAATTGTGTTGGGTGCCATTACACCACCCCATCGTCGAATATTTCCCAGTAACTGCACATCCTATTCCCTTTGTAATCAATTTTAAAGATTTGTGCATGTTGTGATTTCATATTCCTGGTTGCATCCGTATCGATTTTATTTTTTGTACAACTAATTCCTAAGTCAATTTGAACTGTCATTGTAATAAAAGCTTAAACTTAAACCCAGTAGTTACACATGAGCTTTCCAGAATGAGCTTTGTGGAGTAATTGTATACTACATGGTATCAATTATCATGCTTTTACCTTATATATATCCAATGCAACCAGTAAAGATTTAAACTAATGGACAGGCTTATGAGAACAGAGAGGAAGGCTCTGACTGTAACTTGCGTAAGTGTTCTCATCTCAGCTCTCTCCATCTGTTGCAATAAACCTATATAGAAAAATGTATAGTTTAAATGTGAACATAAGGCATTACATATCCTCTGAACATGATCGCTCACACCCCACCCCATCTCACTCCAAGATGCAAGTCTCAGCCCATCTGATGTTTTCCGAAAGCATGGCAATGGCCTCCTTTGGGATTTTGGATAATGTAGTAAACAACAGTAGGCAGCTTTCAGGTCTGCTCACCACCGCCTGTTAAGAAACCCCAAAAGACGTCGCCCACTAGCAACAACAGAAAACAGATCCGGATAAACAACTGGCAATAATGCTTTAAACTCCGCATGAAAGACAATGAAGAGAGCCGAAACTCTACCATCGGTTCTGGTCCTGAATATCAGAATGTGATATCACAAAGCTCTCATTATCCAATAGGACGCATTCTCATGTGGATGGTGTGGAAATGTTTATAGCATAAATGTTGTAATGCAAATGATGGAACATAAACAAAGTGTGAAAACAGTGATGTCATCGCTTTGATTCTGAGTGGGTGTCATAATTTAAATATGTAACTGTGAGTCCGATTCAACAAAATGTTTTTAATCACATTCTAAGTCGCTCTTTTATCAATCGTCAAATTATCAAACATCAATCTGTTAGCAACGTTGTGTGGAAATGTTTGCATAGGCCAAAACATTCTTTTACAGATGTTTCCGTAAATTTTTGCTTTTGTAATTATAAGTGTGAATCAGCTGTAGTAAGAGTACAATTAATTTGCATTTAGATCCTGTTTAGACTTGGTATTAAATTGCATCTTGGTTGATCAGATCACAAGTGGACAGCATTAAATACAAGTGTAAACAACCACCAAGATGCATTCACTAAAACGGGTGGTCTGGGATGCATTTGAACACATATCACGTACCCGATAAGGCGATAACAGGAAAAGTGACGTAGGCAATACGAAAACCTGAACACAAGTGGTCAGAAGTATACCTTGAAACCGCTTGATAGACACAGTGACGATGTGTCTTGGCTGTCAAGGCAAGATTCACTGAGAGCTGAAAACGACAAAATGGCGGCTAAACGGTGAAAGAGCACCGCCTAGTGCAGCATGCGTTAAGTCTTCCAATAATGCAGCTCAGCCATTGCAACCTGTCAGCTACACAAATAATGTATAATGGGGTGCCATTACTTTTGTCCCAGTTGAATAGATTATTAAATAAATGATATGCCTTAATTTGTTTTCGATTGCTTTCTGTTGGTTGAGGTTCATAAAATTGTTATTACATTATTACATTTGTGTGTAATTGAAATAAATCAATTTAAATTTGACAACGTAATCTGTGTAAAAAAAATAAAAATACAGTAATTCATTGCCATTTAAATGACTTGAAGCTAATTAATCAAAATTTACACTCAAGTGAGCGCTCTTGTATGTGAATTTACACAAACTCAGGAGTTCTCAGGAGCTGTTTCTCGTGTAAATGCTCCTGCGAATGTAAATGAGACACAGTGTTTGATCATTCTGTGCAAATATTTGCTGAATACCAACCGACTTGATTATTTACCTTCAGGTTTTGGGTTATATCTGCCATTTTGGAGACAAACTATTTTAATATCTGCCAAACAAAAGTTGTACAGGATTAGATTTGTGACGAAGGGATCGAATGCAATTTTCGAATAAAATGGGACAAGAAAAGGCGAGATCTATTTCTCAAAATAAAAAGCCGCCTGTTGTTATAACATTCTCTGATTTAGTTTTGCGGATCAGAAATTGCCTCCACGGTCACCTTTTGCTTGCTCACTGCGTGGTTTTCATTTCTGCTGCTCGAGTTTTCAGTTAAGTTTCAGACTAAATCTAGAGTGGGTGATTTTTATTAAAAAGGAAAAAAAAAAAAAGAAAAAAAAGAAAAGAAAAAAGGTCCCCATTGGAGTGTTCTGGGGAAAATCCTTCACAGGGTCACATTATGGCTTTTTCACAACGGGCAAACTCTACAATTTTAAAGTACCTACTTCTATGTTTACAATCGAATCTACTTATGAAACCTTACTGACAAATTTGAATGAATAATACAATAATAAATTCTCACTTTGATTACCAGCATCATCCACATTAATCTTCGTCAAATCACCTGAGGTGAACGTATTATAATTTTATTGTGGCAGTTCTATACAGTGTTTTGCTATCAAGTTGTGCTGTCCAATTCATCTCTCTACCAGTGTTGTCATGGCGTAGTGTGAATTGTTTGCCCGGTAGCGGGCTCACACCCCTCCCCTTTCCCATCACCCTGCTCACAAGCAGCTAAACACGGAGTCACGATACTCTACACACAGAAACCCAACAGTGTCCTGACTAACCTGATAACAGTCTTCCAGTGATAAAATAATTCATTTGTTTATACTGATTGAAGATGTCTGGAATGCTGATGTACTGCTAGAACACAAGCCTCAATGTCTTCATTGGTAAGTGTATAAAACTGACATGTTGTTTATTAGGAGTAATCCAACAGTCATTATCAATATTCCAGCCAGGGGTCATGGAACAAACACACAACATTATAATCCATAGTCAGAACAAGGAAATGTGTAAGGAAGTCATGAAACAGCATTAAAAGGCATGACGGAAAACTATTTACAACGGAGAGAGAAAGGAACGAGGGTACGTTTAATTTAGGAAGAGAAACTAAGCGAAGGCTGAGTAAAAATGTAAAAAAGCAAAAGGCGCTGTCTAGAGGTTTGTCCGTTCTGGGCTACTGTACTGGCGCAACATGGCGGCTCCGTGTTAGAGGATCGTATCCTATTTAAATATAAAGTGAGCTTAGAATGATTCGTAGTTACAGGTAGTGAAAACGTACTTATATGTTATATTCCATTTCTGCTAATTGATCCATGCTAATTCTTCCATAGTGGACCTTTAATGCAAAGGAAATCCATTTTGAGAAAACCAAAAGAAACAAACCAAACATTATGAGAATAGCATTTTCTGTATATAGCATCTGTCTAGAGTGTCTAAGAGCTCTTCGCTGCTTTAATGAATTCCCATTTGGCATTTCCCATATTAAGTATCCAAGTCGAAACTGAACAGACATAGGCTCATGTCCGTTTCACTGTGGCATGTAGCTATTGAACAAAAAAAACGGATCAAATCATCCCATTCAGCGTGTGAGAAAATCCCACTTACGTAGCTAGCAAGGTTTTGAGATCTGTTTTTGTTTGTCTCCTTACACGACATGAACTTTGCCGACAGACAGACAATACAAAGTTAAAAAGGAGCCAAAATAGAAAACACTTCCACATCGTTTTGGTTAATATTTATGTTGTTGTTGTTTGCCAAAGTAGTGATGTCAAAATGTATTATTAGGTGTTGGTCAAAACACAGCAACATCTGAGACGTTTTCCCAGACTGCCTCACATTTGCTCTTAAGCAAAGATAACAGTCTGTTATCTTTAGCACTAGTTTTTTGCCTATAACTTATTAACGACGAGAGGCGACAGCACAAGAAAAGAAGGTGACGCTAGAGCTTATGTTATTGATACCGGGAAAAAAAAGGTGTCCTGTGCTTTTTTCATAAACCTGATCTTAGCACATATTTGCTAAGAGGCAAGGTCAAGGGTGAATAAGTCTAAGATATAAAAGGGAAATATTCCGTCAGCCTCCTGAGATGTACCACATAGCCTTTTTCATAAAGAAGTTTGTAAAAGGATAAGGAAAAGAATGGACGAGTACACTTTTATTACAAGCATGTGTTTAATAGGTTTGAGTCTTTGCGACAGCCACACTGAGGTGCCTCGTTTTATGGCTTGGGCTCTGGCTGTCTGACAGGTATATTTGTTAAAAATGAAATGAGTCGGGAGCAGACAATTGAAGATGGAGTTGTAGCAGGGCTTTCTTGGCAGTGAGGTTTGATTGGAGGCTGTGGGACTGTTCTCTTATTGCTTTGGCTGTCACAGTCAAGGTCTATTTCTCCCTTTTACCTTTCATAAAAGAGCAAAGAAAGATCAAATTCAGGAGTGCATTTCAAACGAATAAGAGATGCCTTTGCCTTCGAGTTATATTGCGTTGTTTGGTTGATGAAACTAACAATGAAGGACAATAATTAGCAGAAAGTTTCTATTTTGTACTACAGTGCTGTTGGAAACCGGTTTGGACAGTATTTCCAGCTGAAATGCAATATTATTTATATTATATGTATTTTTATTATTATTACATAAAAATTTATGTAATCATATTATTTATATTATCATTGCAGACACTGGCATCAGCAGCCATAATCCTGTACAGACATTTTTTTCAATGATTTTGTTCAGCTGATCATGTCTTCGGATTTAAATTTTTTATAACAGTGTGCTCGGGAATGAGACGTACTTTTGGCACTGCGTCCACTCACAATCACGTGACGCCAATACCGTCGAAAGCCGACGACTGGTGTTAACGTCACTGACTATAGGTCACTGCGTGGTCAAAATCTCTGGCGAGTAATCGTGATGTCGGATTTAGCTTCTAGAATCTTGTAGAAACCACTGAACATTTTTCAGGCTTTTGAAATTAGAACGTGAACAATTCGAAGCAGTGAAGATTCTCCCGAGAGCAGCACGAGCACCGAGTCCGCTAACGCTAGTGCTGAACGCAGAACACGATTTCATTTTATTGTCTCGTCTGGTTTTTTGATTGTTTATTGTAGTCGGTTGGTTTTGCGGAAGCATACTGTTATTACTATCTTTATGCCTTACTGTTTTTGCGATGATGCTGCTAAAGTCTGTCGTTTACTCTGCCGACTTTTACTGCACGTAAAAGGCTATATTAAATATATATTAGTATAATAGTATATAGTCTACTATTATTTAGCCGGCTGCTGTCGGTTGGTCTTTGAAATGCATACGCTAGGCCAAGCAGAGTTTTACGGCGGTGTTGTATCAGTAATGTGCCAAAAAAACCTAAATCAATCTCTCTCTCTTGCTCGCTCACTCACTGCTACTGTTAAATAATGTGTGTGCTGGAACCTAGACATTTTAAAGTAAGAATCAGGGACTTCATGTCAGATAATCTACTTTACATAATCTAAACCTTATAATAAACGGATTAAGAAATGTCCAAATATAGTTTAATGCTACACGGGTCCTTAGAAAATGCCATGATGTCTTGTGAGAAATGTAGAATATTTACATAACGTCATACAAAGGCTGGCGAAGCCTGGTAAACGTGACGTTAACATTAAGTCTTTCTTAAAATTGTAAGCACTCTTGACATTTTAAAATGTTTCATTGAAAAGAAAAAAAAAACAAAAGAAAAAAGAAGGTTTTGTTCAAATGTGACCATCATTGTAAGTTGTAATGTCATGTATTCGTAACAGACAAACTGTTATGCTAGAAATCTATTACGGTTTTGTATTGATGTGTTTATACTCAACAGGTAGGGTTTGGTGTAGCTCGTCTCGCATCCCCGAATTAAAATGATGCCACAGAGACTCCACGCTGATAAATGAGGAGATGCTTTGGAGGATAGTGCCAGCAATTATGGCAAGAAAACTTGCCCAATTGATGTGGGCTGTCAAAAATCCTATTTACAGCCACTGTTCTGCTGAGGCTTCCTGAGGGACGGCCCGAGGGCGAGAGACACGGCATGAACCGCAGCTATCATACAACAATGATCCGATTGCTGTTTATCATATCAGCCTCATCGATCACAGGAGAGACAGAGACAGAGAGCGAGAGCGAGACAGAGAGAGAGAGAGAGAATTCAAACATGCTACCATTAACAGACAAGGAGAGATCATGAAAAAACAAAAGCACTCAGTGCAACTTGTGTAACAGCTGTGTGTTTTTCCCAAAGTCTCAGACTGGCTGCTCTGGAGATAGAGCTTTATGCTGAAAATAAAGAAAGAGAGAAAGAGCGAGCGAGAGAGCGAGCGAGAGAGAGAGAAAGAGAGATCACCACAGCCCAAGTGTGTCATTAATTATTCAAGTACAGGGAGGCAAAGGACGACCTTAATATTTAAGTTCATGCATCAGGAGATCAGTGCACGCGCCTTTCCCGGTGTCCGGGACATCGAGTATCGGCCCTCCTCCTTATTTATTTATTCGTCTAGCCTTAGGTAGGAGCTGTGTATTTATCGAGCGTCTGGGACCGTGTCCCAGACTGAAGGGATGAATGACAGATGTGCTAGCGCTGCATGTTTGCAAAATCTATAACAGCAAATTGTTTAATTTAGGTCTGTTGTGTTTGCAGAAGCTCCGTAAAACAGCCCGAGCCTGTTTCGTCTGAAGACTCATATTAGCCTACGGTAAATTCGAACAATGTTAGCTTAACGCTCTACCCATCGATCATATTAGCATTAAGGATTATAAGGAATTCCTGAAAATAAGTAATGCATGTTTTTAAGCGTCAGCCTCTTTTGAGTGCGCTGACACTGGAGGCCTGATCTTCTTTTGGGTACCTTCCAAGCACAAATCACTTTGTTGAAATTAGAGTCCCTCCCGTTTCTCGAGCTTTGACGCTCATGAATATTCACAGCATGCAAATATTGACTTTTCCCGCCGTGTTGAAAGCCTCTCGGAGTTTGATTACAGGTTTAAATATTCAAAGAACAGGAAGTAACACAGTCCTGACTTTTAGCTGTCTTGCATTTGAGGCGAGTCAAAGATAATTGGGGCTTACGGTACACACTGAGTTGCCTTGTAGTTATTAGCTTAGCGTGCCTTATAAACTGTAGTGCATAAACTATACATATAGGTGTGATTCCAGAATTGTGGTGGCTTTTAGTTCTTTTATCTGAAATGTCTTTTCAATCATTTTTCAACATTGATTTGAAGAAACCTTCATTCAAGCATTAAACAAGTGCATTAAGTGTTTTTAGCATGAAATTTGCATTCTAATATTTTAGACAAAACGTTTTGTTTCATTTATTTTTATTTACTTTCAATCTATCGTCTAGGTAACGATGTTGTACTTTCATCCGTTAATATTACAATATCATTGGAAACAAGGAAAAAAGAATGAGAGGACTTCCTTTTCTTCTTCGGGAAATTTCGACGAAATTCCTGCTCAAAAACACGTGACTTGCAAATGTTTCACAGGCGAAAATGTGCTTGAGACAGGGTTGAGCGAATATTCTGACTAAAACATCCATTTTTCATAATCTAGAATGGATGAGTCATGGAAAAACGATGTTTTACGCCTGAGATGTTAAATGGATTCATACATCATTGTACAAATAAGAGTTTGTCAAGGTAAAGTCTAGTTAGAGCGGTCTGGGACAGGGAAGAATGCTGTTAGGTTTACGCTAATGTTTAAATGTATTCATCTGAAACATGCACGCAGGTTGCTGTTGCAATGTTCTCACCTTTTCTTTGGTACCCTGATCAGGGAACATAGTCACAGTGCTTACATTTTTTTTCTTCTTCTTTTTTTCCTCCCCTCTCTGAAGTCTCCCTGATGTACCGAGCGTTCCTGTTTCCATACGATTCCATTGCTCTGATTAGCATCTCTACCCAGGTGCCTTCATACCAATTCACACTTTCATACTTCTACTGGGTATCATGTGACCTTCTAACAGGCGTGAAAGAAATTCAAGGGAATTTCCCAGCATTCAGTAAAACTGACAAACTGATGAAGGCTGTTAGATGAGTGGAGAGGTTTATACTGTTCTGGCTGCAAGGCGGGGTTCTCAGAAATGGGCCCTGGAACCCCTAGGGTTCTCTGAAGCATGGGTAGCGGTTCCGCAATGATTTAAATGTACTTACCTTGGTCGAACGTTCTGCTTACCAACACCAAAGTTACTACGCCTATATATAAATTCAACTGGAATCTAAAAATAATGTTAAAAAACGCTGTATTGTGCCGATAAATGTTATTGTAAAGATTTACAATTACTAAATATTCAAACATTATTTCAATATTTTAATTGGAATATGTTGGTAAATAAAACGGGGTCCTTGTTTCTTTTTTTTTTTTTTTTGTTGTTTTGTTTGTTTGTTTTCTTTTTAACAGTTACAGGGGTCCCTGGCTGCGACCATTTTAACCCCAAGTCCATGTAACATTCAACCCAAGTCCAATTGCCTTGACTTACTTCTACCAGACAGGTTTGGGAATTCTCAGAATTAGCCAACTGCTTTGTCTTCCCAAAGGATTAGTCCATTTGAGACCGGTTCTGTCCTCGTTCGCTGCCGAACTCCCATTAGTTTCGTCATCACCTCCCCTCCGCGCGTGCCTCGTTCTCGCTCTCTTTCTATGGATGGCATAAAAATGGGCAAAAAAAAATGGAACTTGCTTACAGATGGCGGAATTATAAATTAAGTTGTCATGGAAGGTGCTGTCAGCGCCAAAACGTTAGGGAGCCGTCGCTGGATAATCCGGCATGGAGAAAATAACTGCGTCCTCTGCTCATCGCTCATCCTGCTCGCTGCTGCTCTCTGTTATTAAACTTGTGCTGAAATCCCAGAGTGATCACGTTTTCAGGATTAATGTACTATTTACAGCTGTATGTCTAAAGCACTGAATTATTTAAGTCTTCTATTGCTACAAAGAGGCCAGCTCCGAGGACAGATTTATGCAATATGGCACAGTAACGCTTTTCAGAGACCGGTAAACTATTGTACAGAAAAGTCTCATTATTATTATGTTGTTGTTTTTTTTTGAGTACCGTACACGAGCGCTTTCATTCTCCAAACGCTCTTGAATCATAAATGGTGTTAACGTTCAATTATTTATAGACCGCTCTGTGTTTAATGTTGCACCCATTTATATTAGGATGTTTTTTTAAATATACGAACCTGGCCCATGAGACGTGATTCCGCTGTCGCTCCTGAGACGTCGCATTTCTATTTGCATCGCAGTGCCTGTTGATGTGCCAGGCATTTCATTTCTGATTCCAATTACAGAGCATTCTGGGATATTCTTGTGTATGCTTGTCTATCTCATGCTTTCTATTCACAATTCTGACATCCAATTTCATTTTGCCTATTTGCTGTCAAGGCTCATCCATCCACATCTATTGTTTCAGATGGCCAGATGTCCATGAACTGAATGTCTAAAATAAAAAAGATTAAACACAAAACACCTCTGCATATAGGCCATTATATTGAATTGTGAAAAGTAAAATTTTTTATACTGCCTACTACTACTCACATGCTGTTAATACTACTACTACGACTAATAGTTTTTCTACTTCTATTACTACTTTTACTGCTACTACTCGCACCACTACTACTACTACCAGGTCCAGAGGAAGACAATCCAGTGCTCTGGGCGTAATAAGAATATGCTGTCCTACATTCAGATATTTTTAAGAGAAAAAAGCCAATTTATCCCTTATTGATGACTATTTTTTGACTTAAGATAGGTGAAATGACTTCATACCAGTTGACTCACCATTTAAAAGAAGCTCCTGCTAACTTTTCAATTATCTTGGAGTAATCCATTTGGTGCTCAGCTGAAATTTTGGCCAAGCCATTCAAACAATCTTGTGACATTATCGATCGCAGATAGTTCTTTACAAGCTTGAGACTAGAAAAACTTCTCACTCCTGATGCCATGGTTACCGGCACAGTTAACAATAAGCACCGATCCACACTAAGACTTGGGTACAAATCCAAAACCAGAGAAATCCCACAATGTCATCTTAGGTAGCTGAGTTTTTCAGATGACAGATAAGTGAGCTAAGGGGATATCTGCGGATGAAATTTCTTGAAAGGGGCATGAATGATTTGCCATTTACTGCACCCATTATGCCAGCAACTATTACTGAACAAGAAGACTTACCTTCCACAAGCAAAAATTCTAAACATATCTGGAGAAATAATATGCATTGTCACCTTTTCCAAAGCATATTAATATGATAATGATTGTGTTACAATAAAGATACATCTTATCTATAGGAACTATAGAAGTCCCATAATAATACCTCGAAAGCTGATGCAAACGCAGGTTTAAATAGTTTGTTAGGAAAACCAGACAGACAAATCCAAACCATGATTCAGAAAAGGTGCTCAAGAAACGGACATAAAGTCAGGCGATTGGCAAACAGCAATGCTTGGGCTGAAATCAACAGCAATAAACAACGACGGGCAATATCTATCCACACAGAGGATGTACAGGCAGGTCCATAAGTACTTGCACCGTGACACAATGAGCAATAAGGATAAGAATCTCTATAATTCATTACTCCTACTACTACTTCTACTACTCCTAGTACTTCTACTCCTACTACTCCTACTACTCCTAGTACTTCTACTCCTACTACTCCTACTACACCTAATACACCTAATACTATTATTACTAATACTCCTACTACTACACCAACTACTCCTACTACTTCTACTCCTACTCCTACTACTCCTAGTACTTCTACTCCTACTACTCCTACTACACCTAATACACCTAATACTA
>JAQQZR010000002.1:3974326-3990236 GCA_030068235.1 Notoglanidium macrostoma | reverse complement strand
CTCCTACTACTCCTACTACACCTAATACTACTATTACTAATACTCCTCCTACTACTACACCAACTACTCCTACTACTCCTACTCCTACTACTCCTACTACACCTAATACTACTATTACTAATACTCCTACTACTACTACTACACCAACTACTATTACTCCTGCTACTACTACTACACCTACTCCTACTACTTCTACTCCTATTACTACCCCTACTACTCCTACTACTTCTACTCCACCTAATACTCCTACTACCGCTACTACAACTAAAACTACTATTACTAATACTCCTCCTCGTCCTACTACACCAACTACTACTACTACACCTAATACTACTATTACTAATACTCCTCCTACTACAACACCAACTACTATTACTCCTGCTACTCCTACTACTCCTACTAC
Organism: Notoglanidium macrostoma; assembly: GCA_030068235.1. Classification (NCBI taxonomy): domain Eukaryota; kingdom Metazoa; phylum Chordata; class Actinopteri; order Siluriformes; family Auchenoglanididae; genus Notoglanidium; species Notoglanidium macrostoma. The sequence continues at coordinate 3,989,833 of JAQQZR010000002.1, read as the reverse complement.
TTCTACTCCTATTACTACTCCTACTACTCCTAGTACTTCTATTCCTACTCCTACTACTCCTACTACTACTTCTACTCCTACTACTCCTACTACTTCTACTCCCACCACTGCTCCTACTACTCCTAGTACTTCTACTCCTATTACTACTCCTACTACTCCTACTACTACTACTACTACTACTCCTACTACCTCTACTCCTACTCCTACTACTCCTCCTCCTACTACTACACCTACTTCTCCTACTAATACTCTTTCTACGACTTCTATTACTACTACTGGTACTACTACTCTTACTTGTACTATTGCTACTGTGACTACTACTAATATTGCTGTTATTACTACTACTACTACTCATAATGTGTTTCATATTGTCTTCCTAACACTGAGTGTCACTAAAATAAAGCCTATAAAATGAAGAAAAGGAAAAGTGTTTTATGACAAGAGGTAAGGTAATTAAAAATGCATTTAGCTTTTACACCTCGCACATTAAGAGACTTTACAGTACATGTCAGGCAGCCAGTGAATTTATCCTTCATGGGGTTTGTTAAAGAGTTCGTGCTTACAGTGCCACAACTAGCTCTGACCTGCCAACCTTACAGTACACAGTAAAAGACATATCCAATGTATAATCCATATGCTTATCCAAAGCATAGAAACCATCAAATGTTTCCTTGTGGCTGGCATCAGCTGCTGCTCCAACTGCTTGAACATGTCTGACAGGTGCATGAGTTTATGACCATTTTCTAACTACAATTACCATTAAAATGATTTGTAAAGTGCTAGATTTGACACTTCATTGCAGGCTTAATTTATCTCTTTTGACAAAAGCTGAAAGTGGATTTTTTTTCACTGGCACTGCATTTAATATAATTAATAATGTTAAATTTATACTTATCTAAAGTCAATCATACATTGATAGATTTTATTTTACATTAATAAAGCTGAGGGACGCAACATTGCTAATGTGACACGGGGAAGGGGGCGGGGCTTCCAGGGACTATATTATACGGTCTGTGGTAGCTCAGTGGTCAAGACACTGGCCTAGTGATCGGAAGGTCGTGAGGTCATATCCCAGCACTGCCAAGCTTGAGCAAGGCCCTTAATCTTCACTACTCACTTGTATAAAAATAAGATATAAGTCGCTTTGGATAAGGGCGTCTGCCAAAATGACATAAATGTATATAAATATCAGAGAGTTCATAACACTTGCACAACTGTCAATCATTCTGGATTCATAAAAAAGATTGCTTTTCTTGCTATATTTTTGTAGGTTAACTCATAACAGTGTGCTTACTTTCTATGCCAACTACATGAAAGTTAGCAGGTCTGCTGTTAACCTGTCAGAAATACAGCGCTGTAAATGTCACAACAATTATTTTAACTGTGATCATTAAAATATTCTATTATGCTAGCAATCATGTTGTTCATTTATGAGGGCGACCATTAATCTGTCTGGTTGTATAATGCCAAATGCTAAATGAAAAAAAGATTAGAAATATACAGGTTTGCATGGTTCTTGAATAAAAAGAGGAAAACGTACCTAATATTTACAAGATCTTTAAAGCCAAACCAATTTCAAGAATTACAAATTAAATGAACGGATTGAAGAAGTTAATGTCCTATAATTAAGCATTTTTTTTTGTTGTTGTAATAATACCTTGACATGATCATTTCTATTCAGTCATTACTTGTGATAATGAAGGCACAATAAATGTCTTGGTATAAAATATATATTTTATGCTCTCTTAATATTAACACTGGGAATAACTGCTCATAAAGTAATGCAGAGGAATACATACAATGTACTGTAGAGCTATATATATATATATATATTTATAATTTCAATTATAATATAATTGAAAATAACAAGCGTCTGTGAGATATGACAGTACGTCTTAGCTTTCTACCAGGTGCCATCGCTTTTAAAGCTTGAGTGAGATGTTCAAGGATAAATCTCCCAAGAGAAATGACCACCATCTGGCAGACAACGACCCTGTCCTCAAAACTCCTCATCCTCATCATCCTGCATGCTGACGCTGTCACTTACTAAACCCCCTGCAGAGTTCTGGACAAGTTTAACACAGAGTTATCCAGTCCGTCTGCGGTATGGTGTCAAAAAGTAACTCTATCTTTATAAAAAAACATTGAAGTACTGTTACACAGCTGGACACCAGAGACTCCCTACAGACAGGTTCAACAACATTTATTAAACACCAACACATTTTTATTATTAGTGTTAAATTCTCTGGATTGTCCGTGAATTAGTTGTTACTATAAAAAAAAAATAAAAAAAAAGAAATGATAATGAACCAGAACACGCACTTTTATGAAACAACCATCACTATTGCTGGAGCTTCTCTTATAGGAAGTTAATCGACATCCTTTGACCAATCAGGGTCGAGAAATTTCACAGCACGGTGGTATAAAAGGTGATTTTTAAGTGCAGAACAAACGTAACATATAAAGTGGTTGCTCTTTCTCGGGCTGCTAATTGATATGTGGTGAAGTGAGACAGGTTCATTAGAGCGTTAAATGAAGTCATAACACAGGCCTAAGAAATGCGAGAATAAGAAAAAGGTCATCGAAAGGAAGAAGGAGTGCATTAAACCGAAGAATTAGTGACAGGTGAGTCCTCCCTTTATGATAATGCCTCCTCTCTGATTACGGCTTTGACCTCTGCGGTTCCACCGTGAGCCGAGGTCTTCATTACACTGTGATTAGCTGCTGCCAGAGTTACTCACGGAGCTTATAACTCCGGACTGAACCCGGGTCGGAATAACGACAGGCCTTATAGCTTATCCTCGTATGTCAGAACGGCTGAGAAGGAGATGCATTTATCTCGCCGCAGGAAACCTCTTGGCTTTCCCTCCGGCCGTTTGGCGTCACCTGACAGGCACCGGGCCATCTCCATTACTGATGAGCTCTGGGCCAAGGCCAGTGTGTGATTTACAGCAAGAGATACTGCATGTCTATTTGTTAACATGGCCATTAATGTAACTCTGTGTGTGCAAGACCATTTCTCTGTTCAGGATGGAGAACTCGACTGTACGGATTACTGATAATAAATACAACTCAATATAGTTAGCAATAACTGACTGGGAAATATGGAGCAAAACTCAATTTTCAGTATTGTCTGGATTTGTGAGAACTTCAGGTGGGTGTTAATTAAAAAAACAAACAAACAAACAAACAAAAAAAACGGTTTACAGTTCATTTACGTTCTACCACAGTGCTCAGTTAATGAGAAGTTAATGAGTTGATTGTTTTTCTATAACAGTGGCTCGGACAGTACTTCAGGCTGCAAGGTTTATCTCAATTCCCTCATGTTAATACGTTTTCATCTCTATAATAAAAACGTACGCAGGGACTCGTATCGCAGATGCTAAATACGTAAGAACACTCCAGGAAATAATATGCACCGCCATGCTTAATATATTTGTAGAACAGAATGCACCAAGGTGCGCTATTCCACAGCGATTTGTCAACAATTACAGCGTTTGATTTATTAATGAATGACATGTCATGCTTTTTAATGCTTTGTAGTTGGATTTGACCTTCAGCACGACAAGTCCCTGTTATCACTTACGTTATAGCCATCATAAACAGTCCTTCACCAGCATCTCCGTTTCTCTCTCTATCTCCCTATCGGAAAAAAAAAAAAGCGTAAGCGCCTGTGCCGAGCTGGGAAACTTTACAATGCTGTATTGTTACAAACCGCCGACACCTTGGATTCCTTCCATAAATGATAAACTCCTACAAAAAAGTCACGACATCAACGATGAAATGTTTTTCTTTGTTAAACAACACCTTTTTATTATTAGTCTTAGATTGTACGGCGCGTCTGTTGGGTATGTGTATGAGCGGTTACTATAGAAACGATGACGCATCAATATAAACGTTACAGCCGCATGAATGTCGCTTGTTCTGTTTCATGGTTATGTAACTGTAAGGCGGGATAGACTTTTATTATTTGGCACACAGCTCCAGGGTAAAACTATGTCTTGGCTAATCAGTTACATTTAAAGGAAAGTATAAAAGTGTGAAATTCCAGATCCTTCTTTGGCAGCACTTACCCAGCATGCTGCCTCTTCTAAGTACCTAATCAGCTGTTACTCATTTCCAAACCTCATCCAGAACTGTTTAAAAGCCTGACGCCTTTCCGTATTCATGCTACAACTATTCTGGGACATTTGTAGCTTTTTAGCATTAGCCTGCCTTGCTTAGCTTCTCTGCTTCCCTGTTATCTTGCTTTATGCTTGTATTCTTAGCTTGTTGTCCATACCGTGTTTACACCCTTAGAATAGCTTGCTTACATCTTTAGGAACAGCACAGCTCCGTATTTCAGCTCAACATATCTTGTTTTGTTATTAGCATTAGCCTAAATTAGCCCAGTGTTTTATGCTTGGCTAATTCTTTGTAATTGCCTCACTCGCCAAAGCCTTAACTTAACTCTTGTGTTTAAATGATCAGAGCTGCTTGGGTGTTCAGTGCTAATGGTGTGTTTGTGCTATTTATGCCTTTGTCCATGTCATTATTACACACTAAAGGGCATGACGTGCTTCTGTTTTTTGCTATGTGTCTTACTGTCTGAGTCATTCATTAGCTACGTGTGGAGTCGTTTTCCCCCTGGCTTATTTTTATTTCTTTGGGAGGGACCAGGGTGAGGAACACACACTAAGGATGCAGTGTAGAAAAGGCACCTTTCTTGACTTTTGGACCAACGTGTAATTTTGACTGTGGACAAATCTGGTCACCCTTTATTGCGAGGTAGCGGAGATAAGGAAAAATTAAAGCCTTAAAAACTTTGCCGTATGATTACCACATTCCATACACGCTACTGTGTGCAAGAATGTTCTCCCTGGCGAAGCAAACAAAATGGTGGAAGGTCAAAGGTCAGACATTACACTGCTTTTCTTTCTTTTTTCTTTTTTTTTTTTTTTTTAACTTTCCTTGGATGTGAGAAGTGGTGCGATCTCGGTTAAGGCTTCGGCTGGCTGATTGCAGAAGTTGTGAGATCAATTCCCAGCACCCCTGAACTGTATCCTGTCTCAATTTTAAATCTTTTTGGATACAAATATAACTGCGAAATGAACTGGACTGCAACACTCGCCACAGCAACACTCATCACTAAACAAACCTCCAGGACATATTAATTACCACACTGTCCTTCATCTTACTGTTTTATGTCTCCAGTGATATGAAAGCTATGATGGGGAACAAATTATTCCAGAAATATGTGCGTCCTCTCTCTGAGATGATTTATTAATAAATACAGCAGGGACGTGCATGGAAAGAAAAGACCATATGTCGGATATTTCTGTACATCTGGTAGCGATAGATTAGCACTGGTGATGGATTCTCCTACTCTCCTTCTTGTCGTCACTCTGTCTTCACGCTGTCTTCATCTGTCAGGGTGTGTGTGGGGTTTTTATTTTTTCTTTTCATTCAAATGAACGCTGCTATTTCTGGTTTCCACTGGTCCAACATTTTATTGATACAGTCTGACGCAGTTGAGGCACGGGGTGCACATCAACACACACACACACACACACACACACACACACCTTACACTCGCCACTCTTGGCAGAAAAAGCCATTTATTATACATGTTTAAACACCAGTGGCTGTGCGAACACACCTGAGAAGAAGTGCTGCCATTTAACATTGTGTCCTCTGTAATAAGAACATTTTCAAAGCCATGCTTAACATTTCAAGTTCAAGACAAATTGGAGTGTATGTGTGAGCAACACGGTGATAGAGAGGGAGAGAGAGAGCGTTACGTACCCTTAATCCGCAAACTCTCTGGGATCCCATCCTGCTGGAACAAGAACAGAGAGAGACAGAAAGTCAAAAAAAAAACAAAAAAAAACGTCACGTAGCATAGTGCTTTCCAGACAGCTTGTCGATGGATCTCTAACAAGTCACAACCACGCAATCAACGCCTCAACGTGTCACACGTTTTACACACCTCCGGGACGTAAGCCTGCTGAGACACGTCCTCCTGCACTGTCACGCAGAAAGAAAAAAAAATGCCCGCAGCAACAATCATGTTCTCAGAAACGTGTGTCTATATTGGTTCTGCATCAGCATGTGCGTTTTTTCTCCAGGGGTAATAATTTGAAATTTATGGCACATAGGGTGTGATTAAATTTGGCTGAGAATTTCTATCTTAGTCTGCTGCCTCATCATATGACGATGTGCATGCTGACATTTGCCCTTTACAGCGCCTTTATTGATGTACCTACGATAATGTCCGTCTATTCCTTCTTGTTACTTAGTTTGTGTGCCTGAAATATCCTTCACATACTTTAAATATGAAGGAAGAAAAACTATTTCGGACATTTGACCTTGCTGTGACCTTGACCCTGTTTGGATCTATTACAAAATCTGATCAGTGCATCTGCTGGTTATAATGATAATCCTATATAACTCCTACAAGTATTTCCTGTCATATTTAGTATTTTCATGTTTGTGAAACTCTTTACAGATGCGGTGAACAGAAAAGCATCAGCCCTTGACTGTTCTCTGATGGAGTATGCGTCATCAACGAATTTAAAATTTTAAATTAAATGTAGGTCCCATTTTAGCCATTTTGTTTCGTTTTAGTCAAGATTAAGTCAGGTTTAATGTAAATCCAAATTTTGGTTAATGTTTTAGCCATAATTTCATGATACTTTTCATGTAAAATGTGCCCTCTAGATTTAATATGGACTTTTTTAACTTTTTTTTTTTTTGTGAAAATGGAGTGGAAATGACATTTTGTACACTGTGATGGTGAAAACCACTAATTTCATATAAAGATATTACTCTGTTTAGACATTTTTTAGCAGGGGTGTGTGTCCTGACTCATACACCTGAGTATTGTGGAAGCTGTTACCAAGCCCAGTGAGCCGGATTCCCTCACTTCCTATCTATGCTCAGGAATATGAAGTAGGAAAGGTAACACAGAAGACAGTTTTCCGAACTAAAAAAAAGAGGATTCGAAACACATGAATAACTTTAAAATATCACAAAAAAAAACGCTTTTTTTTTAACGCTTGGATGAGATACTCATTTTCAGATGATTCGGTAATCTTGCAAATCTTAAATGAAAACACATTTTTCGCATTTACGTCACATGACATGACAGAAATGTTATATTTCTGAATAAAGAGTTTATGTTGTCATTATAATCTAGTCATGAAACAAAAAAAGGTCATCGATGAAAACTTACAGTTAAAATTTTCATTCACGAAATTAACACTGCTACATGCTCGATGTTTTTTTTTTTATTATTATTATTTTACACACCCTTCCGTGCAAAATCTACAGACTGTTGTATGTGAAGATCCCAGGAGACATGCAGTTTCTAAAATACTCAAACCAGCCCATCTGACACTAACCACCGTACCACGTCACTGAAGCTTCCTTATTCAGACAGAGAGAAAAAGAGAGCGAGAGATAGAGAGAGAGAGAGAGAGAGAGAGATCCAGTTTACACTTGTGTGTCTACAATTGTGTCTTGGGCGATCGGATGACAAGCGAACAGCACAGAGATCACTGTATAGCATTTATTTAAATATACTTCCACTGAGAATATTTTTTCTTGGAACAAAGATAAATAGCTTCTCCTACTGACTGAATGCAAACTAAGTGTGTGTGTGTGTGTGTGATGTGATGTGTATTTTATACCTCCAATTTAGCTCGTTAGCTGTAAAATACTGCATCACTCTCTGATATCCATACAGTGTGTTTGACAAGACGGCCTCTGAGATTAAAATCCATTTCTAAAGGTTAACAGAAAATTCTATAAGTCCTTCCACGATCACCGTGGGAGGCAAAAGGCAAATGTTACATGCCAATCTTAGACGTGGCCATTTCAAATAGCAGCGCTGTCAATTTAGTGCTGTCAGGAAATCTCGGTGCAATCCGGACATATCATGTATACTAACCACTGCTGGCTGGTCTGAGAATTAAAAAAGCCAAATTATTGTGGAAGGTATTCTCCATTAAAGCCTGGAAGCTGCCAAGCATGAATAGACATGACAGTGGCATGAATATTTGATATTCTCCTACTCTTCGAAGAATCATTTTTTTTCCTGGATGTAGGGTTCTGGACGTGTGGAGAATGAGGAGGATTCATATTTTTTGATTCACTCTTTTTCTTTGCTCCTTGTAGGGGAGCATAATGGAGTTGATGCATAATGCAGGCGGCCTAGAGCTGCTAATAAAGCATTCCTACAAAGAGAAAGGAAGAGAGAGAGATCTATCATGTAGAATAGACAGGAAGTTGGGGTGTAAGAATGTGTGTGTGTGTGTGTGTGTGTCATACGAAGGACAAAAACGGTCATGATTTGGATGAAAAATCATTTGGTTCTTTGGGCAGATTATTTCATTGCGCATGACGTAAGGCTCAGGACTTGGCAACATTTTGTCATGCAGCGTTTTCCCCAGTGACCGGTGCGACTAAAAACGAGCCTTAAACTTGATCTCTCCGTCGTAAACTTGAGCTCTCGTACAAATCTCTCTCTTTTTGTCTCTCACCCAAATTTGCAATGCGTTCGAGCCGGCGGTTTATGAAGCACAGCTTGAACTCTTTCTTGCTTTTCTCTCTTCCTCCATCTTAACCTGTTTTTTTTTTCTTTTTCTTTCTGTTATGCATTATAATACATCGTTGGCATTAAAAAAAGACCCATCACATTAGCTCATTAATAACTCTCCATAGGCGGTGGTTTGACATTCAGTTATCTCGAAGAACGCATTGAACCCAGGTTTTGCCGGTACATTCATCCCAATTCCTTTGTGATGCTCTTAAAAATGCTGTTTGTCCATCTGTGAAACGATTGCCTTCATTTGCAGATATGAATAAATATCAATTTCTTCCTGCTCTTCCTGTCATTCTCTGCTCATGCTAAATTTAACCTTCAGTTTTTATCTGAAAGGTAGTCTACTGTATCAATTAATATGTTACTTCCATCCTAATGGACATAACCATCTGCGTATTACATTGATGTATATGCAGACCTCTATAACAAAGGGTTGCCATTTAATCAAAAAAAAAAAAGGATGAAGTAGAACCTTTTTAGAAAGGTAGAAATATTTACCAACTAAAACAATCCTTGATGCTCATTTTGTTGTTTTGAGTGCTCACGGTCACAGAGGATACAAATTACTGTGCCTCGGCAAGCAAACATTAAAAAAGAAATAAATAAAGCTCTGCAATTTCATCTGTAATTGCTGAATGTTGTCATGACAATGAAGCTGAATCACATTACAAAACCCGATATATTGATACACCGTACTGATATAAAGAATTTTAGCATTTGATGCGTCGAGCCGCTATGCATAAGAACAAACAGCTGCGAGCAAACAAGGACAGATATATTTGTAGCTTAAAGTACAAGGTGTGCGTCATTAATTTCCTTTGACCTTTTCGATTTCCTTTAACGAATATATTAAGTCTGGGTTTTTGTCTATTTCCTGAGACAGCTTTATGGAGTTATGACCTTCTTGGATCTGTGTGGGGGTTTTACTGCTACTTCGGGTTGCAATGTTGCTCTACTTATAGTCAAGGTAGGGGTTTAGATGTGAATCCGTGTGATGACATTTATTTGTCCAGGTTTACAAAACTAGTAACATTATAGAAAGCTCAAAATCAGGAGACAGCCCTAGGCCAGGCACAAAAGATCAAGATTCAGGCAGGTTAAAAGGCCATGGAGATGATAACGTGAGGTACACGTTTGGCAAGAACTTTGGCAAGAGTTAGAAAAGACGTGCAAAGCAAAGATTTCTTTAATTTGCAGGAACTCCTGTGGAAGACGTGAGGAAAGAAAATTTGCCAAATGCATCCTGGAGTCCAGTCATGGATGTCCGGCAAATGTCCAGACATTTCCTGTATTGAAATTACCGGCATTTATACTTGGACTTGACTCGATCACGGGCATTGGTCTCGTTAGCCTTTAGCCTTGATTAAGAGTTTTTTTTTTTTTTTAAATAATCTTTGTGTTGTCTTTTATCTTTTCACAAAGGTTGACAAGGAGCAATTCTTTCTTCTAGAAAACTTAACAATCATTGGTGATATTTGGTCTTAATCTTGACTCATTTAAACTCGATCTTGACTTGATATTGACCCCTTAAGACTTGGTTTTGACTTGATCTGATCTACTCCTGGTCTTACACATGTTTTAGACTTGACAATGGCATTCTTGCCTACAGCCCTAGTGTCACATGACCAAACAAGCGGTTCTTTTTTAATAAAAAACAAGCAATATCTACAGTTACAAAGTTAAGCATGAAAATATGAACTAAAGCTAGTCTTGCTAACTTGATATATATTTGTTATTTATACACATATCAGTATCAGTGATATATTAATGTGCCTGCCTATACTGAAAAGCAGGATATTATTTATATTATCATTTTTATTTCTTTTAATTTCGTCCAGCCTTTCTGCCGAATCAGAATTGATTTCGCGAGCCCAAATTAAACCCTTGCCAATAATTAATTACTTGACAGGCCTAATTTGGCTTCCTGAAACAAGACTGTCAGGGAGATATTGATGAAGTTCTGCCTGCAGGAAACCTGCAGAACCTTGACCTGTTTTTTAAATCCCTCTAAGTCTGAAATGCAGTTTTTGTTCCCTCAAGGAGACATCAACAGGCTTTGTTTTATAGGTTCATCGGCTCAGCAGTGACAAAGAGTTGGCCTCTTTTGCCCCGAGCCTGCGGCTTGCCTTGGTGCCTCCGTCAGAGTTTAATTGATCCATTATATAATGTGAGGTTCCTGCAGTGAGAGGAACACGGGAAACAGGAAGAGCTCGTTAGGAAAACAAAAGGCCTGTCTCGACGCCTTGATTGTGTGTGATTGAGTGCACACACAATATCAAACCCCCTGCTGTTGGAGTCAGTCAATAAATGTGCAATTACGCAACGGTACTGGGCGGCACCACGTTGATTGCGGATAGATGGTTAGAACCTGCCGCCTACGACTCAACCCTCTACACTTTGTTATATCTAACACTGATCCAGTATATATCATAATACAGGCTTGGTGTCAGATCCACTGAAAAAGGGCTGCACTATAAATCCTTTCTTCCCCCGAAGCACAGAAATCAAAAACTTGCTCGATGTGCTGTTGACTTGCTCAGTAATTAGCTTCATATTCGCTGAGGCAGTGCACTCATATTGTTAAGAGAGGCCTAATAGAACAGGAAAGATCGATACCTTGTGTCGGAATCTAACAAGCGGTCGATAGTCCGGAGGAGTGAGTGTATCCGTGCTGGGCCTAGCCTCTGCAGCAAGAACGCTGCTGAAGAGCAGGATGACCATCCAGTAACTTCCGGAGCCTCTCATTGGCTCTTTCCTGTGGGGAAAAAAAACAAGCAAACAAACACAAATAAATCACAACAATGGCAGATTTGGTGACTCTGAAGCACCCCGAGTTTAATCGCAGTTTAGCTCGGGACGCCGTATCAGGATTGAGGTGATTAGAGCAGACAATAGGAGCTGCCAATCTGCAGCGGCTTTAAACTAATGCTGTCAGTATAAAACCCACATGCGAGCTTCAATCTGTCTCAAATTAATTAAGGAAACAGAGGCCTTGTAAAGGAAGAAAGATTAAACGCAAGTGAAAAGGGTGATCCATAACCCAGTGTCAGAAGAAACATCTGCAGCATCTTCTATTTCGAAGATTAAGGCTCTGTCGCAAGCATGTGATGTATAGCAACAAGCCAAACTGTGCCTTTGCCTTTGCCTTTGCACTGCAGGTCACCTTGGGTACTAATATAATTTAACCACGCCTACATCTGACATGCCTTCTACATAATAGCAACAGGAAATAAATATTGACATTGACAGCAATTCTAAAGATATTAAACATTACACACTTTATGTGTGATTTAGCAGTTTTTATTATTAAATATCCATAATCATTATGAATTAGACACGTAGTATACGTATGCAAAGTAAATAATATATTGTACAGTAATATCATTATGTCATCAGAAGTGATACAATTGTCTGAATGGAGTACACCTATGTGCAATGTAAAGTTTCATATGAACTCAGTATAAATACATTTGCATTGGGAAAGCCAGGGGTTTGTTAGAGAACATGCCAAAATAAACTGCGTCATGTCACCAAGGAACTATTAAAAAAAAAAAAAAAATCCAAGATAATGTTCTGGAAAATTATCAATCAAGGTTTGGTTATTATAAAAAGGTCCTAGGCACAGCTGTAACTCTGCTTAGGTCATTATTCAAAAAAGCAACCAAAAGACCAAAGAGCTGGAGAGACCCACAGCTCAGATGGGAGAAAAGGTTCACAGGACAATCATTGCTTGGACTCTCCACAAAGCTAGGCTCTATTATAAGGGTGGTAAGAAGAAAGCCATTATTGAAAAAACTAAAGGTGTAGGTAGATCAAACATGGACAAAGCTATTTTTGTCCTCGGCACAAATCTGTATAAACTCTCCACTGCTCATTACATCCCTGTAGTGAAGCATGGTGGTGGCGGCATCATGTTGTGCGGATGCTGTTTAGAAGCAAGGACCAAAAACATAACAATCCTAGAAGAAAGTCTCCAGATATAATGAGAAAGATTGTTGATGGGAGATGAATGACCAGGAACTCAACAGTGTGAACAGACACACCCAAACTGGACAGACCAAGACTCAAAAAATAAAAAATAATATCCGTTCCTTATGATGTTTTTCCAGTCTTCAACGTTCAGAGTCTGCGATCACATTTTCTCTCCATTCTGATGTTTGATGTGCAAATGAACTGAATCTCTTGGCCTGTACGCAGTCCATGCAGCACTTCATGTGTTGCGCTGCTGCCGCATGATTCAAGGTGTTAAAGTGGTCCCGAAGAGCCAGAAAGTCTTTGTACGCAAAGTAACTCTGAGTAACTCTAATGTAGGACTAGAAATGCTTTTTCTTGAATTGCAAATCTAAAATAAGAAGTTGGCTTCAAAAGCGCTTGTGCTAAGCAGAACAGTGTCACCTGGCAGGTGTATCGGGATGTTTAATAGCTTCTGTTTCTAGGTCAGAAGCGTTTGCTTTGTTATAAGTTGCCCCTCTGTGTTGCTTTATTATAAGTTGTCCCCAAGTTCAATAAACATGACTCTTTCACAGCTCTCAGCTCTAGGCTCTTCGGCGCAGTGATAATTGTTTTCGTTTCAGCGATTCATTATTCATGCGTCTTCACGCAGACGAAAAAAACCCAAGCATTTGAACGTAAACAGCGTAACTAGCAGTATGTACTACTAATAAACTCAATCATCAAATGCAGCCCACTTGTCTTCATTTAAATATATGAATAGCTTGATGAATATTTGATCATGCTTTAGATGAGAATCCAATTTATGACAGTCTTGTTATGTTAAGAGCTGGTTAAGTGGTGTGTACAGATTAGGTCCGATGTTCAGGAAAGCAGAATATGAGCTAAAGCTGAGCCTCCTGAGTCTGTCCAAGTTTAGGATTCAGTCAGCATATTTCATACTCCGATAGTGCATGCTCTCAGGGGAAACGACTGGCTAGAGAAAGGAAGGGAAGTAGAGAGTCGAGCAGGAGAACAGGGACAGGAAGGAGGACAGGATTGAAAAGCTGTTACTCTGACTATAGGGACAGTCATCATAACTTCACCTTGTGGCCATAAATCGGCCGTGGCATGGTAAAGCGCTCTGGCATTGACTTTTAAATGAGACGTATCTATCACTCACGATGTACACGATGAATCACATGCTGACAGGATCCCAGCAGGCATTGCAGCCCCAGGCTAAGGGTTTTTCTAAGAGCGCTCAGCCCAGAGCAACTGCTGCGATCAGAACACCAATGTTCAGAAATCTTCCAAAACACGGAATGAGTTTCATCAAGATCTAGTACAATCCGTAATATTTTTCAAACAGAATTCTGTAGTTTCCGTCTATATTAATAGGAGTCCCATTGAAAGCAGTAGCATATATAATATAGTCAAGACCACCATTATAAATAAATCCAAGATCATGATTAGCTGAGCTCAAGTCAAGAAGAGTCTTACGGGGGTCAAGGTTGAGTCCAAACGAAAGTCAAGATCGAGACTAAAACCATCAAATCATTTTCAAGGTCAAGTGTTTGCTTCAGTTTCATACAGTATATGCAAGAACAAAAAATTGACAGTAGATATAGAAGACAGCAAGAACGCTATTTTTGTCAAGAACATACTTAGCAAAAGGTTCACCGATTGTTTTGTTGTTCTTACACCATAGCAAGTTAATTTATTTTTTATTAATTATAAAATGACACATCATACCTTTTACCCATTTTAGTCTCATTTACTGTTTCATCCATGAGACAAGTTATTTATGTTCGATAGTTACCTGTATGTTATCATTTACGTGATAGCAGCTAATGGTTGTTCCACCAAATCTAATCAAATATGTCATTTCAGCTCTGTCGAGAGAGTTTTTCTTCCCTCGCAATAAACAAATCAGCCGATTGATTTTTCTACTGCAAGGCAGGAACAGTTCAGACTGAACACCGATACTATTTGCATGGATTAAAAACAATTAAGTTGAACGAGAACGGACATGATATTGCAATAAAATGATTAGGATCGTGCAGTGATTAATTTGTCTTTGTGTCTAGGTTAACGTCAACACTAATGTAAGTTGATAGAAAACAAATAGGGCTATCGTGTCTGCTTGGTGCTATCTCGCACTATTTTTTTTTATTATTTGCCAAGATGTTTATTCCTGACTCTACATATAAGCAAGGTTTGTTCAGGAAACAGTGATGACGGGAAACAGAAATCTGATATCTTTCCTGCTAAATCAGAATTTAGACTGTGTGATTACAGTGATCTTATAATAATATTGCACTGTGTAAGAGGATTTCCTTACAATATTGCCCAAATTCTGTAGCATACCATGTGCTGGTGTGTTCTCCATGTCAGGTTATATGAAAATGAAGATAGACTCATGATCAAAGAAAATGACTAAGATGTCTTCAGATAGAAAGTGTGGTCATAGAAATAGTGGTAATAATTAGTTTTTCCGGTCCATTAAGATATTTCATTTACTTTTCACAGTTACTGTGTGCGTGGCTGCTCCTACAGTTTCCGTCTTCCTGGTAGTAGCTTCTAGATGAGCATTATGACACGCTGAGATTTGAATTACAATTTTCTGACGCTGCCCCAGCTTTGTCTTGAGCTGTCTTTGGTGGAGATGGCACTAAATTAGCTGCCAGTGAGTGCGTCACATTTTACCTACCAAAATCTCAAACAAAAAGAGCAAAATGGGGCTGACATGAATACAGGAAACTGTTAAAAAATTACTATAAATGAGTATAAATGTAAAAAATAAAATAAAAGGTCCTGGGTTCGATCCCCGGGTCACCCAGGGTGCCTTTCTGTGTGGAGTTTGCATGTTCTCCCCATGCATGAGTGGGTTTCCTCCGGGTACTCCGGTTTCCTCCGACAGTCCAAAGACATGCAAATTAGGTCAACTGGCTACTCTAAATTGCCCATAGGTGTGAATGCGAGCGTGTGTGGCT
>JAQQZR010000002.1:3935289-3950665 GCA_030068235.1 Notoglanidium macrostoma | reverse complement strand
AATAATAAGTTTATATTGAGAATCAATATACATTTGTGAAGCTGCTTTGTGATGGTGTCTTTTGTTAAAAGCACTGTACAAAATAAAATCAGTAGTATACAAAAGTATGATGCGTAAGAAGCTTGCTGCTTCATTTTTTTTCACTTAGATTTCTCCTGACATATCCCTATCCCATTTTCCATACCTCCTGGAAAGGGGAAAGAGGGAAGAGGTTATTCTCTTGGATACTCCACATTATACCCCACATTTCCTCCCCACTAGCAGAGGTCACAGACAACAGAGATTTAATGTGACTTCTAACAACTTCTACCTGCTCTCTTCCTGGTTCTGAAGGACCCAATCTCACAATATCAATACGAAGTCTTGCTACACATAACTCAACATACATACATTTTGAGCTGCTTGTTATGTGATGTGTTTTGATCCTTTGTCTGTTTTTATTGGTTTATTTTCTGGATAGCACTTTGGTTGTGTTTACTGTTACTGATCCTGTTGTGACCTTTTGCTGGCCTTAACACTTTGGGATTTGAATAATGATCTCATTGTGTCTGCCAAATAAATATCTTTGTACTCAGATGTTACAACACCCTCATATGCGTTTTTAGGTAAAACAAGTATTAATATTCAATTTACGGTCTTCATATTAACCCATTGTCCTGGAACACAACACATTAGAGGCTGAACATCCTGTGTCACTGTAAATTTGACAGTTCCTTGGAGAGAAGTTTACATACATGGAGATGAATGTCATCATGGACACGAATGTCATGGCAATATTGGGCTTTGAATGACTTCTTTGAATTGTTCTTTTTTGAGGCAGAATGATTGTACAACATATATCTTTAATAGGAAAAAAAACAAGAATTTGGTGAGACTGAGTTGTCATGCTCCTGCTTGGGGGCTGTTTTGCTGTCAGTAAAACTGGTGCATTGCACAAAGTGGATGGAATAGTGAAGAACCTCAGACTTTTTCAGCAAAACATCAAACCATCAGCTAGACAGTTGAAACTTGGACACAACTGGCTGTTCCAACAGGACAATGACCTCAAACACACATCAGAGGTGGTTGTGGAATGGATAAAGCAGGCTAACATTAACCTTGAAACAAGTTCTGATATTAATCCTATTGAAAATATGTTGACTGTGCTTAAATTTGGGTCTGTGCCAGGAAACAGAGATTTAACTGAACTCTAGCATTTTTGCCAAGAAGAGTGGTCAAATAGCCAACCTGATTTCTTCCAGAACCCTGTTGATGGCCATAATTTTGGCCCTGTGTTGATTTCCGAAAAACCCAAAATGAAATAAAACTTCCAAATCTTTTTTTAAAGTTCTCAAAATTTTCTCCAAATTTTTGTTAGTTTTTTTGTCTAGTATGTTGTATTCTTTTCCAGAAAAAAAAAACAGTTCAAAGAAATCACTGAAAGCCCAGTATTGCTATGAAAGATCCCTTTGATGACGTTCATGTCCATGTTTTTAAACTTCTTACTACAACTATAGGTTTTTCTTCTAATCACATGCTTTCTGAAAATATATGCAGATGCAGATACAGATATGAATAAAAGGTGCATTATTTGGACATTTGATTGAGACTAGATGTTTGCATTTCGATTGGGATTTTGTCTGAGTCAGACGTGAACCAAGCAATGATGAACAAACGAAGGACAAAGAAACACAATATTGAGTAACATGCATTTATTCCATTTATTCATTCATCCTTAGTAACTGCCTGGTAAGGGTCATGGTGGTTTAAATTAGACTACTAGATTTTCTAGATTTTGGGAAATAGAACCAATAGAAAATATTGCAGACAGGTACAAACAAACAAACAAAAAAAAAGGTGACGTAGCTAAGTTTGAGGAAATGTTTAGACCCAAAATGGTCAGAATTGGCATTTGCACATCTGGGTTTTTTTTTTCCAGTGTTTTCCAATGATGTTTCCATTGGCAAAGAGGTTCATTTTAATTTTCATGAAAAAAAAAAAAGTCTGGTTCAGACCACACCCAATACATCTTAAATCTTAACATAAATTCAGATACAAACATCTGGAATGGTAAACAGATTAATAAACAGATGGTGTCATTGTGTTACACCCATATGCACACCTGCAGGGAAAATCACGGTTGTGAAAAAATCTACAGAGTGACCTCAGGCGTTTTGCTCCACAACCATGAAGTTTTAGGCTTGGTACCATGCACTGGTGGAATCACCAAGCATCATTCACCTAACACTGAAGCATGTGATATAGGCTATGAAGAATGACTCCATGTTGGAAGGCGAAGCTTCACTGGGTACTCTGTACTTCATCATTGATGACTTGAGCAGCTACAGGGATCCGGGGAGATCGTGTGCATGTAACGTATATGTGTGTGTGTGATTTTTGGATGACAGTAAGCCTAAACTAACAGAAATGAGCTGCACTAATCTTATAAGATGGTAAAATGCCGCAGATCGAAAGCGCTGTCATCAAACCGGTCGTTTCATTATCTGCACATCATGTGAAGACTTTCCAAAAGAGGCCCCACACTGTTTGGTCTATGAAGCTTGACGCAGGAGCCAAACATCACGGATTATTAGGCAGGATGGAGACTGTTGAGCTGTCTGTGCTATCCTCAATTCACACTTCTAGGCAAATGTCTGAGACTTGGAAGCACTGAGCACGTTTATGAAAGTGCTGGTCATGATTAATGGCTTAGCGTTTGGCTGCCTTCGACACCTTCAATACAATTATATTTAGATTCTGTATTATAGTTATGGCTGTATTCTTTTTACTGACTTAACCTAAACCTGTTCATATGAGAATGAGAGTTACTAATGCATTTATTATTATTATTATTATTATTATTATTGTACACAATAATATAATAACATAATGTATAAACTCCACCATAAGAATTCCTGTTCCCGTATTGTACTATGTGTGATTTGTACAAAAATAGATGCACCGAAAGTGCCTGTGATACCCCACATGACTGCACTGACGTAAATCATCAAAACACCTGTGATCCCAGCAGGTGACTTGATGCGCTGCCAGTGTGACGCACTTTGTGTCACATTCTATGTAGAAAAGCTGCTGCACTGATTTATCAGTTTATTAGCTTTACCAGTGCCGAAATACTGTACTAATTATAGTAGCAGTATTAGGAATCCTCAGTGTTTAGAAAAAAGACACAGACTCCTAAATAGGTGGAGTTTGATTGGAGAGCAATGCTATACATCAAGCGTTCCCAAACTATCCATGTGGAGTCATTTGATTTGTATTATACAAACATCCATTATCTATACCGCTTATCCATCAGGGTTGCAGGGAAGCTGGAGCCAATCCCAGCTGACTCTGAGCGATAGGCATGGTACATCCTGGGCAGGTCGCCAATCTATCGCAGGGCTAGCACAGAGATGAAAACCATACACACTCACGTTCACATCTATAGGCAATTAGAGTAGCCAGTTGACCTAATCTTCATGTTTTTTGGAGGAACCCCACACAGGCAACAGGAGAACATGTAAACTCCAGCCCGTCATCCCAAAGGTTCGAACCCAGAACCGTCTTGCTGGCATGTTACTCGGAATCACAGTCAAACGAGCCATGTTTAACTGAAAAGCGTGCTTTCATTTTTAGCCGTTTTCACTATCCTGACATGCTGCACTCGCGTAGGAGTTCAGCAGTAAACCTGGACACATTTTTCCATCCATCTACCTCCAGTTCCTCCACAACACAAATGACTCAACAACAGAAGTCAAGAAACCTAACCCAAGCATATAGCGAAAACGTTTACTGAATATGGCCTTTCTAAAGTCCTAACTTATAGGTCTGAGATAAAAAAAAATAATAATAAAAGGAAGGAGGTAAGGACTCGGGAATGGACAAAATTCATAATGTCCAATATATGTTGTTAGTTTCTATCATCATTGGGAACAAGTGCTATTTCAGTTGCAATGAAATTATCTATTTATTTTATTCAAAGTTAAATAGTTTTATTTTTGTAATGTGATTGTTTGAAAAACCCCGAATTTTAAAATGAATCTTAATCCAAATAAATGAACTGTCATACATATGACAGTTATATGCTATGTCTATATCGACCATTACTCTGTCTCCCACTAATCACTGCCACCTATAACTATAATATTCATGTTATATTCATGCTGTTGTTGTTCTTCACAACTAATTTCATGGTGAGGTATTTAATAAATGTAATATACTTGTGAGTACAATGAAAGTAAAACATTTATAAAATGGTAAGCTCCAGATTCAGCCTATATTATACTTAAATATATATATATACACGGCCATTACACCTATAAGGAATTTTATAACATCCTTTTCTAAGTCCATAGACATTAAAATGGAATTGGTCCCCCTTTGCATCTATAATAGCTTCCATTATTCTGTGAATCTGTTCCACAAGATTTTGGAGTGTGTCTTTGGGAATTTTTGCCCATTCATCATGAAGAGCGTATCATTTGTGAGGTCAGACACTGATGTTTTATGAGAAGGCCTGGTTCACAATCTCCGTTCCAGTTCATCCCCAAGGTGTTTGATGGGGTTGAGGTCAGGACTCTGTGCAGGCCAGTCGAGTTCTTCAACACCAAACTTACTCAACCATGTCTTTATGGACCTTGCTTTGTGCACTGAGGCACAGTCATGCTGGAATAGAAAAGGACCTTCCCCAAACTGTGTCCACAAAGTTGGTAAATAATTGTAATTTACGAGGTCTTAAACAACAAAATAATCCAATGTTAAAGAGGAAAATAACTCTCCACCTCAGACAAAATTCAAAGGTAATTACCACAAACAGAGCAAATTAGTTGAGTCCCTGAGTCTGAAATGAGTCATTCATAACTATTCCTACCAAATTTGCTTGCATGGTTTCTTACGCATTTGCGATTTTGAGTCCGTATTGGCATTTCCACAACTCCTAAATAATATCCGAAGAGAAAATCTCTAAGCCAGTGAAGTGCAGGTGTCTGTCGTCTTCCTCACTTCCTCTGTCTGTCTGTCTGTCTGTCTGTCTGTCTGCAGCTGATAACATTGACAAATCGTCTTTGGAGTTTAGTCTGCCAGCTAAAGCAAACGTGCCAAAAAAAAAAAAAAAAGACAATGAGGCTGTGGCATAAAATAACATTAGGAGGCAGAAAGAGAGAAAGAGAAAGAGGGAGAGAGAAGAGGATGACAGAATGACCTTCCCTTGTTGCAGATAAAAATCTCCACAATCCATTCAGAGATCATTGCTGATGAGATGATACGGAAATCGGGGGCCAGATTACCAAAAGCAAATGTCAATTTTAATTTACTATCAGAACAGAATGCATTTTCTCTATTGTCCTTTCTAAGTAGGATAATGGGAGGAAGAGATAGAGAAAGAGAGAGACAGACAGCAAGAGAGAGAGATGATGATGATGAGATGTTGCCATCTAACTGACATTGAAACTGTCTAAGCCACTTCATCAACAGAATGGAGCTCCAACTTTTATCCTTTGAGACCAAACAGCCTGCATGTCCTTCAGGTGTGTGTGCATGCACTGAAGCCTGTATGATATAAAGCAGGCTTAATTCATATTTTTTTTAACTGGAACATTTATTGATGCAAATGAGGCTTTGCTGAATTAAACATGCACACATTTGCATGCTTAATTAAACCAAATAAATCAGGCTTTTCATGTTTTTAGAATGAAAATAATGATCTCGCTCTGAAGACTCTCTCAGGAGAAAGATGTTTTTTTAACAGGAAACAGTTTCAGTTTGAATCAAGTTTAATCGAGAAAATAATGAATAAAGCTATTTAAAAAAATTCTGATTGGCAGAGCCATGTTTAAAAATTGTCAATATATGCACACCAGTAAATGCGTCACAATATGAGTTCTACATTAATGCTAAAAGCAATAAAACCACTACAGTTGTTTCATTGTGTTGCTTAGCAAACAAAGTGTACTGTTAAGAGACAACAGTGCATGGTAGAAATTTTTTTTTTATATTGTGAATATTATTAATAATAACTTAAACAATGTATGGAATGCTGGATGTTATCATATTGTTTTTGAGATACAGGTTTTTTTGTAAAAGAAATAAGATTTTATACTCATGGGTGTTTGTTAGAGTGAGTTTTTTATAGGTAAAGTGGAACTAGGCATTCTGATTTATGTAATCCAGACCCACTCGTTTATTTTATGCCATTTTCTGTACAAAAT
Source organism: Notoglanidium macrostoma (assembly GCA_030068235.1). NCBI lineage: Eukaryota > Metazoa > Chordata > Actinopteri > Siluriformes > Auchenoglanididae > Notoglanidium > Notoglanidium macrostoma. Next base: position 3,944,480 of record JAQQZR010000002.1, on the reverse strand, counting down.
TGGGAAAATTTCATGAATGAATCTAGAAACAGCGAGTTTTGGTTCCGAATATAAAAATATTTTTATTATTTTAAATTTTTAATTATTTTATTTATTATTATTATTATTATTATTATTATTATTATTATTATTATTATTATTATTATTATTATTATTATTATTATTATTTTAATTAAAAACTATTTTTGGAGGAGGGGGAAATAAATAAATATAAATAAATAAATAAATGTAATCTGATCTTCACTCGAGTAAGTGTGGTTTAAAAAGGAATTTAAATACCACTTCATAATAATACAAAGTTTTTCAGTAATAAATGACATGATGTGATTTTACCAAACGGGCAAAACTTACTTCAAAGTCACTTCATTTCAGATCGTGACTTTTTTTGCTGTTGTTGTTGTTGTTGTGTTTTAATATTTTTATTGTTACAGCAAGAAAATGCATGTAATTAACAAATTTAAGACATACAATTTATCCAAATGACAAATGTTATTTCTACCAGTAGTGTCTTGCTTTAACAAAACAGTCAAAAACAACATTTTTTCAGCTAGCAAATGACTTAAACTCGTCTGTTTCACAGCAGTGAGGTGAACCTACTCAGCCAAGCACTGCACTATTGAGCTAATGACTCGCTAGAGGACAACAGGGTCTGTCAGATAGGGTCAAAGTGTGTGTGTTTGTGTGTGTGAGTGTACACAGAGGTGACACAGCCGCACACTCCTCCATCCCAGACACCTCTTTACTTCTCTCCTGTCCTAACAAATAATAAACACTTGCTAATGACTGAAGCGCTGTGCTAATTTAAGAGTGCACATTATCGTTAGCATTCTCAGGAAAAATAGCTACATTTCCAATTAGTGCAAGCTTCAGTGTCCTAGTTATCTGAGATACGTCTGTCTCGATGAGGCTGAAGACTGTAAAACCGTCCACTATGTCACACTGAGAGGACCGTTAACGTTCCACATGTGTAATGCCTGGATTCAAGGAAATTGGAACGCAGGGTTATATTAGGAGTGAATGCACATAAGATTAATTTACAACTCTAAATCACAATCAAATGGCAAAAACTTTAGGCAATTGTAAAAACACAACTGTTCAGCAGACAGAAAAGCAGTCCATAGGGCAGAGCAATCTAAGCATAAGCAAAAGTCAAAGGGATGAAATGGCAATCAGAGAAATACGCTTAAAATCTGCATGACTATGTAGTTGGCTAGATTTTATGAGGTGTAGATCTGCATGTTCATGTAATTACCCAATCAGGGAATCATTTGGCAGCGGCACAGTGCATAAAATCATGCAGATACAGGTCAGGAACTTCACTTAATGTTCACATCAAACATCTAAATGAGGGAAAAGTGTGATCTCTGTGACTTTGACCGCTGCATGGTTGTTGGTGCCAGATGGGCTGGTAGTATGATGTAGCTCAGAAACTGCTAATCTCCTCGCATTTTCAGGACCGAAAGGTGCAAAATGCAAAACAAAACAAAAAACTCAGGGAGTGGCAGTTGTGTGCATAGAAACACCTTGAGCCTAGTGGAGAAAAGCCAGGCTGGTTCAAGCTGACAGAGGCCTACCCACATAACCACTCTTTACAAATGTGGTAAGCAGAAAAGCATTTCCGAATGCACAACAAGCAGAACCTTGATGCAGATGGACTACAACAGAAGAAAACCCCATTGGGCTCCACTTCTGTCATCCAAGAACAGGAATCTGAGGATTCAGTGGGCACAGGCTGTACAGTTGAAGACTGTTAAAAGACCAGATGACATCATTCAATATTTATTTTTAAATAGCTAACCATGCTAATCTATACCTAAGCAATATTAAGAGCTAGCATGACATGGAAATATTAGCTGACAGTTTGGGCATGCATTTATGCCTAACTTTTGTGTGAAATTCTTACTGGTGTCAGTGAATAATGTGGCAAAATGTATATTACATCTACTGTGTAGGTTTTACAGATGGCTATAAAAGAACAGATAAATAAATTAATAAATACACAGCTAGGTGATAACCTCCATCTGTCAGCTCGCTTATCTCTAGGGAGAAAACACAATGTTTTTTTTTTCCAGTCCCCCAAGACCTTCAGTTGCTTGGATTTTAGAAAACACACACACATACATATACAGAGAGACAGAGAGACAGAGAGAGAGAGAGAGAGAGAGAGAGAGAGGAAATTTGTTATCTATATGCCTGGTCCCATTTTCTTCACAGAAAAAATAAAGTCTGCACCAATGTGGCAGGGCTAAACTCTCTCTGTTTATATGTGTATCAGCCCAGAAACAGTTCAACTGCAAACCTAATTACCAGCAAACAGGAGCTAGACCTGAGGAAAACTCTCAGTGGACACACTCACACTGAGGAAAACCAACCACACCCCAACATACTCTACTAAGTTAATATGCTAACTCTGGGACCTCTGAATCATTCACAACACGCAACTGTTTCCACTGCATTGTACATATTAGATACAAAATTTGAAATGTTTGTTTCTTCCCACCTCCTTGTTCAAGGTGAACTGTCACTGTCATTTTCCTCTAGATTGTTATATATTAAGCTCTGCTTTGCAGGGTGCTGTCATGCTGGCCTACAAGCGCCCTTGAAGAAAGCTACATGTGACAGAAACAGAGGGAAAAATAAGCTACTGAGAGAAATTCAGAAAGTTTTCAAAAGAAAGGAAACAGACATTAAAATCAAGGATGTAGTCTAGTTCAATGCCCAAAGCACGATAGGAATATTATAACAGTGACTTTGACCATGGTATATTTGTTGGTGCCAAACAGTTGGGGCTCCATTCTAGTAATGGAACCTGGGATTTTCAGGTGCAACACTTTTTAGAGTTCACACAGATTGGTGCAAAAAACAAAACATCAAGTTTTGGAAAGAACTTTTTTGATATGAGCGGTCAGAAGAGAAGAGTCGGACTGGTTCAGGTCTATAGAAAGGCTACGATAATTTGAATAACCACTCTTTACAACCATGGTGAGCTGAAAAGCATCTCAGAATATACAGCACAAACAATCAAACAATGAGGTGTAGACATCAGGTTCAGAAGACATCAGGTTCAGCTCCTGTATGCCAAGGAGTTTACAGTGGACACAGATTCACCAAAACTGGATAGTTGAAGAACTGGACAGTTGAAAAAGACAAGACAATATTATTCAATCTTAATTTTATTGACAAACCAAACTGAACTACATAGCAAAGACTGTGACGTATCCTGACAAAGAAAGGTTTAGTGTGGTCTCCCGAGGCCCACTCTAATGTTGTCTGCCTTGTAATTTCTCCTCACAGTTTCTGTTTCTTAGCACCTGATAACTTTTGAAGTTGATCAGTGTCTTCAAACAGTTTGGCAAGAGAGTAATACCCAAGGGTCCTCATATGAGGAGCTTACAAGAATATACAGACAATATAGTTGGGAGAAAATGTGATGTGCTCATATGAGGACAGTGGGGACTCATGCATCCACTATCTACTTTTAATTCCTTCTTCAAGAACATTATGAGTCAATATTAAGACTTTAATAGATAAAATTAAGAGAGTCCACCTTAAGGCATGTGTTAACAACAATAATCTGATGTGAATGCCAAAAATGAAACCTTATATTGATGTCTTTTTGACTTTGCAATTTACAAACCTTGATCTAAGCTGAAAGAAGAGACCTGATGGAGGAAACAGACTGTCAAATCTGTTTCCCATGCCTTGTAATTCTCCTGATGGCAGATGGTGTGAGTGTAATAAGAGAAGGACAGACTGTGACAGCGACAGGTGTATAATCACATTTTAATTTTATATTTGTGTCATCTAGTGCTTCACTTAGTTAGTGACTAGCCACAATGAGTTAGGCAAATAATATTTTTAATACAACTTGACTTTAGAATAGATGGAAGAGGAACTTATTTTGACTCACACCAACCGCAAGATGCATTTTGGTTATCAGCCACACCTGCCTAGTTAATGATGTGTAGGCAGTGGAATACGAGGTGCATGTAAAACTATGTGGCTCATTGACTCAGAGTGATGCTGTGACCTTGAAAGTGGCTAGCTTCCTCTAGTTTTGTTTCATGATGTCTCACCAAGAATCTGGAGTGATTAATTATTTTTCAGAAAATGCTGGTCTATGGGAAAAATGCTCACTTATACAGGGCAGATTTCTGTCATACCCCAGCTGTGCATGTGTGTTTATGCTTTAGCTCTTCATTTGAGAGCACCCTTTTTAAGGTTACACTTTTTGTGCAATAACATACAAAAAAACAGGGCAGGCCATTAACATTTCAGCTGTTACAGCATATCCAGCACCATTTAGAAAATGCTATTAGGCTATTATAGACAGACCAAGGATATTTATAAGGTTTCATTTATCAGATGATCTCTTACACTGTCTGGATTTCTGTCTAATCTATACAAGAAGGGAAACCAATCCCTCCCCAAGGATTCTCTCATTTGCAGGTTCCGGCACACGCTAAGTAAAATGGATGCAATAGAACCAGGATTCATATACACCTTTGATGGAAGGTCAGATTTCCAGACATTATCTAAGGCTCAATTTACAGTTACAGTATTTGAAATAACAACCAAGGTTGGGGAGGTGTCTAGTATGGCAGGGGTAGAGGTAACATCCCATGTTGTTCAATTGGCCCCATCTGCAATGGATCTTCAACTCAATGAATGTGTTCAAGTTCAAGGACATGGTTCTTTCCCAGAAAGGGTGGGATTCCTCCTTCACGTGAGGGGAAGGCCTCACCCATGTTGGAGGAGTTTAAGTACTTTAGGATCTGATGGAAAAAAAGACAGCATAAGAGACCTTGCCCTGGTGAAGGAGTTTAAGTACCTTGTGATCTGATGGAAAAAGAAACCCTGAGAGACCTTGCCCCCAGTGGATGAGTTTAAATACCTTGTGATTTGATTGAAAAAGGTAGACTAAGAGACATTGCCCCAGGTGGGTGAGTTTAAGTACCTTGGGATTTGATGGAAAAAGTCTGAGAGACCTTGCCCCTGGTTTAGGTGTTTAAGTACCTTGGGATTTTATGGAAAATGAGATTGACAAATGGATTTATTGTCAGCAGTGTTACAGTTTCTGTTGGTGGTTATGAAGCAGGATCTCATTTTGCATACTTCACTTTGTCCCTGGACAATGAATAATATCGCAGACTGTAAAAGACAGCCTTTGAAAATTTTTATCGACAGGATTGCTTGGCTTACTGTACCTGATAGGGTGAGAAGTTTGACAATCTGGGAGTCTTAAAATTGAGTCACTGCTCCTCCCAATCAAGAGAAGACAGATGAGATGGTGTGGGCTCCTTACAAGGAGGCAGCCTGGTCAGGTCCCAGTAGAGCTGAAAAGAAACCCTGTGACAGATGCAGGGCTTGCTTTAGATATTAGATCTTAGCTAGTTTGGGAATGTCCAGGGATCCTGAAGGAGATGGTACAATCTGTGGCCAGGAATAGAGATGTCTGGAATGACCATCTCAGCCTGTTACCAGTACAAACCCAGTCAGAAAAAGCAGAAGTTAAAAAAACAACTTTATGTCTGCCCCCTCCCTCTCTCCATTCTTTTATTGCTGTGCTTTTCCTCCCCTTCCCCCAGATCCATTGACCAGCTGGTTAATGGGGATGGCATTGCAAGGGCTGCAATCATCAGCACTAACAGCTGTAAGCATCTATGCATGTACATATGTGTATACACATACTGACATTACCATTTATGTCACACTTATAACCTACCCCAGGTTTGTTATGTTATGTTATGTTATGTTTGGTCCCCACTGTTATCTCCTTATGCAGTAACTGACTCAGATTTAAATTTGTTACAAAGATAATGCTTTATAGTGCATTACTAATCAGCCATAACATTAAAACCTCCTTCCTAATATTGTGTAATATTTCCTTGTGCCACCAAAACAACTCTGACCCATCAATGCATGGACTACACAAGACTTCTGAATGTGTGCTGTGGTATGTGGCTCGACTGGATTGAGATATGGGGAATTTTGGAGTTCGAATTGGGAGTTTGAATTTCAAACCATTCCTCAACAATTTTTGCAGTGCGATGGGGCGCATTATCCTGCTGAAAGAGGCCACTACCATTGAGGGGCACTGCTGCCATGATGGGATGTACTTGGACTGCAACAATGTTTAGGTAGGTGATACGTATCACAGTAACATACACGTGAATGCCCGGACCCAAGGTTTCCCATCAGCGAATTGCCCAGAGCTTCATACTGCCTCCGTCAGCTTGACTTCTTCCCATATTGCATCCTGGTGCCATGTCTTCCCCAGGAAAGCAATGCACACTCACTTGATGATGAGAGTGAAACTGTTGATAGTATACTATATATGTTCTTAATGCACTCATAATGCATTTGAAAAAAAAATGTACTAAAGAATATTACATTTTCATGAGGGAATAATTTTCTCTGTGGTTTGTATTCTACCTTCAGCCTTTTGCACTAACATTAAAGATGTTAGGCACTTAAAAATATCGCACTGAAGAATACCGGCATTTTTCCTCTTAGTGATGAAGTCACTTTAAGGGCTTTTTTTTCTCCAGACTTCAGCTGCATTAAACCTTCTTTTCATTTAGTCTGCCTCAGCGGGAATGATGCAGTTCATCATGTTGGATATTTAGAGTGTGCACAAGAGACTCTAGTCAATTTGTCAACCCTTAACTAAAGCCATAGGAGGGATGCAAGCCCACTCTGATTCCATCAACAGGGATGAACCTGCAGTGGCCAATGAAAGTAAAGACAAAATGATGTACTGATGACTTTTTAGGTTCATGACTACGTTGTAGAGAAAGTAGGAGAAACCTAATGTTCTCGCACTGCACTGCAGCACTCATGCAGCAATGTCAATGACTCACTGACAAAGTTCAACAAGGTCACAAATCAGAAAGAGTAAAGGAAGGACAAAATCTGTAATAAGTCACCAACACCTTACTAATAAGTTCTTCATTTAAAGTTCCCACAATACACGTTATTTTTATATTTTAAGTGGACATCCTGATGTGTGTGAAAATCACCATTAAACAGGGACACATAAGCCTCTAGGTGTGAGGGTAAGAGCCAGAATCAGCATTCAGAAGTGTATGCTAGGAAACACACACGCCTCATTAAAAATAAATACCCCCATTACATATAATTTTATGTTTAAAGTCGACTAGTTAGGGCAGTGGAAAAACAGCAACGGCAAAATTTTATAGTCAGCTGCACAGTGTGCACACATCTCTATACAATCCTGCTTAGAGTAGAGCATGCTAGCTCAAAGAGGCTGATTCAGGCTTGGTTGTTGTGCACTACTGTAGCTGGAGGTGAACATGGTGGAAAAGCCTCCTATACATTGCTCTTTCCACAGAAGGCTACTTATTGATCGCAAAGCAGGGCTCTGTTCAAAGGGGCTATATTTAAGAATTTTGGTTTAAAACATTCAAAAATGAACTAAAATTATTAACAGAATGTGAAGAAATAGTTTTGACGTTATGTCAAAGATGTCTATATACCATGTTGCAGAGATATCTACTGAAGTTAGCATGCTAACCAGCTAGCCCTGGCATATCCTATCTTGTAATACCACTTTGATCCTCAAGAGGCACAACATCAAGCCTGCCCTCAGTCCAACATCAGAGGGTAAAGAAGTGACGCTGCCCGAGGGCGTTTTCTGACCTTTAGTCAATCATGTTGAAGGTACATCAGTTTTATTACTGATGACTGTTGTTAGCTAGGTTGCTAGCTAAGAGAGCACTGATAATGCACTATTGATTCATTTAGCATTAACATGGAAACATTGTAATTAGTAAGATGCCATCTTGTTAGCTAGCTAAACAAAATAATTTCCAAAATACACTGAATAAATGTAATGCTGGCTGTAACTTATCAGAAGAAGAAAAGCTTGACATCATCGTAGCACCAGTTCACTGTAAACAGGAAGTTTTATGCTATATTCAGTGAATGATAATTCTCAGACTGGTATTTGATAATCCTGCAGAATACTAAAATATGTGGAAAATTGGTATTAAACTTAAATAGGTACTTGCATTTGTTTTTTTTATATCTCAGGCATGTGTGTGTGTGTGTGTGTGTGTGTGTGTGTGTGTGTGTGTGTGTGTGTGTGTGTGTGTGTGTAAAACAAACCCCTTTCTTTCCTTTCACATAATTAGAAAATTGCTTGCATTTGTCAAGTCTCAGTGGGGAACTTGGCTAAAATCACTGAAAGAAGCTGAGATAAACCTTCGTTCCTTGTCATTCCATTTCATTTAGCTGCAAACACGCAGCCGAGTACATTCCGCATTCCGTGCACTCCTCGCACAGTAATTCATAATCACAACCCCATTTATAGATCATTGTGAATTACAGAAAGTTATCCAGGTGTTGCATTACAATTCATAAACTTCATGATTGGTCCAGCAATGCATCATGAGCCATCACGAACACCCTCGCACCAAACAGCAACCAACTTAGCAATTAGTGAGCTTGTCACTCACAGTGCCTGGCGTGAACGTTTAATTTGGTATCTGCATGAACCATCTATCATATTTAAGGCTGACGTCTCTACTGCACTGTAACTCATTTCAGATAAACTCACATTAATTGCTCCTACTGTTAAGTGGCTCGCTTGGTGTGTGGCAGCAGAGCCATCTGCATGCTAATTCGCTTCAGATTGAAGTCGTGATGAAAGTGTCTGAGGTTTGCCTAATGGTGCTTTTGCACTTAAGATGCCTACATTGGCTTCATTTTATCCTATTATCCTTAATTTATTTATTTCACTTTTTAAGGTTATGTAATAGATGTGTTATTCTGTATAGATGTGAAATTCATGCATACAGCTCCTGGTCATTAGTTGATGCACTATCTTTTATTTTGTTTTTCATTTGGGTGTCCTTGTACAGTTAGGTCTATAAGTATTTGGACAGTTTCACAATTTTCAGATTTTTGCCCCGGTACAAGAGATTTTAAATAAAGCCATCAAGATGTCATTGAAGTGAAGAATTTAATTCTAGGGCTTTAACAAAAATATTGCATTAGCCATTGAGGAATTACAGACATTGTTTACACAGCCCCTCTATTTTCACAGGCTCAAAAGTAATTGGACAATTAATAATAAATAATTAATAATTGGGGGCGGCACGGTGGTGCGGTGGTTAGCACTGTCGCCTCACAGCAAGAAGGTCCTGGGTTCGATTCCCGGGTCACCC
>JAQQZR010000002.1:3933292-3935189 GCA_030068235.1 Notoglanidium macrostoma | reverse complement strand
TGATGTTTTAGGTCATATTTATGCAGAAATATAGAAAATTCTAAAGGGTTCACAAACTTTCAAGCACAACTGTATGTCATTTGCATAATCTGAATAAGAAACCTGGAGAATTGACTTGAGCAGGTGTTGTAATGGATTTTCTGAACTTTTGCATTGAATTTTATTTGATGTGTTTGGTCATGATACTAAGACGATACGTTCTCTGGCGCTAACCTGTGATTGTGTATCTCACTTGATCTCACTTTGGAACTGAATGTGAAACCTGATGATAGGGTTGCCACAGCACCACACTCACACCACATGCTAATGTCCATCTGCCGGGGTTGGATGACGCTCCCTCGTGGTCTGGGGGCGAAATAAAATTCAATCGCACTCCTAATTTCCCCTAAAGAGGAGGAGCCGATGCCAGATTAGTGTTGAGAAGGAAATTAAGGCTATCCTTAATTCTTTCCAAATCCTTTGCAAATCCCTACACAATCAATTTCCCTCACTGTTTTTTAATCTTTCTTTTATCTATGATCTTCTGATAGCTTTGAATGTAAGTGTCATTTGTGGGCTATATTCACCACAGGGTTTTATTAGGTGGGAATATTTATGTAATAGATTTTTATAAATGAGATGCTTAAGGATTTTAGAGAGCCATTTCAGATCGGGAAACACAAGTAGAGTTATATGACATTGTAAAGCCTATAGGGATTTATAAAATTCATGGACAGGTTTAACACACACACACACACACACACGGCACAATGAATCTCGTGACATTTTCTTCCAGGAAATAAAAAAATCTTTACTGCACAAAGGACACATTATACAGGTGTAAGTGTAAATGTCAGTGTAATTGCCTCTTCTTTATCGAGAAAAAATGTGCATGAACCTGTTAACAAGTGCATATCAAAAGGAAATGGTATCTGAAATTCCGACATAACATACACAAGGCCGTCACACACACTTATCTGTGATCATGTGATTATGTCGGTTCATTGCGGTAGAACGCAGAAGAGCTGGTGAACTTTTAATAAAAATAAAAAAAACAATGATAAAATCCAACTATTGTGAACATTCCCAAATTAAGATATCGAGAAATACACCTGTCATTTCCGTTTCCGATTCATTTGTATTATTTGTTGATGTAATTATATTTAGTACTCTATTGGAACCTTAAGAATCTTCATTTTTAGCTAGCTAGCTACTCAATAGTACACTGTAGATATTTGACCGCACCAAGGTGTGTCATTGGTTGTTTTAGTTCTATAAGAGTTACTATTGCACCTAGTGGTCAAAAAAGGAACTGCAACACATGCTAATAGAGGACCATTGGGGAAAGACTCATGCTGCCCCATACTCACGCTATTGAACATGTTCAGTGAAAGATGTGCAGAAGACAAGACAGTTAATAACAGAGTTGCTAGGTGGCATTTTATTTTATGTTTTTTTTTTTTTTTTTTTAGCATTTTTAACCCTAGGTACAGAACCATTTCTATTGTATGCTATATTGCAAAGATATATCTTGCCAAAGTGACATTTCTCAGGCAAAGGCTGTGAAAAAGAAGACTTTATGTTGTTGACTGTCAGCTTCCTATTACGAGGCTACTTTAAAAATTCACTAGACAGTAGCCCATAGCATAAATTATGTGTCATAGCCTCTCAGCTTAATTTTGTTTGAGGCTGGTGTTGTCTTGCCCCACCAAAATCTATGGTCATGGTTTTTTATTTCTTCATTGTTTGAAAGGGTTGCTTAGGTGCAACAAAAGCAGCTCAAACAAGCCAAGTAATCATTATATGACCCTTTTAAATTCCGAGTCTTTTCAGAAGAAAAAGAGAATGTGGAACTATGTGGAAATAAAGGAAAGTGTCGTTTTTTCTTTTCCTTTTTTTCCCCCCCAAAAATTGGACG
>JAQQZR010000002.1:3915792-3928292 GCA_030068235.1 Notoglanidium macrostoma | reverse complement strand
GGTGGTTGATTATTTTCCTATAACACCTTGCCCGAAGTGTTTTATTCTTTGTGTTATTACGGCTGCCGAACATAGAAAGGAAAAGCCAGACGTATTTTTAAACAACGCTTGAATTGCACATTCACCCTGTCGCATAAAAACAACTGAAATGCAAAAATCAACTAGATGGGCAGTCGGAGAGTTCAGACCTCCGCCAAGGACAATAGTCAACTCTTATATGATATATACATACATATATATCTTGTGAATGATATATCATATATATCATTATATATCTACTAATCTGATGCAAATCTGAAACCACAACAGCAACCACTTCCAATGGAGCCGTCATATTTCTACATTGGCTATGTTTTGTGACTATTGAAATTTATTGCCATCTGCTGGATTTTCAGATGTACAGCATTGTTGAGCACAGACTTCCTCCGAGTCCAAATGCCACATCTTGTAACATTAGCGAAACTAAAACTAAATTCGTGAAGCCGTCCCGTGACTGAGATCTGCTTGAAAATTGGGTTCTTCCTTGACCCATGCTTCACCCTGCCACCAAGTTTCATGGAATTCAGATTGGTAGGTTTTGCTCAATCCAAAGACAAACAAACAAACAAACAAACAATCAGGCAGACATCCAAACCGCACAAAAAACATAGCCTTCTTGGCAGATTTAATAATAAAATAAAAAGGAAAACTCAGAGGAATATTCCATAAAGCTCTGTAATTACATATGAAAGTATTAAACGAAAATCACATTGCACAGAGGAAAAAACAGCCTGTTTGGGAGATATTCAAAAAGTGATTGAAAATCCATTCTGGGTATTACTTACCTCCCCTGCTGGCAATACACCGCTCTTCCAATGAGCAGGGCAAAACTATTTCAACAACAAATAGTTTAGATAAAGTGTGTCTAAATAATACACATTGATGTTGCGCTATCCAGATCATCTGACTGCCCTTGAAAATGAAATAGTAATAAAATATTTTAAGCATTGTAGAACAAAATGAACTATTATGAATTTGAAATAGTAGGAAACAAAAGGCTTAGACAGTAAATCCAATCAGGAGTACAAACTGGATTCACGTTCAAGACACATAAAAACACAGACATACCAAGATGGAGGTTAATAACAGGTCTGAAAGGGAATATAACATGGACCAACTCTTAAGTAATGAACAAATAACAGTTATAGGAAAATAGTAACCAAGATTGCAATGCTAGCATTTTTTTTTTTTTTTTTTATATATATATTCTTAATGAAAGAATTACATGATACTGTATATCTTTTGTCCATTTATAGTTACATATCATATTGTGGAATATCCCAGAACAAAATTAGTTCCTGTTATAACTTATGGTATGTTGCATGTCTTTTTTTTTTCTTCTTGATAGTAATAAGACTAATAAGTGCACAATGTTACTGAGAAAACTGTTGGTGTAAACAGCTTTACTGTTGACTGTAACAAAACATTGAAACTGGAGACTCCTTCCAAAATTGGCAAAAAAACAAACTTAACACATTATATCAAGAATGACACATTTAAAAAATATGTGTTCCATCCTCCATACAAATCTCTGTGTAGGTTATAATTATAGAAACAGTAATATATTAGAATTTGATTTGATTTGAGTGCATTGATATAAACCTCTGATTTGCCTTACAGCTGGAACTACTTTCAGGGCTGCCCTTATAGAAAATGGATCGACAATTACTGACCAATCAGAATTGAGAATTCAACACTGCTGTGGTAAAAATACCATTGCTGAACACTCTACAAGAAAAAAACATAATGCAGTGGGAACCAGATGGATTAGTCACTGAATTCATATTCTAAACAAAGAAGTCTTACTGCGTCTTATTCATCTCACGGACAATCTGTTAATGTTTCTTATTCCGTTCTTGCTGATAAGTAGGAGTTAATTTCACACTTTTTTCCCCCTTCGACTGTTGTCTCATGCCACCCGCTGCACTCTGTAATAATGAAGCTGATCTGCATAAATTTATCAGCTTTGTTTCTCACTGTGTTAAAGGTCAGTGCTAAAACTCTTCTATTGTATCACAGTGGAGTGAGAGGAGTGAGAGGCGGAGGACGGAAATGTATAGCTATCATCATCTTTGTCGACGACAGGGGTTAGAACACAAGCAGATGACAGGATTAACATAGAACGGACTGTAATCATGCCTGAGCGTGGGCAGGCAAAACCGAGGTCAAAGCAGAGAACATGAGGAATCCGAAGGAAGAGGCTGAGAAACAAGTAAAACGAACTAGAAAGACTTTTCTAATCACGTGACTCAAGTCACATGACTCATATGTTTTTTGTTTTGTTTAAGCCATATATGACACTCAGACTCAGTGTTTTTTGCTTTGTATCGTCTCAGCCAGACGCAACACTCAGCCAATGTTTTTTAATTAATTTATTTACTTATTTTTGCTTTGTTTCAGACATATAACACTCAACCAAGGTGTTTTTTTTTGTTTGTTTGTTTGTTTGTTTTTTGCTTTGCTCTGTTTTGTTTCAGCCATAGAAACCTCAGGCAAATGTTTTCTGGGTTTTTTTGTTTGTTTGTTTTGTTTTGTTGTAGCCATACCCAACACTCAGCTGTTTTTTTTTTTTTGTTTTATTTGTTTTCTCATCCATAAATGATCCTAACCGAATATTTAGTTTGTTTTATTTAATTGTACCCTTACATGTCTTTCAGTCAATGTTTTATTTTTTGTTTGTTTGTTTTTTATTTACTTTTAGTTTATAGGTTTTTGGTTGTTCTGTTTCAGCCATGCATGTCCCTCAGCCAATATGGTTTTTGATGTTTTATTTAGTATAGTTTGGTTTAGTTTTGTTTAGTTTCAGCCATACATTCCCCTCAGCCAATGTTTGTTTTTGTTGTTGTTGTAGTTTTCTTCACTTTTTAGTTTTGTTTTGTTTTCACCATACACACCCTATGTTTTTTTTTGTTTGTTTGCTTGTTTTTTGTTTTTTTTTGCTTAGTTTTGCTTATTGGTTTGTTTAATTTTGAAACCAAACCAAACCAAATAGCAACCCAAAGTATCACCTTCACTCTGATTTTGACACCAGGTTCGTAAATTTCAGTAAATTTCAATTTGGATTTTGGCCTTATGACCTGAACAGACTTGACTTGTTTATCGTTCAAAGTTTAGAACCTGAACCTGCCTATGGGACCTGAGTAACAAAATGTAATACTTGCTAACTGCAAAACAATGGCCTCTTCTGATGTAAATACACTCAGTTGTGAGACAAACTGAAGAGGAAAAATGAGCAGAAAATAAGGAAATGGCAATGATACACCATCTCGTTTAATAACATGTTGAGTGTTTGAGTACTAGTTCCTAAATAAATGATGTGTTATTAACTGGCTAAAAAAAAACACTTGACTTCTAATATCTTACACATCCCATACAGTGGTACTTATTTATTCATTCATTATCCGTAGCCTCTTTATCATATCAATTTCACCAATCCACCTACTGACTTCTTCTTGGCCGGTGGAATATGTAATTTCAATTCAATAAAAAAAAAAAAACTTGCTTTTGGCCTTGTTCTCATGTATATTCATAAAGTATTGCAGTCTAATATTGTATTTTGCAGGTTACCGGTTTTAAATGGACTTACTAACACTCAAGAACATGTTTCACAAACAGGGCTAACATTAAACCCAAATTCAATTCCAGGACTCTCTCTGTAGATCAGAAGAAAAGCTCAAATTTGCATAGCGTGAATATTCATGAGTGGAGAAGCCAGTGGGACTGTCTACTTTCTAATTTCTAATTTCAACAAGTCCCAAGTAATTCAGCCCTAGTGGTGCTACTTAACAGATGCCAAATCAGACACATCCATGATAGCAAACACAATACCTGCTTTGATATGCTAAAGACCAGGATTCATGCTGGGACACATCAGAAAGAGTCTGTCAAGGAATTATTAGCATAATGCTAATAATACTGATTATAATTGAGGATCAGGGTTAACAAAACAGAGTTTGTCCTGGCACAGCAGTGTAACCGATTTGGTCTTGGCATATCTTTTACTGTGTAATGACGTCTCAGCTGTTACTTCACCTTGGAGCAGAGCTTCAGTGACATCATCCAATAGGAGCTTATTTCGAAACAGGAAATAAATAAATACTGCAAGGAGTGACATGAATATGGTCCTGCTACATACTGGATGTGTGTCCTTGTCTGTTTTGTATGTTTTACAACAAAACACCCATCATTTTTTGAAATCTTATTTTTTTATTTGCCTTTTTTGCGCTTAATCTGGAATGAAGTATTTCTATATTATATAACAAGTTATAATTAATCATTTATAGATAATAGTCTCATAACTGTATCTGTTATGAGAAATAATCTAGTATCATTTACTTACTTGAAGCACTCAATGATGGTATATGAAATGTTTTATAACGTTTCATAAGTGTTAATAAATATGACAGTTGGTTTATAATTATTCAGAGGGCATTGTTAAAGTTTATGAAAATGGGGGGGGGGGTAGAGAGAGAGAGGTAGAGAGAGGGGGGGGGTAGAGAGAGAGAGGTAGAGAGAGAGAGAGAGCATGGTAGACAGAGAGAGGTAGAGAGAGAGAGAGAGCATGGTAGACAGAGAGAGGTAGAGAGAGGGGAGTACAGAGAGAGAGGTAGAGAGAGAGATAGAGAGAAAGAGAGAGAGAGAGAGAGAGAGAGAGAGACTGCTGTGACCTGGCAGGTTTCTTTCCCAGAGAAAGCACAGCTGGAGGAGATCTTGTGTTGCTCTCCTCTGCCTCTCAACATCTGTTATCTCTTTTTAATCTCATTTCTTCCCCACGTTTCTCCTCTTCTCAGCTTTACAGTGATCAGTGCAGAATAATTCAACGGCCACGAGATCAGCCTTGTGCTTTTGATTGTGGTAGTCCTACTCACTGCAGAAATATTCACCCGCTTCGCTGTGAACCTCCTAAATTACTTAGACACGAGACACTGTAACCAGTCTGTTTTCCGTGTCTTCAATCATTTCCTCGAAGCCACAACAGAGTTAATTAATAAAAAAAAAACATTCATTTTTTTCCAGCCATGTAAGACCGGCACATCTGCTGCTCTTTCCCCAGACACGACTACTGTAGAGACAGTTACTTTTGCATTATTATTTAAAAATAGAAAACATAACAAATCTCTGCCATGGTAATAAATAACGACTTACCTTCCTGGCTCATTTAGGAACATGTGAAGGAACTGGGGATTAGAAAGGTGTGTAGCGAGAAGGCAGCCAAAGCATTCTGCTCGGCTTTTCCCTTTCCGTGTCTCTCTCAGGACCGATGCAGCTGTTGGATGACCGATTCGAGTGCTTTATTTTTTCGCAGTAGCGTGGACATTATGAGGGGATGAGGCTCAGCCTCGGGCTCTGCTCACACCCCAAGGAGTATCTCATATCCTTTGCACACTTTTTTTTTGTGCTGGCCACAATCGGTAAACCTTTCCACCCTCCTGCACACTTCCACACACAATTACATTGACACTGACATACTGACATTACCAATGTTTAGATTCAAAAGTCCATGTATCTATGTGGGTTTCCTCTGGGTTCTCCAGTTTCCTCCTATCTCCCAAAACATGCTACTCTAAATTGCCTAAATTTGAATGAGTGTGTGAATGTGCGTGTATGTGTACATGCTGCATAGTGATGGACTACCAACCAGCCCTCTACCTCTCTCTTTGGGTGTCTCACTCTTTACTCTGCCTATATCTCTCTGTCTTCACCCCAACCCCATTCATGTCTCCCTCTATATCTTTGTGTCTCTCTTCTCTCCCACTCCCTCTCACTTTATCTCACTCTTTATCTCTTTTTCTCTCTCAATCTATATCTTTATGTGTCTCTCTACTTTCTGTCTCTCCTCGCAGGCTTTTTGGCCCTGTTTACACTCGGTTTTAAAATGCGTCTTGATCATTCAGGTCACAAATGGACTTCCGAGACACGTCGCCGTTTACACCTGTGTTTATCATGCGTCTCCAAAGTGTCCAGCTGACCACTTTTGTTCAAGTTTCGTTACTGCCTACATCACTTCCGCTAGAAGGTCAAAGGTCCCCGCGCAAAATTATTTTAAAACGTAAAACCTGCAACATACCAGCATTATTTTCTTACACTCCAACCACGTACATCAAAATTTTTTTCTAGCGTGTCAAAACCTCCACGTCCAGCAATAATGACGTATTTTCCTGTTACGTCCATGTTGTGTGTCCCAGACAACCTCGGCAAGTGGTTTGAGCGAATGCGTCTTGGAGTTCGTTCACACTTGTATTTAGCGCTGTCCAGTTGTGATCAGATCACCCAAGACGCATTTTAATACCAAGTGTAAATCTCTCTCAAGTGTAATCTCTCCATTTCCTCGTTCATTCTCTCTCCACCTCTTTCTTTGTGTGTCTCTTTCATCGACCGTATAAAAAATGGACGGCGCGCTCCCATTCACTCTCATCTCTCTCACCTTCCCCATGTGTGCAGCCAGAGACTGCGCAGTAGAGATTTTCTCCTTCTCGAATTTGCGCAGTAGAGACGAAATGCAAAGTCACCGCTTTGCTAGCCCCGCCCCCTTCTCCTGTAGAAACGATCAAACGAGAACAGTCACATCTTTCGGATTTTCTTTATCTATCCTTGAGAGGTTAAATGATTTCATATGGAGATATTTCATAAATATGGATGCGTCTATGAAGGATATTTATCATATGAACTGGAAATTTGCTAACAAATGGATGTGACTAACGCAGAATGAGCTGGCAGTGAGCTCACCAGGGTGAGTTAAAACTCATGGCGAGTCCGAACACGCTGTAAACTAACTAAGTACTTAGAAAAATCCATCTTAATGTTATAAACAGTGTGTGTTGCTCACTGACAAACAAATAGCTTTTGTACAAATTTCAATAGCTGGCTGGATGGATCGATTTCATTAAGGCTAGGTAGCTAGCATGATTACACTAACCTTTTCCTATGAAACCTCTTGAGCTAGTGTTTAGGCTGCCACGCGTGCTGCGTTATTTTTGCTGACTATTCAATAAACCGGGGAATTCTTCTCCCTGTTTGAGTTCATCCTCTGGTGTTGACTCTATTTCTTACCCGGCGTACGAGAAAAATGCCACAATATATTAAATTCACACGCCATCTTAGAAACGAATTCCCTTTGAAAACTTAACTAGTGAAAATAAAATACGAGTTCAGAATCTATTAGTCCCCTAACAAACGTATAGTTTGAGGATTCGCTTCTACACTTCACTTGTGTCTGATTTCCCAGGGTGAAGAGAGAAAATTGGAAACGTAATTCCTTTACAGGGAAAAATAAATACATCTGACTCATCCACCTTCAAACTGAAAAAGTAACTGTGCCTAACTGTTCTCCTTTTCTTTTAATAAATAACAGATTGCCTTGAAATTAACTCGCGTTTTTAAGGGTTTTCAATTTTAAGCAAATTAGTAGTGACGAGGCTAAGTTTATTAACTCGTCGAAAGTGTGTGGAATGTGCTTTTTTTCTCCATAAATTAAATTAGTTTATCTGCATAAATTACACAGTGATTTGAGTTTTAGTGCTAGTGCTCTGCATAAGTTTACTCGCACCGCTGATTTTTGTGTTACTTTACCGTCAACCATTCTTTATTTCAAGTGAAATTAGAAATGGGATTTTGTAATTAGCATTATCATTGCATTAGTAATACAACGACATGACCTCTGTTTGACCTTTGAGAGGAAATGCCACTTAATAGCACTTGCTTATAACATTACATTTGCAAAAATGTGTATAAAGTAAAGTGTAGAGTCTGTGGTGGACTGGCGACCTGCCCAGGGTGTACCCCGCCTCTCGCCAGAAACGACTGCTGGGATTGAAGCTCCAGCTTCCCCCTGTGACCCAGATGGATAAAGCAGTATAGATAATGGATGGATGGATAGATTCAGTGTTGAAATGAAGTTACAGAAGTTACCTCAGTCTCTGAATCTCTTTTACTCCATCCACTGATTGTTAATTATTTGATGCTGACTTCATTAGTATTCTGTCTAATTGTTGTGCTCTAGCAACCAACTGGCCCATGTTCATCATGTGCTTTCCAAAAGCATCAGTTTTGGCTGATGATGTGTGTTTACTGTCGGAGGCAGCCGCCGTGATTGGGGTCTTCTGCTTGCTCTTTCTGCTTGGTTCAATAATCAGTAAAGCTGTGTATTCCCACATCTGTCACATCTGTTTATGTCTGGTCAGGTCCGAAACTTCCACTTCAGTGGACCGTTAGCCTTTCTCTGAAAGTCACCCTAACCCATTCAGACTGCAGGCAGAAAGAGAAGAACAACAGTTAATCTATCATTTTTGAATGCAGTAGTAGCTTTAAATGCTTACAGCTTGCTATGCACACGGCAACTCGGCAAATCCTGAGCGAACTTCCAGAAAGTTAATCTGTGTTTGTGCGAAAAAAGAAAAAAAATGCTAAATTGTGCATTCGCCTTGTTGATGAGAGAGGTCAGGGGAGAACGGCCAGACTGGCTTGAGCTGACAGGAAGACTACAGTAACTCAAATAATCACTCTTTACAGCCATAGTGAGCAGGAAATGACCTCAGAATTCACATCTGGATGAGTTACAACAGTAGAAGGGTCTTAATTCTCTAGTTCTACGGCTCGCTGTACACTATCCCACTGATTACATGGCTATTTACTAAAGAAATCAATAGTTTGACACACAATGCTGATTTAAAAATAAAACTCCGTGAGATTCTACAGTCGGAACTGCATCCACAGCAATGTAAACTTACATTAAACTGTAATTATTATTTAACATTAATATTAGATAAATCTCCCATGTTTTTTTCTGAAGGAGTAAATTATTATTATTATTATTATTATTATTATTATTATTTTGGCCATGGGGTGTCGCAAATGAGCTGACACTGTTATTTGTACGTTAAGGCAACAGAATTCACAAACATGGTCTTCCAATAGTCTATGATCAGAGAAATGATCTGTTATTCATAGAGTGTGCCATAATTGATCAATCAGAATTGAGTATTCAACAAAGCCATGTAAAAAACACACTTAATAACTTGCAATTCCCCAGATTTTGAAACAAAAAATCCCAAGCTTTTCAGTGATATAAGACATGACATGCAAGTAGCAAGAACAGCGATGAGAAACCCAATCGATCTGAAATCTAAACGATCTCCTGTCACGCGCAGCAGATCCCTGAATCCAGTTAATCATCCATCTATTTGTGTGGGACAGTCAGAGCAAAATGTTGTTTCCATATGAAATAATTCAAATTACTGTAGCAATTGATTACACTCAAGTAGTGTCAGCAGTTCAGTGATTCTGAAATTGTGAAGGTTGTGTGTACACTTCGCTTTAAACTTAAACACTATGATATCTTGCTAGGCATGATTTAACACCCACTCTATATGGATCTCCAAGAACATAATGGATATGTATTAATGTAAAACTGGTCCATTGCAATTTAGGTCAATTTACTTGACTGTATAGATGCCAAAGATTAGACTAAAATCTATTAAATCTGCCTCTGTCACATCCAACACATCCATAAAACAAGTCAGCATTACATATACCTATACAGTGAGACAAGATGCACCGCCTGAGCGCTCAGGACTACGTGAACACCAATAAATGCAAAACAGTGGGTGGCCTACATCTTCCATAATCACAGAGAAAAGAATCAAGCACAATCAGTCCAATTCTGCTCCTGATCACATTCTGGGGTCAGTGAGGTGCCGCTGTAGTCGCTCTGGCGGTCCTGCCCTCACTCAACCACCACTCACCGCTCAAACCCCAATCACAGAGATTGCACAAGTGTCCAAGTAATATTTGACCGATTCTGACAAATCGATACAGTCACTGAAAGCAAAAGATGGAGGAAACTGAATGGCAGGAGGGGTGGAGGAGAAGATTCTGCGATCTCAAATAATAAATTTTCCGTCACCAAGAACGCGATACGTGGTACCGAGTTTGCAATCAGGAAGTGTGTAGAGGCATTTAGTAACACCTGTTTAGTCAGTTGTCTTATGAATATTTATCATCTTAAAAGCTTGCTTGTATAAATTATCAGCTTTTCACGTACAGTGCCATAGTCTGTTCACTTCCCTGGAGTCAATATAATTAACTTCCTTTCTGAACCTTTTTTTCACCTGATATAAATTGCCTGAAGTACTTCTACAATGTGCAATCATTAACAATTTATGTCGAATAATAAATGGTTTACTGTCTGTTATACAGTATATACCACTTTATTAGGAACACCTGTACACCTTTGCACTCGTACAAATATCCAATCAGCCAGTTACGAAGCAGCAGTGCAATGTATAAAATCCTGCAGATACAGATCAAGCACTTCAGATAATGTTCTCATCAAATATCAGAATAAGGAAAAAAAAAAAAGAGATCTCAGTGTTTTTGGCCATGTGATGGTTCTTGGTGCAAGATATTTCCAAAACTGTTGATCTTCTGGGATTTTCACACACAACATATTTTACTTAGATTTATAGATTTACTTATATTTACTTAGATTTTACAGGTTTATGGATGTACACCGTTACCCCACTTTAAAACAAATAGTCTTTTTCTTCAAAGTAAATACAAGCAAGTCATTAACAAATGAGAATGCATTAAATGTAATGATTTATTTCATTTTGAAGACACTCGCAAGGGAAAAATACACTTTTATGGAACAGTTTGTTGGAAAATTGTTTAACCAATAATGACAATCTGATGTTTGGTTTTTTTTTTTTAAATGCATTTTTCTAAAATCTGAAAAAAAAAAAAAAATTCCTTCAAAGTTCCTAGGAAATACAGTTCTAATTAGGCATAGGAAGAAGCATGAAACAAAAAAACCCCAAGCTTTTCAATGCCTTGACATGCAGGGATTGTGACTGAACAAAAAGGAAAAATAAACACTTTGCTGTTGAGTTTTGATATATTTAGTATTAGAATTTAAAGGTTATGGATACATTTTGTCCAGAAAAATTTGAATATTGTAACTTTAGTGTCTTGCCTAAAGCCTAGTGGTCACCTCATGAATTTGGTCAAGGGTTTACTTAGATTTCCGGTGCTTCTATGGGAAGCTGATGAATGAAGTCAGAACAAAACAGCCAGACTGGTTTGAGCTGACAGGAAGGTACTGTAACTCAAATAAGCACTCTTTACACCCGTGCTGAGCAAACCTTTATGTACTAAACACAAAAAATGCTCAAATTGATGGCTTTGGACCTGGCGACACTTGTGTGTACATAGTGTGGCTCTTAAATAACGAGATCGTTATGATCCCGAGGCAAAACGTAAGTCAATGCACTGTAAAACATGTGGGTTGGCGGATGAAGAAAGCTTGACAAAGCAAATCCAAGTTCAAAGCCATGTTAATTATTTTATTTGGCATTAATGGCGTAATTATGGAGAACTGGGTTCATAATGGAGTAACAGTGAACCAACACTATTACAAAAAGGTTCTCAAACTTTACAAGAAAGGGTCAGACAAAGGAGGCCACAGCTGTGCCAAAATGGTTTCCTCCTTCATCAGGATAACGCGCCAGCACACACACTGCTCTCAATGAGGCAGGTTTTGGTCCAGAAATGCACCACGGTACTTGACCACCCTGCCTATTCACCTGCTCTAGCACCATGGGACTTTTATCTTTTCCCTAAAATCTAATTTTGCACTCAAGGGAACTCGTTCCAAGTTTCAGAAGTGAAGTTCTGAGACCACTCACGGAAAAAGACGTACTGCAGTTTTGATCAGTGGAAAACCAGAACGCAGCGTTGTGTGGTTGCGGACAGGGAAAGTAATTGAAATGTAAGTTTTCTTTATTAAAATTGAACAGCTTCAGTCTCATTATTTAATAGCTGCACCTGGTATGTTAAATACTACAATGTTAAACATTTCTTCATGTATCAGAGCTGATGTTGTGGCATGCAGAGGTGATTTCGTCCTTCAGTGCAAACTTTGAGACACCCTGTATATCAGATTTATATTAATACCGAATACTTTATTGTTTCTATAGTTACAACATACACAGGCACTTGAATGGTGGATGTTTCACCGGAAAAAAAAAGATATGTAACTGTCGATACTGTGAAGTTTTCTGTCATTCAGTTTCAGTTTTCTGTTTATTTTGCATTCTCCACAAGGGGACTATGGCAGATCTTTCCATATCACAATGCCCTCTAATCTATTCCTGAGCTTGGATTGTGGTTTTGGTTGCGTATGCATTGAGAATGCTACATCAGTGACTTCCCCCGGCATTACTTCCATCCCTTTTATCTGACTGCCGATTCTTTGGAGCCTGTGCTTTATCTCATTCTCACTCTGTCATGCATGAGTCAGCTCTCTGCACATATTAATGTGATGTCTTTCATTTGGGATGTTGCTGAAAGCAATTTATAATTTTTTTTAACAGGATTGGAAAGTGAATTCATAAAAGCAAAGTGTTGCTTCTGATCTACAAGGAATATTTGCAAAACAGGAAAAAAAGGTCCATTTCATATATATA
>JAQQZR010000002.1:3894921-3910542 GCA_030068235.1 Notoglanidium macrostoma | reverse complement strand
TGAAAATTACAGGCCTCGCTCATCTTTTTAAGTGGGAGAACTTGCACAATTGGTGGCTGACTAAATACTTTTTTGCCACACTGTAAATCATGCCAGACTCAATTAATATCCTTTACATGCAGTCTGCAATGTTTGCATATGACCTTCTGATTTTATAATGGAAGTCATAATGCTGTTATTAACTGATATTTCTCCTTTGTTTCTTATTGAACAAGTCATAAACTTGTTGGTTTCCTCTAGGATCTTTTCCTAGTGGGGAAAGAAAAGAACATGACCTTATGAAAAGCTCATCCATATTCAAATAAGAGAGGGTAATTAGATTCTTGGTTTTGCACAAATTGTAAGAAAAATGGGCAAATGCTAACTCTATTCCAAAACCCAATCTTATACTTTGTAACTTTTTAAACAAATTGAATCCTGCAACCAGTTTTCCTGGGATAGACTCCGGAATAACCATGACCATGACCAGTAAGTGGTTACTGAAGACTTACAGCTCCAGGGTCCCCGGTTCGATCCTAAATTCAAGTTTCTATCAGTATGGAGTTTTGCATGTTCTCCCTATGGTCATGTCAGTTTCTCTGGGTTCTCCGGTTTTCTCCCACCATGCAGGATAGAGGACTGGCTAATCTAAATTGCCCGGAGATGCATGTGGGTGTTTGCATGGCATCCTGCAATGTACTGAAGTCCCAATCTGGGGTGAATTCTCACACCATGCACTCAGGATACAGCACTTTTTTAAGATAAATGAATGAGTATATGTGCCCTTGTTGTGTAAAACATACCTGTTAGATCTTTGTGAATTGTACCTAACTCTACATTCCTTCACAATGTTTGAACAAGACGGAAAAGAACAATGTCTGAAAAGAACATTATACCTTTCCTTTCCCTCCCACTGACACAACACCAATCCAAATACTCATCAGCTCCCATCCACACCACCACCGCTTCCTTCCAGTTGGCTTATTTGATCATGGGGATATGTTCTGTCCTCTAGAGCTCCAAGTCACTTGTCATCACATCAGTGCACAGAGGAAGAAGAAGCTCACATACCTCAAAAATAATAAGAACCAACAGTCATCTGTAAACAAACCCTTGACAGTCTTCAACTCCATACCTGCATATTCCAGGGAGCCAGAGAATCACAAAGTATGCCTGGAGAGCATTCTCGTGGTCTCCTGCTCACACACTGCTCTTTAGTTTCTGGCACATTGAGGCTCTTGTGATTGAGCGTGCTTAAACATTTCACTGGAGTTTGCCTTGTCTAAATCCATATATACTGAAAGCCTTGGCAGATTCACTGCCATTTCCTGACACAGGCTCTCAAGGTTTCTATGAAAAACTTGGCTACAAATAATACAGCGTTGAAACTGACATTATATTATGGTATGCTGGAGCAGATTGGTGAAAGGAAATATCATGCGAATTGTAAAGCAAATGAGACCTTTAAAAGTTCGTGCTACTGTGAAGGCTTTGTCAAATTTCCTATAGTTCTCTTTGGGAAAGACAAGTTGTGAATGCTTTTGTTTCAAATAATGAATCATTGGTTTTATGAACTGAGTACAGGTAAGGAGTTAATAGCATGATAAAATATATAATATTCCATGCAAACATTAAGACTTCCTGACCTCAGATTAGTATCTTGGGGCTTTAATAAATTCATCCCAAATAATAGCTAATAATGTACTGGATCAAGTGTTATTTTCAAAGGTGCTAAATAATCAGAGTGAAAGCCATATTTTTAAATTAAATTGCATGTGATTAATGTGAACACTATTAAAACAATTCACGCACGCAGCAATATACAGTATTTTTGCGATATACTACACTCCTATTCAGTGTTTTATTTTAATATGTGCCATTTCCTCATTTTATAAAGTTTCATCTTATTAGTCCTTTATACATTTCAAATTTTTAACTTGTCTCATGTCATTTTATTTTAAACATGTCAAATGTATACAGTGTGCATTTTCTATCCTATGATTGTTTTCATGCTTCTTGGTTTTTTCAACTGCGATGATTTAGACATTACTGAAAATGGGATTCTTCTAATCAAGAAAAATCTCACGACAAATGAAGCACATACTTCATGATTGGCGTGACCTAAATGAAGTCTGGAAAATTGACGTTCATGACCGATCTATGAATATGAGATAATTTCCCAGAATAACTATTAGCTTCAATATATAGTTTTTAGATTCAAATCGCCAACCCTGAATATGATCCCTATGAGCACAGAAAGGGTGAAACCAAGACATGGCATTGACAGTGCTGATTGAAATTGTCAAGTTAAAGACAATCGACCTTGGGAGATCTGTTCTATTAGAATAAAGCTAACAACCCTGTCAGCTCTTTAAATGTTAATACCATCTCCTTTATTACGCAGAATCTTCATCCTAATCTGCGAGCAGGTAATGAGTTCTTTATTAAGGATGTAAGAATGCTCAGATAAAGAGATGCAAGAAGGAAGGAAACAATGTTGGGGAGGACAGAGCAAATGAGATTACATGTGAAACAGGACATAGTAGGTTTGCAGACCCCGGTGGAGAATAGAAACGAACTAACAGAAAAAAAAAGGAAGACGGGTGCACTTGATTTCCAAATGCAAATGTATTCTGAGACTACGCCCTTCGAAAAATTGGGAAAATGTAGTGTGCTTAAGGGTTTTTGTTTCCTTTGTTTTTGCCTTGAACTCTACAACAGTGCTTTCTTATCAGAGATGGCTGCTCATAGGAAGCTAAGAATCCCTTACTATCCAAAAAGCCCTTAAAAACTCATTTGAATGTAGGAAGAGGTCAAAGATTTGCATTTCTCAGAGTTTTTAGATGGAAAAATGGAATCTCTAAGATACCTACAAAAATATCATTCTCAAAGGATAACAAGAAATGAAATGCACTTCGTACCATTTCCAAAACCAGACATGTAAAAAAAAGTGCTGTCATTAACTTTTAGAACTGGAAGTTGAACCAAAAGCTGCGGAGACGGCATGAAAGAGGTCGGATACTGTTATACACTGGACGCTTGGATCAGTTCCTCACTTTAGATAATAGCATCTGCCAAATAGTTAAAAATTAATGTAAACGCATATATAAATATGTGCGGTCTTGTATTTCTGTTGGTCTCCAGTGAGACTTGTGTGAAGGCCAAATGTTAGAAAGAATGAAGGTTTTAGCTCACAAATCATCCATTTCTTCTGCACCAGATACTTTTCGATGCTCTTAAACATGGCCTAAGAACAATGGGAAAGCATGTGGGATGTAGTTGGTGCATAGTGTGTGGATTGATGTGTACCCTTGTACCCTGAGGAGCCAGTCAGGGAATTCACAGAGAGAAAGAGAGAGAGAGGAAGGGTTGTAAGAAACTACAACACTGAGCTGTACCATTCTCGGGTCATAAATAAAACACGGTTAGATTTAAAATAGTTCCTGTTCACATTTGGTCAGGCCCTGATAACGGACAGCAATGGAGAGCAATGCATGTCACCGTGCGGTTTGTATTTCTAAAAGCAAGTTTGCCTGTAAAAGTACTAAATTAACACTGTAAAAAAATTGACCTACTACAACAGTCAAATCTCAAGGACAGAAGTTAGTGATGCTAAACAGATCACCCTTTATAAGCACTCCATCAAAGCAATGGAATAAGGAACACATAATGAGGACATTTTGTAAGACAAATTTTATCGCCGTCCACTGTGGAGTTCACATAGTTCTGACTTTTTTTCCCCTGAGATGACATTTCCAGCTGGAGAATAAGTTGTCATATGGAGCTCCAGACAGAAAGAGAGTTGGATATCGAGGGATCTTGCGTCTTGAATCCATCCCTGTGGAATTTATTGAATTAATTCGGATCTCAGAGGCCTGTACTGCTTCTTTGAGGGGAAAAAAAGATCAAGCTTCCCTTTTCTTGGTTTTATTCTTCTGGGCCGGATGGCTGATTCATGCTTCATTTGAAATTAAAATGCACACACGGATCACTCGAGCCTTCTCTCACAGTTGGCGGTAGCATCTCTGTGGCAGATTGTACACCAGCTCTGTGGTAGACTATGATGAAAGCTTGGATGTCTGGGGATCCATTAGTTTCAGAACAATGAACTCAAGTCATTGGGAATTTTGAGGAAAAATTGATTTGGATTGCATCAGTGGCACTTGGATCGCTTTCCTTACTGACCTCAGTGTGAACCGTGACCAAGGTATGAGTGAGAGATCTGTCACTAATGTGTTTGTTACCCTCTTGGTTTGTAATAAAAGAAAGAGATTGGATTGGGGCGTCGGGTATGCCGAGATACTTAAGGGCCATTAAACTTCTCTAACACACATGATGGAAATCCAGCAAGGTCCTACGATTTAAAAAATTGTATGAATTTCCGCTAATCATCTGCTGGTCCAACCGTCCAGGTCACTTAGATGGGTATGAAAACGTTCTCACCAAATTGGAGATTTGGGGCTGATTGAGTGAATATCTTTTGAAACATGGTGTTTCTTCACTTTAGGACAAATCCAGAGACTTGCCAAGGTGCACTGAAGCTGTTCCCTGGATGTGACACCAACGCACACTCAGTGGTGCCTAGGGGAAATTTGGAGTAGTCAATCCACGTATCAATGAGATACCGGGGATTCCACATCCATCATCCACAGTTTAAGGCTTATATGTGTATACTTCTGCATCAAATTTACTCTGTAGGTATGGTGTAACCACAGCCTAGCCTGATGCGCACCTCATCAAAAATGTAACCACACATCACGGCGATATAAACCTCAACTACTGTGTTTTTCCGTCCACTTGGTACAGTCGCATTTCCGTCTATGTATTTCCGGCTACCAGCACCTCCTAGAGGACACATGCAACTTATGTGCAAGTATAAATACTTCACGCTATGGCATAGATTTGACACAGAAGTATAAATTGGCCTTTAGCCGTAGCATTTATAATCCATATAATACAGCCCGCCCCCTTTATTTTCTCACCAATATGGTCACCTATACATTCCCACCCACCAGCCAGCTCTCCCCTAACATACTCCAGCCACCAGTTTCCTGGAACTGCTATGCTATCATACACCAAGCTACCAGTTTATTAGTTACTATGTTATATATACTATACAATATTACATTAGTATGTCTCAAATATTATAACGCTATATTTTAACTCCCAGTCTTAAGCAATCAGTTTG
Organism: Notoglanidium macrostoma; assembly: GCA_030068235.1. Lineage (NCBI taxonomy): Eukaryota > Metazoa > Chordata > Actinopteri > Siluriformes > Auchenoglanididae > Notoglanidium > Notoglanidium macrostoma. The sequence continues at coordinate 3,905,375 of JAQQZR010000002.1, read as the reverse complement.
AGATGTTTTTTCATGAAGTACTTTGTGTTTTGAGAGGGACTGGCTAATCAGAGGAAGGCATGATCAAGTGTTGATTTGACACTCTGGATCTAGTGCTTTAGCCTGTACAAGAGCTCTCAACGAGATTGTGCCATAGTTGCTCTTTTCAAGCTCAAGAGTGTTCATTTGACTTGAATGCTGAAACTGTCCACTGATTTCATGTATTTTTGTGTATGTTTTCTTGTGAACATGAGTAAAAATAGCTTTCAGATGGACTAGTTGATAAATGAAATCGTTCCCAATGCCATGTTTATAATCAAGGACTATAACACCTAAAAAGAAGCGCAAGGCTTTATCGTCAGCCGTTATTTTGATGTAACCTAACACGTCTGTATAATCATGCATTATTGTGAGCCGGAATGTTCTGGAGCGACATTCTGGCACCCTTGCTAACTTGGAGAGGTTAAAGTTCATGCATTTCTTGCTTGTACCTGCAACATAATGGATAGATGTTCAACTAATCATCTTACGATCATCTTACATTCAATTACATCCTAATTGTCTTCAAAATTTGTTAATCTGATTATGTGTTAATGGAGTTTGTTGGCAGTGGTGCGCTGGTGCAGTGCTTAGCACTATTGCCTCACAGCAAGAAGGTTTCGGGTTCAAACCTGTTGGCTGACTGGGGTATTTCTCTGTGGCGTCTGAATGCTCTCCCTGTGTCTGTGTGGGTTTCCTCCTGGTGCTCTGGTTTCCTCCCACAGTCCAAAGACATGCAGATTAGATCAACTGGCTACTCTAAATTGCCCATAGATGTGAATGTGAATGGTTGTTCTTCTCTGTGTGTTAGCCCTATGATAGATTGATGACATGCCCAGGGTGTACCCTGCCTCTCACTTGAAGTCAGATAGGATTGGTTCCAGCTTCTGACACAACTCTGATGGATAAGTAATATAGAAAATGAATGAATGTAGCTTGTTGGCTTGGTGATGAGACTTTCTAGTTAATAGTCTAATCTGACCTCGCAAACACAGATTTGATGCTAAAACTCTAAGTAAATTAATTGAAATCTGCCAAATCCAGCAAGTGAAAATATCTTTATGTTACCTGTACACTTGTAACTGCACCACACTTGTAAATGTGCCTAGCTTGTTGGCTTGGTGATGAGTTTTGGCCTAACTAGTTAGTCCATAAAATAATAGAAATGTAAAAAAAAAAAAACCCCAAAAAAACAAACAGTAGATAGTTAAATGTGCATGTGCATAACACACATGTGCTAGCTAAATGAATTGATTGAAATCCATCAAATACACAAAATTAAATTCGTTTCATCGTATTATGAGTAACTTGTTGGGTTGGCGATGAGGTTAGCTAGTTAACTAGTCTTCAAACTAATCTGATTTCACAAACACAAATTTGATTGTAGACGTGGAAAAAAAAAAACCCTGCTAAGTGGATTTATTGACATCCACCCAAGAGGATCAACAGTATTCTTTTATAATGTTTAATTCACATTCTAGGTTATCCCAATTTGTTTTTCAGGTTATGTATGAATATAGCTTGTTGGCTTGGTGAAAAGTTTACCTAACTAGCTAGTCCATGTAATCCAACCTACAAATACAAAATTGATGCTAGATGCACCAAAAAAAAAAAAAAAAACACAATAGCTAAGTGAATTATTGGAAATTCAGCAAATTAAACACAATGATGATTCTTTGCGATGATGCCTCTGCATATGGTGTAAGTTTGAACTGAACTGAATTGATGCTTCAACCTCCACCCCAAATCCAGATCTCCACCACATAACCAACCCCCGCCTATAATCCGTGATACATTTTGCTGAGTGTTATTGAAAAGCTGTGTTACAGAAATGGCACTGGATGGGCAAACGTGGCCCAGCTGTAAACAACCGCAAAGCATTTGGAATCGTGTCTAAACATAATCAGTCGTATCTAATGCTTCATTTCAATATCAGCCAGACTGTAGATTCTGTTGCATGTCATGCCAGAGACATGATATAATCAAGGTTGTGGCTATGTTGTGGCCACAGAGTCACGATTTTATACATTTACCTCATTTGCCTTCATTGATGCTTTGTATCCAAAGAGTCTTACAACTGAGCTTAGTAAATGAAGTTTAAGAGCCTGAACAGCCAAATGGCCAACAGTGGCATCTTGGCAGTGGTGGGATTTAAACATATAACCTTCTGATCTGAGAGTTAAAGCTCGAGCCGTCAGCACTAAGGTAGTTAATTGGCCTGGAATTCAGAATCGGTTCGTCATTGCCCATGGGATTATTTCACTAAATGCATCCTACTACGATTACATCAGTAGTGCTATTTAACTCTGAATATTAGTTACTGAACAAATATGCAGTGTGATTTTATGATTTAGCATAACAGTGCCTCTGTGCACAAAGCGAGGTCCATGAAGTTGCCAAGGTTGGCGTGGAAGACCTTGAGAGGCCTTCACAGAGCCCTGACCTCAACCCCTCTGACCACCTTTGGTAAAAGAGGGACTAAATCTAGTGTGGGATGTTCGACAAGCAGATACATTAGACATGTTCGCATAATTTTGGCCATATGTGTGTCCTTTAAACTTAATTTGTCAGCTCTGATTTCTACCCGCATGTGCCCCAAAACAAAGTCACCATACCTCTCATGGAGAAAGTGCCCAGCTGAATTCCCACTAGCATCTGTAGCAGCGTAGCCTGTTAGCATACAGGTCACTCCAGATGGTTGGACACGGATGCTGAGGACGATGCTACGCAATGTCAAACACCTTCAATTATGCAGAGACGTACTCTGTGTAAATCCTCGCAGGGCTCATACACACACACACACACACACACACACACACACACACACACACACACACACACACACACGTGCATCCTGAGTGAAATTAACTGCCTATGTGGGTTAGAGGATGTGTTTGGAATATAAATAGTAAATGTCGGGAATTCTGGATATAAAGGCTGCCATAACCAGTCAAGAGCAAAAGTTTGCGCCCCCCATTGTTTTTGAAATCTATTTATTTCTCTCATTAGTCAAATCTAAGACATATAAACTGGGTGTATATATGAGGCATCTCTTAAGTAGAAACGCCCTATTTTATTAAATAAAATTTTTTTCTTTTATACATTTTTTTAAAGTATGACATTGACACTGGACAACACGTGGCGTTTTTGGAAGATTCGATCCTCAGCAAATCCTTTCAGAAAATCAGCTTGCATATGTTTTTCACATGCAAACCTTTAGTAAATCAGGGCTTAAGTGTTGTTACGTGTTTTATTCCACTTATACCAGGTTATTTATTCATTTGAGTACATTTTATCCATTTACAGTTCAAGTTGTGGAACATCTGCAAGACAAGTTAGTTCCTGTTATCACTTAGGGTATTGTAAGATAAAGATATCACTTTATTAATCCCAGAGAGAATGTATGTTTTTTTTTTAGACAGACAGATAGATAGATAGATAGATAGATAGATAGATAGATAGATAGATAGATAGATAGATAGATAGATAGATAGATAGAACCAAAAAAAACATGTAATCAAACAAAACTAAAAGTTATGTAAAACAAAAAAGAAGGGGTTTAAAAACACGATGCCTATTAGATACGTAATAAGGACGTAAAAATACCTAATGTAGGTAGGAAAGAAAATCTCTGGAGATGCGAGCACGGTAGCACGGTACCATCTTGGATAAAAGGCAACTATAAACGCTGTAAACATTGACATTATGAAAAGCACGTCCTCTGTCCTGAAGCTTTCTCATGCAGGTTTAAAAAAAGCGCTGACACTTTAGACTTCTTCATTAAAATGGGAATAAATATGTTGTAAATAGTACTCTTGTAAACAAAAGTCTTCACCGTATCAATGGTATGTTCTTCTGGATGAAATGACAACACTTTTTTAATCTGTTTACTATTAGCATTATCAGAGCACATTTAAACAACCCTGTGATTTACTGTATATTGCAGCAGGAGCTACTGTCAGTGCTGCAGTTACAGAATATTAATCAACACCTTCTGACCAATCAGATTCGAGATTTCAACAGCGCTGTGCTGTAATGAACACGTAATACACTTGGCCAGTTATCTGACCTGTATGTTATGACGATCTTAACAGCTGTACATGGGTTTCAAGATGTGTAATTTAATGTAATGATTGAAGAAAAGGTTATAATAATAATAAGAGGACTGATAGGGCTGTGATGAAACGGCTTCACACACACACACACACACACACACACTGTTGACCTTCATTCTTCCTGGAAAAAAGCAGGCAGCCATTTATCTTTTATTCATCCTGCTATTTCTGTGCTGGGCAGCTTTTCTGTCACTCCGGCTTGTCAAAGTAGGGGACACTGCATGATGAGTGGCTTTCTGTTGCTTAATACTATGCCCTCTATGTTTATCTAAACCACACACACACACACACACACACACTATGAGCATATTCCACACAAAACTATCCTTTGCTTTTTCTCGTCCCCACAAGCTGTCAGATATTTCTATCCTTCTTGGGACATTCGGTCCCCACAAAAATATAAAAACAAGCCTCCTTACACACAAACACACACACACAGACACACACAGTCTCGTTAGCAAGAGCAGATAAAACAGCCGTGTCAAGACGAGCTCTGACAGCCCTGACGTCTATCAGTAAAGCTAGTCAGACAGTTCGGAAAAGTCCAGACGCTCCTCCTCCTTTCCTTCTTCCATTCCTTCCATACTTTCTCTGCTTTCTGAACCATACAGACAGTAACCTGTTACTCTAATGCCCTTGCCAGGTGCTTTTCCTAAAAAGAACTGTACAAACTGAAGGGAATATTACAGTAAAACTGCCTTGTGAGCCTGTTCACTGTCTGTCTGCACACCGGGGTGTGCTGTAACAGGAACATAATCAACAACACTCTTGCATGAAGTATGAAATATCTTTCCTTTAACAACATGTCCTGAAATGTTTCATACCTTCATATCATAGCATCTTGCCATTAAATACAACGTCATTAAATAAAGTATGTCATGCTGTACTTTTTATCCATTTCTAGTTACATTTAATGTTGTGGAATTAGAGAATTACATTAGAGCCGCCTTGCTTTCTGTCTCTATACATTATAATGCAAATAAAAAGTCAAACAACCCAGTTTGTCTTGTAACGTTACAGCTTTACAAACACTGACTCTGAAAATGCTAAATAAACATCACCATATTCATAATTACACATATTTTTTAAATCTTTTCACGTTGTTCATCCTCCAAACAAGCCCGTGTGTTACTAAAAAAACAATAATATATTGTTGACGTAAAAATCTTCCATCCAATCAGTATTCGATGGTGCGTTCTATAACACACAGCATTGTTACTACTCATGAAAACATCAATTTTCTTACACCTACTGGATAAAATTAATCCAATATATACGTAGATCCAATGTGTCTATAAATGACAAAATATTTCCAAAAGTTAAGCCATTAAGAATGAATAGAACTAGAGAATTATAAGTCTATACGTCTTAAGAGAAGGAGAAAACAAGAACAGGTGGAAAAGAGAGAAATAATGAAAGAATTAAAAACGAAACTCTAACTCTAAGAATTGAAAATTAAAACTCTAAGCCAAAACATGATTTACATTTAGGCAAAGCGAGCAGCTGGGGGAATTAGCACTCAGTTTGGAGCGTGACGTTAACAGTGTAGTTTTTCTCTTTTTTCCTTTCTTTTTTTTTTTCTCACAGAATTAATTATTATACCAGCTGTTGCCCAAATGATAAATGGTTAATGCCTGCAGCGGTGCTGGGGTTTGTTTTGTTTTGTTTTGTTTTTTTGCTTCAGTGGATTAATAAAATTCATTAAATCTGAATTTTCTGAATTTTATGGTTTGGTTGTGTCATTTGCCAAACAATGCTCAATGTAATTCGTGTACAGTTCACATCTGTATATCAAATCAGTAACAGGGTTTTGATGCTGATTAATCTTTAGCAGGCTTTCGCAGCCAAGGTTACTTTGATATTAAACACTTAAAAAAAAATGGCCCAAAGGCTAAACAGAAAACGTGAGAGAGGAGAGAGGCTCATTTCCGAGATTCTGATTCTCACAAAAGTATAACTCTCATACTTTATTTTTCAACGCTTTCTTACAGCACAAGGTCTTTCAAAGAAAAGAAAAGAAAAGTAACAAAAGAAAGACATTCTCGTGATTGTGATGAGGTTAAAAAGAGGAATTTCTAAAATGCTGGACTATAGAAACTGCAGTATTTGGTCCTACAAGATCCTGGTTTTGGCAGTCGATTTTTCTTCCATTCCATTTTCAGCATTTTTGTAAATAAGCAAACAGCCATGGCTTTCATTTTTATACTTTTGATAAACGGATTAGGCAGCACACCGACTGGAAGACTTCGTACGTACATAAACAATGAATAGAAAGCGTCTTATAAATTCAGCTAAAGCGGAATTACTGATATCGGATCCTACGCAATGTGGTCAAGGAAATTAGTTTATTCTCTCTTGAATTCATGATCATGATATTTTGGTGGCTATGATGTCAAAAATAAAACTTTTATTTGCCAGCATTCATATAATCAAAGCAGGGATCCTTAAAGACACTGCTCTTTCATGATGCCCAAATTATTCAATTAGATATTGATTGATTGATTGATTGATTGATTGACTGGTTGATTGATTGAATAACCAACACATTTATTTTCAACACCCCGTCGTCCCATCATCTGAAGCCTTTACAGCTTCATAGCTTCCTCTTGTGATATTTTTCATATATACAGTATTTTAAATAATGTAAAATGAAATCCATTATATTTGGACTCGTTCTTTAGAATTGAGCTAAAAAATACAAAATTCAAATGGATCTTGGGAAGAAAATTAACTAATTAAGTTAGCGTTATCAGAACGGACAAGCAGCAGAAATGAAATGAGCTACCAAAGAGATAATTGTTGTTCTAAATTCACAAAGAGGAGAGGAGGAGAGCAGACTTGGCTCACTAATAACATCACAGGCTGCTTTTGTTATGAAATTTAAGTTGAAAGTCAAAGTTTAAGTTTAAAGTGTAAGGTTATATTGTTAAGATGCTGCCAATGTTGGACTCTTGAGCCATGCCCTTAACCCTCTACTGCTATGTTTTATGACCGGATAAAGCAATGTGCTCTTAATGGATCACAGCACTGTTCGTTCCAAATCACAAGTTCATATCAATGAACTCATTCTAATATACTATTCATTCCATATTAACCGCTAATTCACTGGGATGTGCAAGGAAACTGTACTGTACTGTACTGAAAAAACTAATTAATTAGCAAATTCTTTGGGGCATAAGCCAATAATCCACTTTGTAATGTTTGTAGTGGTGTTTATTTTCCAATAACTGTTTTATTTCGTACATTAAAGGGGCCGTCTAACCCAAAAGTTTTTTTGGTCTTGATAGCATGCGACTGCTATCTGCTAGCTCTCTGTGCAGCAAAACCTCCACAAATTCACTGTTAGTGATCCCTTTGAAAGCCATCTTAAACTTCATTCACATGTCATGTGCGGAAGCTTTGAACAAAAACATGCCTTATCTTTTCTTTCTGAGAGATGGATGAGGCCATTTCGGGTTAGGGTTAAGGTTTTCACGAAAAGTATAGGATCGGTTATAGATTTCAAAATATCTTCAATGTTATGTCACAATTTAAGATCTATGGCCAATGTTTCGGTTTGTTTTTGGAATATCACCGACATTGAAAATGGCGACTCGCTAATTGGTGCATGGGATTCTGGGAAGGGTGATCCACCACTTTAATATATAAAACACTTTTAGAGTGCAGGATTTGAAGTACAGTTTTTAAAGTTTGAATAGTGAAAAAGCTCTTGAGGTATTGCATTTTGTCTTAATAAAAACAAATATAGTGAAATGCGTAAGCAAAGCCTCTAGGGCCAGATGAGAAAAATGACCTTATGCCCCCCCCCCCCTCTCTCTCTCACTCTCTCTCTGTGATTGTCTGATCTTTCACTTTTTTTCCTTTTCAGTCTCATTGAACATTTGAAATTTACTCAGTATCCACTGACATTCAAAAAGTTCATAAAAAGCAAGAGTCACAGAACAGAAATGCAAAAATGAAAGTCGCCTTTATTACTTGCAAAGCCGTACTCCTATTTTCATCTAAAATCTTGCATCTAAAATTCATCCTCTTATCATCTCTGTAAGAAGTTTGTTAGAAATCAAAAACAGTCTCATTAACACTCGTTTACTTCTTTCATAATTTATCCACTTTTATTCTTTTCATGGTTAAACAGATTTTAAATTACAGCCTGTAATGAACGTTCGGTTGCCCTGCTGATCTTGATTTGCATTCTGGTGCAATTACTTTTGTTCCTTGCCAAGGTTCCAGTGTTGTCTTCTGATAATAGTGAACAGTTGTACATATATTGTCATGCAAACCAAGTTCTTGACATATCCGGTTGTGAGAACAGTGAAGTGAAGCCATCTAAAAAAAAATTTTTTTTTTTTCCCCATGATTAAAGGCATTTTCATGAAACCTTGGAAGATTAATAGTTGTTTTTCCCAAGCCTGCTTGACAGATTCTTGGACAAGACATTTAAGTGAATACACCCACTTATTTTGCTTTCAGTGTACGCCATATTAAACAGCTTCTATTGGAATCTTTTGTGATATTTGTCATCCTTGAGATCACTGTTGTATGGATGGAGGTCTGAATAGTGTCAGGGAGAATCTACGTTGCATACATGGTGCTTCATATCATATTTGATTTTTTCTAAGCAAGAACACGCTATTGATTCCTACTTGAGATGGATAGTCAGAGAGTGTGAGGGCATGAAATGACCCAGTTTTTAGTTTGCACAGTCTCTGTGGAAACAAGAAGCTCCACATGAGACTTATAAAGAGAAAGAGAAAGAGAGGTTCATCTATATTTATGCTTCCCACAAAGTATTTTTATTACATAAGGTCAAATTGATGCTCAATTTAGACAGATATATCGTAGCGTGCTTGAATTCTCTAATCTGATTGGTCAGCAGGCGTGGACGGTAGTTTCGGATGTAACGCTGACAATTGGTTTATAATAACTTGCTCTTGTTTCTATAGTAACAGCTCGTATACAGGAATTTGATTGGCATGCAATTTAAAATTAATAAGTAACAGATTAAAGAAAAGAAAGTGTCGTTTTCTTAAGAGTGTAATCGTTTCATGTGGTGTTTTTTTTTATTGTTGTTTCAGAAGCCATCAATTATGAGATCAGTGTTTCTTGCGCTTGTTCAATATTAAGATTATATGTAACAATTGTGTCGTACCATAGCAATATCATAGACTATATGGCCAAAGTTTTATGGACACCTTATCATCACATCTATATGTGGTTCTTCTCCAAACTGTTGCCACAAAGTTGGATGCACACAATTATATCGAATATCTTGGTATGCTGTAGGATTACAATTTACCTTTGCTGGAACTGAGAGGCTCAAACCTGTTCCAGCATGACAATGCCCCTGTGCACAAAGCCAGCACCATGAAGACGTGATTTACCAGAGTGGCCTTGAGAGCCCTGATCTAAACTCCTTCGGGATGAATTGGAATGCTGATTACATGCCAAGCTTCCTGCGCCTGACCTCACTAATGCTCTTGGATGAATGAACACAAATCCCCTCAGCCACTGTCCAAAATCTAGTGGAAAGCCTTCCCAGAAGAGTTGAGCTTATTATAACTGCAAAAGGAGACAAAAAGAGCACACATGAGTGTGATGATCGGGTGTCTACATACCTTCAGCCATATAGTGTAAAGAACTGGTCTCACGAACGCTCCACAACATTAAATCTAACTATGATGGTTTGGAAAGTGTGAAATGTTGTTCATGAATAAAATTATACATTCTAATTATTGGCAAATCGCAACGATATAAGTGGAATAGGCTTTGTGTCAGGCTGTATTCCACCACTTCGATGTGTATTATTTTTGTATAAGAGCCAGGTCCATTACAGGTTATTCCAGTTCAGTTACAGTGCTCTTATAGCTCAAGCTCACTTAACCAGTGATTAATAAGCTTTGCAAGCCTAAGTCAGAAACGTTATTGCAAATTCATGAAGTCTATGCTATTTCAGCAGAAATCCACCGTCCAACGAATTGAATGCACATTCAATAAAAGACAAAAGCACCAAACAAAACAGAAGACTCGATACTACAGACCTTAACTGAAAGGCTTGGGAGAATAATAATAATAATTTAAAAAGAAAATGGATAATCTGTTTCATAATCTGAGCTGGAACAGAAAAGTCCTGAGCACTTTTAAACCTGTAGAACGATTAATAACAGCTAGTTAGGAGATCTTAGAGCTTCGAAGATCGAATGAACACACATGAGGACAGAAATACACTACCAGTCAAAAGTTTGGCCACGCCTTCTAATGCAATGTTTTTCTTTATTGTTATGACTTTAAAAGAGACTGGATAATGATGGACTGTTGTTTCTC
>JAQQZR010000002.1:3883649-3894821 GCA_030068235.1 Notoglanidium macrostoma | reverse complement strand
CAACCGCTCAACTAAGTAAAGAGAAACAACAGTCCATCATTATCCAGTCTCTTTTAAAGTCATAACAATAAAGAAAATAATTGAATTAGAAGGCGTGTCCAAACTTTTGACTGGTAGTGTATATCTTTATGCTTTGTGAAGAGTATCTGCTCATAACCAGTGTTCCGGATCCGTGTAACGTTTCATCTTAATATTAGTTTTGCACAGTTATATTGATGGTTGGCAGGAATTCTGTGGTATTGACATACTTCTATATTTTAGATCACCACATGTAATTGGATAATTGGTGAATTATAGTCCAGCTGTGTGTTTTTGCAACAATCAAGAGATTTGCACCAAAAAGCTCCAGTTGAGGAATTTACATCTAAATTACATTTACACTTTAGATGGAAACGTTTTAAGCTGCAGTTTTGGCAACATACCAAATTTCAAACCATCGGCAGGACAAGCAAGTCAGTCGGGGAAATGCGATTTTTAATAGATGAGCAATAGCTGGACGGTTGGCAGCCATATGTGCAAATGTTACGTGTGCCAAACAGTGTTAAAACCATAAAATCGTGTGTGTGTGTGTGTGTGTGTGTGTGTGCACTCTTTTGGAAGATGAATTGTAGGGCTTGCAAGCTGAACACGGGGTGAACGGTAACATTTGTTCGACTTGGATGAAAGACAATGGAAAAAAAAAAAAACCCTACTGTATGCACTGTATGATATATACTGCGAGCGTGATTATTTAGTGTTGCGAGAAATCTAACATCGGCAGAACAGATGGGTGTGCAACAGTGGATTACACAAAAACTGCAAAACTAACTGAGGCTGGTAAGTGACATGGAACTGGAGGAACATGCAAAAAAACAGAAAACGATTGCTTCAAATCACATATTGCAGTGGAGGCACAAAGCAATTTTTGATGTCTCCCTATTCAACAAGCTGTGCTCAGATTTCTCTCTTTACTCCGGGCTGATACACAGCAACAACAAAAAAAAAAAGCCTCCATATTTATCAATTTAAGAGGAGGGGAATGGGCAACTTTGGAGAATGGACTCCTGTATAGAGCTTCCATCTAACCTCTTATCTCTTATTTCTTACGTGTATTCCACTCACCACACCAACAATAGTAACGACTTGTGTTGGGTGACAAAACGCCAACACTTAAAATATTGACACCTTACCAAGTAAAAAATATTCTGAATATTAGCAAATTTAAGCTAATATTTCTTAATATGTGGTAAGGATAGCTTAAACTAGTCAATTATTGCATTCACTAGCAGGCTGTAAGGAAAGCATAAATAAAAGTACTGAAACGAAGCACATTGTGTAGTCGTCAACTGCACATTGTGTAAACCCAAGCTAGGAATTTTATTTATTTCTGTATTCACTTGCTGTGATGGATTGGCGACCTGCCCAGGGTGTACCCCGCCTCTCACCCGAAGATGCTGGGATTGGCTCCAGCTTCCACGCGACTAAGACGGATAAAGCGCTATAGATAATGGACGGATGGATGGATGTATTCACTTGTTTGTTTGTTTATTTACTACGATTTTTTTTTATTATTTTTTTTTTTATTCATTTGGATTTATGGAATGTTAACACTTTTGGATCACATTGTACGAAGTGTATGTATGGCACGTTTTTTTCCCCAAATCCCAATCACGGAGAAATTCCAACTAATCCCGCAGATATTGTTTTGTTGTGCTTTTACAGCCAGATTAAAATTTAAACCCTCGATCTGTATGTAACGCAAAATTCCGTTGTGACCATCTCAATGGGAAAGGCTGCATTCATTGCCATGGCTTGCACTTCATTTAGCTGGTTTAGAGAGACACATGCAAGCGGACAGATCCAGACTCATTTTCGAATGCTACTCAGGCTGGATTTGAACAAGCTGGAAAAACCTCCCAGATCCAGGCCATCCAAGCAAGGCGGTCACTGAGCTCTGTTGGTGTACGTGAGCTTCCGTGCTGCGTGCTCTCAGTTCCAGAATCACTGATTTCAGCTTTATCCATTATTCTCATTGTTAGCAGTGTAGCCTAAAGAAGCATTGATGCTGGAAAGGTCATTTGCAGCCTGTGTGTGGATGTTCACGGATATGAGGTTTGACGTGATCTTTTTCTGTTTTATATTTTAATAAAATAGCAATGTCCTGAATAAGGTTTAGCTTTAATTACAAACTAGTAAAACTGAATGATAACGCATCCTCTAGTATGAGATTATAAAACAAAAGCCTATGTCTAGATATTTTATGCTATTTTTTAATTTTTTTTTTATTAAAACGATTGCGTACTATTAGCAGAGACCTTTGATTTTTGATTTTATTTTGGAAATAAATGCTTGGCATTATTAAAGTCATCTGTCAAAAATTCAGACAAGTTCAATCTTCAAATTAGTAAAAATGTCTACAAATATGTTTAGTAATCTTATATTTGTATTAGAACTGTCCAAACATTAGGTTCATGCTTATAGTATTTCAGCCATATAGTACGGCTCGTCTCAGAGCTACAATGGAGAGCCGTTTCGTGGGGCTGCATAAAGCCTCAGTCGAGTGTATCACAGTTATGTCACATCGATTAGGTCACACTTGAGATTTGATTCTTATTGCCCTCATTCCCTTGCAAAATGGAGGAGTGATAAAAGAGGATTAATGGGGGTTATAAATACACTGGAAGTGAAAAGAAAAATGAAGCCAGTTGTTTTAAAGCGACAAAGCCATTTCTATTCTTCTTTCTCTCTTGATTATTTAATAAATACATTTATAAAAATCTGCCCGAGAGGCGACGAGATTATATTTTCTTTTGAGGAAGATTAGCTGAAATAAGTACAGCCATGTACACATTTTCTGAATGTCCATTAATTCAAAGCTTTACTGTAGATGTGATCATTAATCTTATGAGGAATATAACGCAGTATGTATGTTCCAAATTCAAGCCGTGTGTAGTTCTATGAGAAGACATTTCAATTTCTGTGATGTCCTCTGAGAATCTAATTATTTCTTTCCAGATGAGATTACTCTTGAACTGAAAAACTTTTAGTTTAATAGCTACTTTTATTATATAGCTTGGCTCTGGGCCAAATTTATTCCACACTACATTTTACATTTTTCCAATTGAAACTGAGACTTTCTAAGTCTGTTCATTTCTTTTTTATTTTTTAAATCCTAATATAAGCTTGCTACATATTGTATTGGGTAAATGTTAGTGTTAAATCATGATTTATCTCATGATGGACTGATTTTTTTCCCCAGGTTTTGTTGCTGTTAAATGGATTACTGAATTCTACAGAACAAAAAGAAAACGGAAAAAGAGTCTGTTGAAATATATCAAGCTAGCTAGCAATCATAAGCTATCTAGAAGATTGAAAATCCTATTAATATGGTACGATCGACCACTTCTGTAAATATTTCCCAGAGTACCACACAGGCTGCAAGTACAATCTACGAACTAGTCGAATACCTGCAAAAAAAAAAATGCGTCGTATTTTATTGTAGAAATGACAGAAATTCTTCACAAATGCTCAGAGTGGCACTTTCTATTTTTGCAGCAATTATATACTACATCCTTTTGGATCCCATGAAGTTAGCAATCACCTCACCACTCTTTCTCTCTTACTTTCTCACTGTTTCTCTCTTTCTCCAAAAAGTGCTGTAGGAATTTCTGTAACAGCACCAGGAGTAAGTAATGGCGAACCGAGTCCACAGTAAATCAAAACTGCTCTGCAGCTCAGCTCTAATTACAGACTGCAGTTATTGGTGGCAGTTTGTCCTCAGGGCGAGTCCACCATCTCCTCCACATGGAGTTCGAAATGAAAGTACACACTCTACTGCCTACACACAGCTCACTAGCACGTATCAGAAATGGCAGAGTGTATGTGCAAGCACCTGCCACTGCATTGTCACTGTATGCCATCTCTAATCAGACTACGCGTAGTCACTTTTACTTCTATCTATTGTTACAGGGAACGCTCTCTCTCGCTCTCTCTCTCTCTCTGCTATATTTTCCACCCTTAATTTCCCATTTCAACCATACAAGACGCAAACACAATGGCATGACTCATTCTACAGCACATGACAAATCTATTAACACGCAAACGGACGTAAATGGCTGATTTGTTATGTAGAATGTTACCAAAGACATGTAACGGTGTCTGTGCATAGACTGTGCCATGTCACAGAGGTGCCAAAATTGCTTGAAAAGAAAATACTAGCAGGCAGAAAGAAAATATCTGAACACAAACCTGAGCATATGTAAGTTAATGCGAACAGGATATGCGATAAAACATGTTGGTTGAACTGATATTTAACTGCAGAAATGTTGGAATGAACTTACAGTGGATTGGAAAGTGGACAAACTTTTGGCCTTGACCCAAAGTGCTGCCTTTGGTGGAAACCTAACACTGCTAATCACTCTGAGAATACGTTTGCCACGGAGAAGCATGGTGGTGGTAGCATCATGGTCGCTTCTCTTACTCATTTCTTCGTTAGTCAATGAGTTTGGTGGATGGTGGAGTCACAGTTGTTCCATATTGTTTCCAGGTTTTTTTTTATTTTTTGATGGTGCTCAAATTTTGTGTCTTTATTTTTATTTTTTTATAATAGCTCCTTGGCCTTCACAGTGCTGTTTATTTAGGTGCTCTGGAAAACTCTGCGGTCTTCCAGGAACAGGTGTGTTTATATTGAGAGCAGATATCTCGTCTGACCTCTGCTTTAGCCGAAAAACGAGAGGGGCATCATTTTCATGGTGGCTCCTGTATTACCGTAGCACAGGGTCAAAATTATGAATGTTACAGTTAAACCATAACTGTTGGCATCCCTGTTGTTTTGCCTTCTCTGATTTCCAACTCTTAGAGGCAGCGATGTGCAAAAATTCCCAGACCGTGCCGAGTACGTACAAAAGGCTTTATTTTGTGCATTAAAGTTACAAAAAATACACTTTTGGAAAGTAGCGTAGCTTTAACATACAGTTGCTGAACGATTTCAAGTTTGGCTGAAAAATATGACAAATAATAAATATTACTGATCATGTGATATAATTTACACAGTTTTCATGCATTCGTGGACTGACGTCCCATCCAGGCTCTATTCCCGCTTCATGCCCGGGATGGCTTCAGATCCACTATGATCACAAGATGAAACAATAGTCATGGTTTAGCCCTTCCTTTCCATATTATTTCTGACAAATCAGGCATTTAGAAGCTGCATCGCTGTCCATTGACTGTAGGGGGCCTTTTGATCCAAATTTGTGTATCATCTGTATTTTTCCCCTTGTCTAACCAATGCACAATACAGATACATTTCCATATTTCCATCATGTGAACTTCAGGACCTGCTCAGAAAGTGACGTGCCATCCGTCTCCTATGTAGCACACTACTACAGGCTCTCCCTCTTCCGGCACATTGGCAATGCTCTTTGTAGGAGAGCTGGAAGGAACTGGTGTACACAGTGCTTTCTTCCTTCACTTCACAGTCTTTCAGAGAAAGGACTCGCTTCCTGCCTGTCCTTTCATGGCGTTCCCTGATTATTGGCTCCCTGCTCATCGCCACCGTTCAATGATCTGGATCCAGCCGGAAAACCGAAGTGAATGTGGTGTGAAATCTGGGGTGCTGAAGGTGCCTAATATCTCTCATGAGCTGATGGCAACTCAATTAAAAGCAAACGTAACCGCTAATTAACTTTTAATGAGGGAACGGTGAAGAAAAATTGCTGATCACACAGAAGCTTGTCTAGGGCATATACTATGAATTTAATTATTTGTCAAAAATTAAGATATCAAGCTCTGTGTTCTTTCCATAATCCACTTTTAATACATATTGTTTATGCACAATTAAAACAAATTGCGTTTATGAAACCGGCATGGGCTCCATCACATTGCAAACAGCTACTGGCTTTAATGTATGTTATTTGTGCCCTCAAAGAACTGCAGCAATAGTTAACATCCTTGGATGTCTTATGACATTGCAATGATTCTTGAAATAATCTACGATAAGATAATATTATAATAAACACTTGGGAGGTGTCCTGTAATAGGAAAATAATCCGCAACCGGGTCGAGGTTTAGTTTTCCACCC
Organism: Notoglanidium macrostoma; assembly: GCA_030068235.1. Taxonomy (NCBI): domain Eukaryota; kingdom Metazoa; phylum Chordata; class Actinopteri; order Siluriformes; family Auchenoglanididae; genus Notoglanidium; species Notoglanidium macrostoma. The sequence continues at coordinate 3,888,763 of JAQQZR010000002.1, read as the reverse complement.
TGAACTTGATGAATTTCCAGTGACCTCACATCACAATGAGTTTTATTTCACTTACCACAGCAGACTGTCAAGACTAAGAGGGTTTTTTTTTTATTGAATTATTAAAGAATGGCACATCATACTTTTTTTGTACTTTTTGTTGAGACCAAAACCACATTTATTGAGACAAATGTCCAGTTCAAATACAAATGGCAATAATTCCAGTACAGACAATTTCTGAAAATTATTTTAGGCAAAACCTAAACCTAGGTCGTACCCTTGAATTAAATTCCCAGTGTCCCTTGAAGACTCCAGGCAAGTCAAGCTTTGTATTCTATTCCACTGCCCAACAGAACTGAGATCTGAAACAGGAATAGTGCAGTAAGGGCTACGCTGAGGATCTTTGGGACTGACATCAACCTCTAGTCCTGAGATATTTTTCTGCACAGATACAATTTGGGGAACAGTGAATGAGCTGTCATCAATTATACTGGTGTAATTGGTGCAAATCTCTGACTCCATTCTGGGTTAGGCCTTTAAAATCCCGGTATTCAGTGTGCGCCAATATTTTTATCCATTTAACAAGGATATAACCTTCATTGTTGCAGATTTCAGTGGAAGACTTCAGTTAAAGTTAGGCTCGAATTTAAAAGTGGATTACATTCGGAAATTGAGTTAGGTTAAAAATGGTTTTAAGCTAAAGGAGACAAACCAGATCCTTATTGCATGTCCTTTGTAATGAGTTGTTGGACAGACTGCCTGTCCTACACTTTATATGAACAGCTGTTGTTCTTCACAACTAATAAAATCTTAATTCTTTAAAAAGTGAAAAAATCAAGGAAACTACCAAGGGAACCATGGAGAAGAAATCACAGTGCCCATCAGCACCGTCATAAAGTTCCTCATCAAGCCATGACAAAGGTAATAAAGTAAATTTGATGCCTTTGGCTTGATTGATATAGGAATATTACTGTCTCAGAGAGCAACATTCGTGCTGATGGGACTTTCTCAACTCCTCTTATAAGAAAAAGAAAAGGAGGTCTTGTGCAAACCAAAAAATCTAGTCATAAAAGTCAAGCTTATTAACATTTGGTGAATATAGAAAAAAAAAATCCTCTCAGAAATTATGTCAGATTAGCATCTACCGAGCAGTTAGCTGGTTTTAGCATAGAAGCTCATGAACTTTAATTACATCAAAATCCTCTCAGCAATCACGTCCAGTTAGCTTGAGCTTACCGGCTAGCGAGTGAACGAAGTCAAGATTATTAACAGTGAAGAATATAGCTATTCTCTCAGAAATCACGTCATGTTAACGTCAACTGGCCAGATAGCTGGTCTTAGCAGAGAAGCTCAAAAACATGACATAAAAACAAATGACATAAAATTATCTTAGTGTTAAGACCCGGTCTAGGTCAGGCCGATGATGATGAGACCAGGAATAAGTTTGCTGTATATTTAATTCGTGCTCTTGTCTTTTCTGTACCAAGTGGTTAAAATCTTCAGAAGCCGGAAAGGCCAAAATAATAAACAGAACTCCCTCTGCCTGTTAACAACTTACTGTACTTAATCCAAAAGAAAAGAAAAAGAAATATACACCACCTACCCTCACTCCCTAACTAACCCAAAACCAGGAGAAAAACAGATAAAAATAAATGGCACCGACTTCCTACTAACCACGGGTTACAAGTGTTAATTACAAAGAGACAATATTTACAACTATATACAAGAGTACATCATCAAATCTAGCGGGAAAACACGTACATAGTCAAGAATCATTCACAGAAAGTCAATTAAGTCACACACAACAAGAGGTACAAACAGCAACGGAACAATCCCAACGCAGGAGGCGGGAGCAATGCAGTGATCATCCACTGGGAGGCAGGACACATGGCAGTGGGCGGGGCCTGCACGGGGAAGACACAACACCCATCCCAGCACCAGCGCAGACACCCAAACAGTAGAAAACAATATACACTGGCGATCGTAACACTTAGAAATAATGGTAAATTAGCTTGTGCTAATCAAGCAAGTGTTATTGTTCAAAACCAACTTTACTAAAATTGAAGAATATAACTAAAAATCCTCTAAAAAATCAAATCAAGTTAGCGTCTGCAGGAGAGTTAGCGGTTATAAACGTAAACATTAATGAATACGACAAATATCCTCTCAGGAATCATCTTGAGTTCGCTTGTGCTAACCTGATACAAATCAAGATTATTAAAATTTGAAGAATACGATCATAGAAATCATGTCAAGTTAGCTTCTGTTAGCTGGCTAGCTAGTCTTAGCAGAGAAGCTCCCGAACATTAATGAATAACATCAAAATCCTCTCAGAATTAATGGAGAGTTAGCTTGTCCTGACCAAAAACCTAGTCAAGATTATTAACATTTGAGGAATATAGCAAAAATCCTCTCATGAATCATGTCAGGTTAGCATTAACTAGCCAGCTGGCCGGTGTTTAGCATAGAAGCTTAAGAACATCAATGAATGACATCAACTCCTCTCGGTAATCATATCCAATTAGCTTGTGCTAACCAGATAGCTAGTGAATGAAGTCAAGATTATTAACATTTGAGGAATATAGCAAAAAATCCCCTCAGACGTCATGTCAGGTTAGCTTTTACTGGCCAGCAAGCCGGTCTTAGCGTAGCAATTGTTAGTTGATTATAATTTAAAATCCTCACAGAAAGTCTGTCAAGGTAGCTTATATAATACAGCTGGGTAGATCAGCAGTGAATATTAAGAACATTTATGAATATGACTTAAAAACCCTGTCAGGTTAGCTTGTTCTAGCTAACAAATTGTATGAAAATACATGTGTTAACTGTATATAAATGTCAGTTAATTCTTTCTTATTATTGTCTCAAATAGTGTAGAATTTGTGTATTTATGTTTTCATATAGGAAGGCAAACACACTTTACATTTTTTCCTCAGGTATTTCGGGAACTTGTACTGAAAATATTATCGATTCAGACTGTAATTATACTTAGCATCCGCCACGAATCAAACACCCATGCTTTCCGCCATATTGACAAATGACAGCTTTGCATCATGCCCCTGAGTTTTCAGAAAATTGCATCATCTGAAGTGGTGAATACCTCAAGGCAAGGCTATTCATCTCAGAAACACGGCGAAAACATGGCTACATCCGAATGTCTGCATTCACATGGCGCTGCTGACATTAAAATAAGCAAAGAATAAAACACAACAGTCATGTTGGAGGAAAATAATCAACCATGGACTTCATTTTACCACCTTGAAGTTTATCATTTGCCGATAACAGCAGGTCCTGAAGTATTTCCTTCATAAGGATGTTAATAATTTTAAGTTATTAATGAAAATCATACTTTTAACCATTTCTAGTTACATCCATTGTTGTAGAATGCCTGTGAGACAATCGCTGTCTGTTCTGGTATCACGATAAAGAGTATACCCTCACCGGCTTGTCATGCTACCATGAAACTGGAAAGTTCTCACATGGCAGAAAATTTACCGATGGCTACGAAGTGCTTAAAATGGAGACTCATTCCATAAATATCCTTACAGAAAACATCGCCAAGTCAGCAATTATTTGTTGCTCCTTTTTAAATAACACTTTTGTTTATATATCTATTATTAACCTTACAGCCATACAAATCCCAGTGAATTAGCTGTTACTGTAGACATAATTGTTAAATCAAGTGATTTATAAATGTGCAATTCAAATTACAGTCATCACTATTGCTATATTAAATGAAGCTTATTTGCCAGGCAGATTGGAGAATTCAGCAGTTGGATAAATATAAACTGAGCTTTAATGATTGTGGACCCACGTCTCCAGCCCCACTTCTGCCTGCGTCTAATTAGCAGCCTTAATATACAGTTCATGTAATTTAGCTAAGGCAGGAAAGTAAAGAAATACACTGGTGGCATTCAAAAGGATTTGTTTGTAATTTCTGGCTGGCACAAAAGACCGGCAAATGTTTTATTTATGTTTACTTAATGATAATTATACAATTTAATGATCAAAAATGTCAAACTCTGCATTGCCATTATGATAAAATTTTATTACATACTGCACGTGTGCGCTCAAATTAACCCAATGAATTTCCATGGTTACCTGCATTATACTTTCATGGCTTTAAAGGCATGTTCATTTTGCTTTTATTGCGCTCACTGGATGCAGAATGGTATTTCTATTTACAGCGTTTAACAGACATTTTCATACTTAATTATTTACATACAAAAGTGCTTCTTAGTTTCTATTAAAAAAACCATATCCTCGTGTTAACACAAATAGTCAATGAGAAGGTAATTGTCCCTTCATGGCCATAAGGAACCACGGAGTTAGTATTAGCCCTCGCTTCACCTCTACCTAAACAGAGTGATGCGGCGGCGCTTTAGTCTTTTTTTCCGTCCAAATGCCTCACCTCCTTATTTGTACACTTTGCACAAGCAAATCATCATCCGACACTTTAACTTTCATGCTAATACTGCTGTCAAAGCTATCGTACGTGGTTTTGCATCTCAAAGATCACCGCCATGTCTCTGCGGTAACCCTTGCATTGCGGGGTGTTGAGATCACACTGAGTTTGCACTTAACATCTCCACTACTTCTGCATTGGAGTTCTCATTAATACGATGCATGATGGTCGAAAACGGTGCATGAGCAAACACTCTTTTATTTGTATATTTTCAGTCAAATATGACTGTTGTGACTGAGATCACTGGATTACTTTCTCCTAATGAGCACCATTATAACTGCGCTAGCAAACCTCCTATGATGTTAGCATGGCAGATAACTAAAAAAGGAAAGAAAATTAATTAGTATCACAAATATATATATATTTTTTAAATATGTATGTGTTTAATGTGTTACGGTGTGTCTGTTTCCGTTAATACATATATATATAATTATTATTTAAGAATTTTTTAATCATTATACTAAAGGCAAGAGCGGTAAACAAAGGAAAGTGTGTGTGCGCGTAAAAGTGATGTGCTATTATACGATAACCTAGCCAGAGTTGTAATTTCACACCTAAAAATAAATAAATAAATAAAATTCTTAATGACACCATCAATCTGTGTGTGTGTGTGTGTGTGTGTGTGTGTGTGTGTGTGTGTGTGTGTGTGTGTGTGTGTGTGTGTGTGTGT
>JAQQZR010000002.1:3836828-3851815 GCA_030068235.1 Notoglanidium macrostoma | reverse complement strand
ACTCCGCACAGAAAGGCACCCTGGGTGATCCGGGGATCGAACCCAGGACCTTCTTGCTGTGAGGCGACAGTGCTAACTGTACCACCGTGCCACCCCTACTATATATCGGTTTTGTTTAATTACATTTTCATTTTCTCAATCTTGTGACTTGGAGTTGCCATCAGAAGCCACATACTTGAAAGTAAGCAATTAAAGAGTTAAATAATCTCAGTATAAACATCCATTCAAACACCTGGTGTTGGTAGCATCACGATGATTATACAGTTACCCCAGAGTTAGAGGGCACTCTTGGTTGCTTTTCTCACCAATACCCTCTTTATCCAGCCTTTTTTATGGATGTCCTCTTCTAGGTAGAGTTGTGATGTGTTTGTTTTCCCATTTTTCTTTTTAAACAATGGATTAAAATGTTCTCTGTGGGATGTTCAAAATTTGGGTCACAACAGCGGCAGTCATCTGATTTGTTGCATCACAAGATAACAGATGAGTTACCACACCTACTGTAACTCACAATCTAATGTCCCAGTGGAGGAAAACAGCTAAAGCCAAGATGATTTTCACTCATGACAGATGTGTAATTAGTGCCAGGCAGTCAGACCCTGGACAAACTTGAAGAGCTTTGGCACAAATTCAAAGTACTAGGCAGTCAGATCTAGAAATGAATGTAGTGTTGTGGGAGCCTTGAGGATTGCTTTCACAGAGCAGAGCCCAGAAATTGCAAACTGTCCTGATTGAAGTGCTACTCCTCTTTGTTCAGTGCAGCCAGCATCTCTTGAAGATTGTGATTATCGTTGTCCTTCCTGTACACAGGGACATCATTAAGGGGGCTCTGGCCTAATCTATTAAGGTCATATGGAAAGTAATATCATCTGCTAACAAAACTAGACATGCAATGACAAATTCCATAGTAGAAAATAATGTAGCTTCAGGTAAACATGGGGTAATAATAAAACTAATAATGTGTTCCATTTTCTAGATCACCTTTCTAACACTTAAGGTTGCTGTACACACAGATATACAAAAAAGAAGGAAAAGGACTAGTAGAAAGAAGAAAGGCGAAGTGTTGGCAGAAAATGAATGCTTTAAGATGTTTTTTTTTTTTTTATGGGAGATGGAAGTACAGTCATGAAGGTCCTGGAGTATTTCAAACTCCTGCAAATTCCTGCATTCCATAGCTGCTAAAAGATCTGCCTCGTACTTCTACCCCAGTCTCGTTCATCTGTTTGTTCCGAGATCACAGATTCAAATCCCTGTGATAACACAGCCATCCATGGCCAAGAGTTTAGACAACAAAATTGGTCATGATCTTTGGGAGATGGATGGCATATTCTCTCTAGTATGTTAATCACAGCAACACTAGCCGATCGTGGGTATCTGTGAGCTCATGTATGTGGAAGACGGCGGATAGCGATTTCCTCCAAGTGTGTTACATTGTCCTGTGATGCAGCATGAGCAGCAGTTCGCCAAGATGGGCTTGACTGACTTGGAGGAAATCGTGTGATCGGAGAGATCTGCCTGATGGTTAGGGATTAGCCAAGTCCAAATTGGGAAGAAAATGGGAGGGCCAGTTTTTGAGTAACTTAATACTGTGTTCATATGAAAGTGTGTTGTCAACAATTGTACCTAGGTTCCAAATCTTTGTACAAGGTTTACCAACAACGCCATCAATAGCAACTGAAAACTCTTGAATTTTAGTTTTAGAGGTGACAACTAAACATTTGTCAGCTTTCAATTCAAGAAATTTAAGAAAGTTGGATGATTCACATGGAGTCCCATCTGGCCTTTGTCATTCTTTTCATAACTATATCGGGAGACATCCAAGAGAAAGCAAACATGTTTCCTTCACGAAATGTGACAATATATCAGATAATTGCTGTATAGAAGGTCCTGTAATACATTATGTAACAGTTTATTCTATGACACTGGGTTGGATTGTCGCTAGGTGGACTGATGCGCCAGTTTTTCATGCGGTGGGCTGTGGATCCACTATGACCCTGACCAGGATACTGAAGATGAATGAAAGCACACCAACTGGGAGAAAATCAGCAATACCTGGTTTGAAAAGATTTAAATTAGGCTCATTGTCAAAGTGAGTGGGCTTAAAAAAAGTGGAAATTTCTATGAAAAAACCCAGCAGGGAAAGCTTTTGGTCCCTAAACAGCATACATATGTAGCTGCAGGGATGATGAATGGAAACAAAATGTGTGGGCTTCAGTATGAACAAATGAGAGACAGAAGATTAATCCAGGATGTTTTTGATCCAGGATGATGTTGAGTATTTCTACCCAATGATTATCATTTTAATGCGTAGGAGAAATAGAGAGCAGGTGGCTGTGGATGTACCGAAAGGAGGCTCTCTCTTTTGTTATCTATCCCACACTCTCTGGCAGGTTGTCTGCTGTGCTATTCACTTGTGAAATGGGAACGAGCTCCAGCTGTAATCATGACCAGGCAGAAATACGTCCGAGTACTGATCGTAAAACAACTGCCGCCTCAGGAAAACTTCGAAATGACGCATTGGAAGAAACAAGCTGTCCGCTGACAAATAATCCTCACATTGCTTTATGGTTCTTTAGTCACTATTTCAGGAATTAATACGTTTGGACAATACAAGCACCTTTGCATTCCACTGAAAGCTTTGGAAAGTGTACAGTCAGATGTTTTTGGATGCACTAAAGTGCTTCTTTTATTGCTCCAATTTCCTATTGCAATTTAGTAAACAGGTTTATGGAAGTCAGTTGTACCACATAATCTGTGCTCACTTACACAAATAAATACCAGGAGAAAAACAAAGAATAGCAGCCTCAGGCCCTGTCCATGTAAAATATCTCCATACACACAATGCCTACATGAGCATGGCAGCCCAGTAGGTGGCAATAGTATGTTTTATGCTGTTGTTTCAGACACAACGAGAATAAAATTAAGAGCACTTAAGAGCATTAATGGTCAAGGGGGTAATCGAGCATTCGGAATGTGTGAGAGGAGTGAGAGGCTCAGTCAGCTTTAGCCTTCCATCGACTTCCATTCATTTTTGGGTTTTTTTTTACATCAAATAACTTTACTTCAAAATCATTCTGTCCCTTTATATTACCTTTGTTATTTTCTAGAGAATCACAACGATGTATGGCCGGCTCCATATCCTCCGTAACTCACTTTATGGCCACATAATGAATGTTTTTCTCCAACTATGCTAAAATGATGTCACAAACTTGCGACAGCCAGTCGTATTGTTTGGATAATAAGCTCTTAGGGAAATCTGAAAAACCTATTTGGTCAGTAGTATCCCTTAAAGAGCTCAGTGAATCAGAACACTTGGCAAAATTGGCTCAGATATAAGACAGCAAAGTCACATTCAAATTTTTGGGGCAAAGCTACCACAGACGGTAAAACACGGTTTTACGTTGCCTTACGTCATCAAAATTGAGCTTTTTGTCAATGATTTAGTTTTTATCTGGCTTCACTTCTCTCCATTCAATAGAGAGTAGCTATGGAGCCACTATGGAGTTGCTGATAAGCCGCTTCTGCTTAAAATTACATCGGTCTTACCCAACATCTGCATTTGTAGTGAGGTATTTGTAGTGCATGCGGAGTGGATTCAAGAGTTGTAACCTTAAAACAAAGTGAAAATAAATGGCAAACAAATAAGTGACAAACCAAAAAGCAACAACCTGGTCAGTAGTCATGATAAAGCCTGCCATGAGCCATGAGCAATGCATCCCAGCTCATTCATAGCACTCTCAACACCAAAACAAACATGCGCAGGTTGACACTGTGACCTCAACATGTGTCAAAAACAATCCCACATAAACCCAGTGCCAATTTTTTGTTAAAATTTCTTCACCTTACAATGTGGTTTGTTTTTGTGGATGGGAAGCCCAAAACAGAGAAAAATATTACCTTTTTTCAAAAATATCCATAAATCTGTGGACATTGCCTAAGATCCGTCAATGATCTGAAATAGAGTGATTCTTTTAGGGTTTGAAGATCACAGCAGGTTTGTTCGTTTCAGAGCGACTAAAATGATTTGTTTTCGCTCACGAGCGCCTAGATCCTCAGCATTGTCAACAGCTTCTTTCCTGCAGCTTCCCCGCTGAGGAGAACTAATCAGCATGTCTTTTCCCACAACCCTTTCACAAGCACAGCGGGAAGAAGGCGTCTCTGTCTGCTCAGCAGTTTCTCCTTTTAACCAAAGTGCAACTAATTAATTGGATGTGCATATTTCTATGTCTCAGGGTGGCACGGTGGTGCAGTGGTTAGCAGTGTTGCCTCACACCAAGAAGGTTCTGGGTTTGAACCTTGACGGTTCACTGGGGCCTTTCTGTGTGGACTTTGCATGTTCTCTCCGTGCCTGTCCGGGTTACCTCTGGGTGCTCTGGTTTCCTCCTGCAGTTCAAATACATGCAGATTAGGGCAACTGGCTACTCTAAATTGCCCATAAATGTGTATGGTTGTTCTTCCTATAATAGGTTGGTGATCTTCCCCATGACCTTGATGGATAAACTGTATAGATAATGGCTGGAAGTATGTCTATGTCTATGAATCATTACAATCTTACACTACATCACTGTGGACGTTTTGAGTCTGATTGGTCATTAGGTGTTGATTAAAGGTGCCGGTTCACCCTTTACAGAATCCTCTACGCCAAGCAGTGAGGTGCCATTTTCTATGCCATGGATATTCCAAAAACAATCTGCAACAATCCTAGGAAATAGATCTTAAATTGTAACGTGAAATAGACGATAGTCTGTTAAAGTATCCACATTTTAAATCCTTTTGATTGATCCTTTTCATTTTTGTATGGTCATTCCATAGGTAATGGGCCCGAACTGGCCTCCGTCATCTCGCAGGCAGCCACAAAGCAAAGAAAAGATGAGGCATATTCTGTTCAAAGCTTCCACGTATGACATGTGAATGAAGAAGAAGTTCAAGATGGGTTTCAATGGGATCACTAACAGTGAATCTGTGGAGATTTTGTTGCACAGTGAGCCAGAAGGTAGCAGTCAAAACAAAAACAACGCACTGGATTCTGGAAATGGTGTGCCAGCTTCTTAAATACTTTATAACAGCATGGCTTGGAGAGCAGATTGCCACAGGTTATATTAATGTTCTTGTTTTAATACATTACCATTTGTTCAGGAAACGCAGGAGAGTCTTCAGGAGCGTTTTGCAGTTTCTCGGTAACTTGACAAGCTGTGTCATTAACGTCAAGAGAGGGAAAAAGAGAGGCTGGTGAGGGAGCGACTGTTTATAGCGACAATGGAAGCGAGAGCAGGAACTAACATTTCACAAATGCTCTATAACATTAAATGTAGCTATAAATGGACAAAAAGTGCATCAAATGTAATGTTTAAATTTAAAAAATGGTATAAAGGGGATAAAGAAGTTCAGGACATGCTGTTATAGGAAAATAATCGTTGATTGTTAATCGCTGTTGATGATTTTCCTTTTGCTCTCTATAAAAATGGATAGAATCTTTAAAAAAAATTTGGGGGGGAAAAATCAAGCATTCATAGTCAAATGAGTAACTGATGAGACAGAGTGTGGAAAATATACAGTACAGCTAGGAATATTGTTTGTATTAGTGTCAATTTCAAAGCTTTAAAAGTTCTTTTTCCTCCCCAAACTTTTAACAATTGCAACCTTTTCTTTTGTATGTCGCATCATCAGACAAATGTCTCCTTGGGGAAATGCGTCCAACGTCAGCTTCAAAGTGATGGCTGTGAAAAGATGTGAAATAGGCCATGTACTTTCAGCTGTGCCACGTCAATACATCCACCTGCTCTAGAAAATGAGAAATACAGCCTCACCCTATGTAGTGTGTGTGTGGGGGGGTTCCACAGCACCAGAGAGTTGGGTACATTAGCGAGGTCAGACCGAGCGATACAAGCCCAGACGTCAGAGCTGTGATTTATAGTATCACTTTGCCTACCATTAGCTCATCACTATAATGAAAGAGTGAAGTATAGCATCACCGTCATGACTCAAAATCAGTGGGGCACGCAACTGTCTCTGGGGTGACTATTATAGCATGCAAGCAGATTTAGAATACAGTCCAAGTGATGCTGCAGAAGAGTCAGATGTTGGAGGAAAGTAAATTTAAAGAATTGCAGCACAAGGCAAAGAGTATATGATACCAAAATCATTTATATATATATATATATATATATATATATATATAGACAAGGGCGAGTTCAAATGAACATAAAATATACAGCATAAATACTGTACATTTTTCCTTTCCTCTTAACACTAATAAGCATCTCCTAAATAAGCAAAACGTCTCCATATCTACAATTCACAGTATAACTTCTATATCACACTTTGTTTATTATTAGAGATAGATTCTCTGTAAATGAGCTGTTTCTATAGAAACAATATCATTAGAACAAACCTTGCAGCTGAAAATACTGTCAGAGCTGCTGATCTAGAAGATTAATTAATACCTTTTGACCAGAATCAGAATTACATCTGTGCATCTGTGGTACAAAGAAGAAGAATCAGTAGGAGAATAAGTTTCTGAGGTAACAGCGGTTCTTTCTCTCGTTAGTCTTACGAAGGCTTCGACCTCGCATCAGGTTTATTAATACCGTGTTCCCACAGGCTGTTTTAATTTCTGTCTCATATGACAGTCTAACAAGCCACAGACAGTCCGTAATGAGACGGTCTAGGATACATAAATAAGGCTGACATTTAGCAAGGCTGATTATTTTTCTTCGCAGAATAGAGAATCTGCAGTTCCTTGTCTATTAGGGGTGTAACACGTTGTCATGATCTGTATCTTTATCTGCATCTATTTATGTGCTTTAAATATTCATATCTGTATCCGTACTCGGAGTTTAACCCAAAGCGGTGCGGCGGGACTGTATTAATATATCCTGTTCACACAATTTCTGCCCGGTTCAAGTAGCAAAATATGAATAAACTAGTACCACCATGACATCCACCAAGGACAATCCCCCCGCACACCCCTACACCCACCCCACCCCAACCACCAGGGGGCAACCTCACTCATATGTTTATGAAAATCTTCTTTTGTTGTCTGGCTGATTTCCTGTGTCTGTGCCCACCTTATGCCAGCCTTACACCAAACTCACTGTTGCAATAAACTGTTGGAATAAAATCATGAGAGTTTTGCTAGTGCTGTAGCGAGCTCCTCTTTTCTCGAGCGTTAGGTCTTAGATGGCCAGGATAGCTGTCTTTTTCTCATCTTGAATATTACAATAAAATCAACTGCATTTAATATTATCTTTAATCCTGGCTCATGCAAATAGTGACCCTGTAAGATCCCTAGTCTTTGTAAAATCATAGATAATCGCTCGAAAAGTCTGGCATGACCGTGTGATTAATAAAACATTGTATTTAGATGTGAGAAGGTGTCAGACTTTAGTCCCTTAAATATCTTTTCAAAGTCTTCTAGTGTATGGTTAGCATTGAATTTCTCCTGTCTTTTCTTTCCTAGTTGCTTCACACTAGTTTCTCGGAGAAATCTATATCCTTGATATATTGTTCCCTGTAATATTATTGTTATATTTTGGTTGGTTTTGCTAGGTCTTTTCCTGTATATTGGTTTCCTGTTGCTTGTTTATTTTGCATCCACTTCCCTGGACAGTAACAGTTACTAAAGGATGAATTAATAACTTGCATTGTGCAGCGACTCACGTTGATGGTAACAAATCTGCGCTTTCTTTGTTCCGCAGGCTTCATATCTTTAATGAAAAGAAAACCTTAAGCTTGCGTTACATGTTTTGTTGCATTCTGCAGGATGCCAGTTCAATACACACTTCTAATCTCAACTGGAAAAAAATAAACAAATACATAATGCACCTCATCTTTGTATATTAAGTTATATCTGTTGTTTAGAAATCATTATCTCGTCGATCCAGATTAATTGTTTGTATTTTTTTGGGGGGTTTTTCCCAGTTGTCTATGGGTCAGGGATGCACTGTTTGCTATTGAAAATTGCTATTCACATAATATATGACATAGCTCTTCTTTGAAAAAGTATATAGCAGTTATTTATCGAATATCGATGGGTTGGTTGTTTTCTTTGATCAATTTCAAGTGCTTAATTGTTGCAAATTTATATTTTATATGCAGGACTTTCATATCAGGATTTTTCTATCAATGGCTTATTAAAATACCATAAGTTTTAGTACAACTCAAAATACTGAATTCAGTACTGAACAGCTTAAATTGAGTATTGAAAAGCCTGTGTAAATCTTCTTCATCTTGATGGCCGATATCTTGTAACCTTGGCTGCATAATTTGACAAACAAATTCAAGCAGATTATTTTATATCTGTATAAAACACTGGTAAGACCATGATTGCCCTTGCTACATGTGCTAAAGAGAGACTGAGTGTGTGTGTGTTTTGTACGCTCTTATGAACAGCAGGTTACTCGGCTTAAAATGTCGGCAAGCTGCTAAGAGCATCATTTCAGCCTCAATCATCTCAAGTGTTTTCCCTTTCATTACATCTCAGACTGTTCTCATCATTGGTGCAAGCTTTTGTCCTCCTATACTGCAGTATTATTTTTTTTTTAAGTCCAATAATCATTAGAAATCGGCCCTAAGCAGAGGAACATTTTCACACCAGGTTTCGCGCCATTAAGAGTCTGCTGAAGTACTTTATTCTGCTAAATTAACAAAAGCGAGACGACGATCGCTGGTGTTTAAAGAAGCTAATGCTGCTTACATCCTAAGGCTTTACATACTGAATCACTGGTATTTTAGGATTAGACATTTTCCTTGTCTGAAGTCTTATACAAACTGGCCTCTTGCACTGAGGGTGATTATTAGTTTTCAATATTGTAGCACATTAAGGCACAGTTAGCTCCATGAATGTCAATACAAAGAAGCTGTCTCTAATCTCATTATTGAGCCCTGACAGAAATGTCATTAGGCTAATTTTTAAATTAACACTGGAACATATTATAGGGTTTATATATTTGTGCAGTTGTAATCCAATCCAATAATGGTTTGGGGAGCAAAATCGCTTTGTGAACCGGTTATGCAGTTCATATTGCGGTCGCCTTTATGTGCAAAATACATGAACAGGTCAAAAACACAAGAGGGAGTTGGAGAATGCAACAGCCATCAGAAAACACAACTGCAAAACCAAAAGCAAAACGGGACAAATTCGTAACGAGGACAAATTCGTAAACACACCGGCAAAAAACAAAACTGCAAAATTCGTATACACAACAAACCAGAAAATGGAAAAGCAAAACAAAAAGCACAATAGCTAATTTGTAAACAGGACAGCTAATCTGTAAACCCAAATCAGAAAACAGCAAATTCGAAAACTGTAAACCCTAACTGCAAATTCATAAACAAATTCATGAACACAGCTGCAAATCAGAAAGCACATCACATTTCTAAACAAAACAGCAAAACCAAAAACGCAACACTAAAGGCACAAACAAAATAGCAATTCAGAAGCACAACAAATTCGTAAACACACCAGCAAACCCAAAAACAAAACAGTAAATTCACATACACAACAGCAACTCAGAAAATGCACAAGCAAAACAAAAAACCAACAGCTAATTTGTATACACAACAGCAAATCTGCAAACACGACGTCAAATAAAAAAACAACAGTAAAACCACAAGCACAACAGCTCATCCGCAAACGCACATCAGAAAACCTAACAACACATTCAGAAACACAACAAAACAGCAAATTTGTGAACACGACAGCAAAACAAAAACACAACAGCAAACCAGAAAACTTAATACCAAATTCATATACACGAAAGTAAATTCATAAACACGCAAACAAAACAAAAAAACACAACAGCACATTCATACTCTATATACAACAACAAATCAGAAAATGCAAAAGCAAAACAAAAAACCAATAACTAATTCATATTCACAACAGCAAAACCAAAAATTGCAGCAGCGGCAAATTTGTAAACACATCGGCAAATCAAGAAAACGCAACAGCAAAACCACAAATACAACAGCAAATCCGAAATACAACAGCAAATCCGAAATACAACAGCAAATCCATATATGTGACAGCAAATCCGAAAATGCAAAAGCAAAACGAAAAACACAACAGCTATTTTGTAAACATGACAGCAAATTTGTAAACACAAATGAGAAAACCTAACAGCGAAATCATTAACACCACAGAAAAACCAAAAAGACCAAATCAGAAAACACAACACAAAATTCACCATATATACAAAAGCAAATTCGTAAATACTCCAGCAACACGCGGGGAAAAAGACACAACAGCAAAGTCGTATACAGAGCAAGAAATCAGAAAACACCAAAACCAAAAAGCACAACAACAAATCCGAAATACTTAACATGTAAAGTCTGACTGAACATCCCGTGCTCGATGCTGATTGGTCACACATTACGGCAAGAAATTCAATATATTCTCGCTAATTTTACGTTGACATGCATTTAAAGCCAAACACAGCCGCTGTCATTATCCGCACGTAATACGCCCCACTCAAGGCTGGAAGATCAATATTTAATTCGAGTCAGCGAGAGAAAAAAGATGTAACGCTCCTCTTGAGAGGAAAGAGACGAGCAGTAGGAGATCAAACCTCTTGATCTGACAAAGGCAGCACCGGTGAACCCAGACGTGTGCATATCAGTCTCGCTGCTGCAACAGGATGGGAATTCGGGGTGTCGTTTGGGGGTTCTCAGGCATAGAATGTTCTGGTAAACTGCGATGTTTGGATGCTGTCGCTCCCCCACTCTCACATGATCACTCAGGTTTGTTGACGGTGCAGTGGCCGGCTGATTTATATCCCAGGGGCCCTCATGTCTGTGTTATGTCCGTTTTAGTTATACTGTCATAGCTAGCCTTGCAGGAGTTCCTGCATACAATCAGCACACGATATACTCTGTTCCTTAACCAATACGTGACAATGCGCATATCTAACAATCTGCTTTTTCTCTCACTCTCTTGCTCTTTCGCGGTCTGTCGAGCTGCACATGCTACTCCTGAGATGCCATTGATCCTGACCCCTTCTGCTTTCCGGACCTGCCTGATCCATCCCGATGTCCTACTTCTAGTTGGAAACCAGTGGCACCATATGAACTGCCTCAACATGCATCTAGAACTGTGAAGACGGCGTTGGACTGCTGTTGACATGAGCGGTTCTGTTACAAAGGCATAGGAGTACAAAGGCATAACAGTCTTGCACTCAATTCCCTCTCAGTGACTCAGCTGAGACAGAACGGACTTTATGTTAAACTATATTGAATTATGTAACTGTTTTTTGTTTTTTTTTTACCCTATTACAGAAGTGTGTTAATTGTAATCGCACTATCCAGTGGCACCCAAGTGAGGATGGGTTCTCTTTTGAGTCTGGTTCCTCTCAAGGACATCTCAGGGAGGGAGTTTTTCCTTGCCACCATCACTCATTAGGGATATATATATATATATATAAATGGATATATAGATATAGATAAATTTATAGATTCATGAGTTTATATTCAGAATTCGTATACTTCTGTGAAACTGCTTTGCGACAATGTCTGTGGTTATACATACAGAATTGAATTTAGAGGAAATTGATTGACATCGGGGATTAACAGAGACACGGTCTTAGTTTAAGTGAGTCTTATCTCCTGTTGTCCATTACAGTAAAATAATATTAATGATAAATGTATCATTTATCGTCAGGAAGTGATTTCTTTTCCCTCCTCACAGCCAGGAGAGTGATGATGCATTTGATGCGAATAGGATGTGGGAAGTAGCAACTTATTTGACCCCTGTATGTTGATCGATCTAACGCAGAACATCAAAATGAATGATTTTCATGGTTGAGGAGACCTTCCTGACTTCCCAAGTAGGAATTCTGACTCGAGGGGGAGTTTCGTTTGATTTCTTTCCAAGTCGGAGTTCCAAGTTCTGAGTTTTAGCATGAGCCTCTGCCTCCAGACACCAGCGGAGTTGGCTGTAGTGTTTAATTGTCTTCAAAACAGCAGAAAAGCACAGAAAGAAAGTGGAAAGGAAGCTAACCTTTTTTTTTTTATTATTCAGGAAGAACAATCCTCCAGGGGTTTGAACTTTACTGCAGCTACCTAAAACGACATCTCTAATTGCGTCCAAGATCTATCTGTCTGCTCTTGACTTCATGGAGGTGTGTGCTGTACCAGAGTTTAGCCCTTCAGCTACACTTTCACAATGTGGAAGGAGAAAATGACAGCTACTGAAATGACTCATTAACCCCCAAGAATAGGTTCATGACTTTATTTAAATGTCAAGTTGAATTTTAAAAATATAAGTCAGATTCAAATAACGCTTCGTGTGTTACTTCTGGTAGAGAAAGTTTTATAGAAAGTTTCTTGGAAACGTTTGTCAAAGTTGGATTTTTTTTTTCATTTATCCAGGCTGAACAATAATGCTAACTTGGGAGCCATGACTAAGGCATCAGTTGCTCCAACTCACTCCACTGCCCCATAATGCAATTCACCTGTATCGTCTAATGACCCCACACCTGCAAGTTTAGAGGAATAATATAGCAAGTAACAGACACAACCAGCCAATTGTTAAAAAAAATAAAAAAGAGGTGTGATTAGGCATACTGTTGCTCTTTTTCTGTGGAGAGATAAAAAAATAAAAAAACACTCCTGAGTCATGTGTGAATTATGAATTAATCTACACCGGGGCAATATAACAGGTAACCTGAATAGCATGGTGCTTAGAGCAGACTGTGACAGGAACAAACGCGCAGCTGGCTTAATTCACTTTTAACAATAAATTTGACAAATCTGGAATTTAATACGCTTTTTATTAAAGAAAGTAATGATTTTATCTTCCCTGCACAATAATGTCCGCTGACTTGTTTCTTGCTACAGACAATAACAGCCTTTGACCCCAAACGCATTTTTGGTTGGGTTTTATTTTGGTGTTATGAAATTCAGCGTTCACATCGTTCAGTGTCCTCAGTGCGCTTTGAAAATTGCTCGAATTTTTTAACACCTCCGAGCTCGTCAATATCTCCGACCAATCAGAACGAAGAAGGGGCGGGACTTATGATATCAACACTCACTATCGGTAATGGTGGAGGAGAAACTGATCCTGGCCGTCACTGACATCCCAGTTATTTACGATCAAACATTTAAGGGTTACCATGATATCATGTTATGAAAATATGATTTCTTTCCATCGTTTTGGTTAAACTTGACGTTCACAACAAAGGAATGCGTAAGTGTTTTTGTAACCTAGCAACAATAAGCGCTTGAGAAAGGTGCTCTGAAAGCTCCGAAAATGAGGTCCTGGGGCTGCCAGTGCAAACACCACGTCTGGGAGACACAAGCCCTTAAGCTGTCATGTGTACTTAGCTAGAAGTTGAAATAGCTTAAGTAAGTGGAAGTGGCATGACAGTGATAATGAGCATGCACATATCTGGGTTGTAAAGCATGTGTAGAAGCTTTTAAAAAAAACAAAAAAACATTTGGACTGTGCATGCAGCAATCATTTTGAGCCAAAGTGATTTGAAATGCTCAGCACACTGGCAGATTTTGAATATCCCACACGTTGGAGCTGTTCCACCAGCTTAAAAATAACACGCGGGTAAATTGAGACAAAATGGCTTACACCCAAGCGATTCGACAATATCACCAGTGTTTTCCGCTAAATTATACTTGCACTGGCTAAAAATTCAAATTACACTTGTGTTGGATAAAAACACAAATTACGCAGTGTTGGATAGACTTTCTGTACTGCTACTGCTAACAGCAGATGAACGTTGTACAAAATGGAAATTAAATGTGAGATGTGAAGTCTATGGCGTTTTCACCGGTTTCTACTTACCTAGAGTTCAATACTGTCTATGTAGGATCCAGGGCCCATCCTGGAATAAACACACACACACACACACACATTTGGGAGGCGGTAGGAAACAGACGTATTCAGAGGAAACCCACACTGTGAGGCACCAACACTACCTGCTGAGCCTCCGTGCTGCCCAAAGGGAAAAAAAAAAAAACAATCTCGTCCAATTAGCTTGATGTATTGAACAGTCTGATTTTGTACTGCGGGCCACAGATGGCATTTCATAAATGAGTGTAAATGTGCCATAGAGACGTAACTGAATACAAATACATTGTTCAACATGAACAGATATGCTTTAAACAGATATAAATACAGACGTGAATAGGAAGTTCACTATCGGTTGTTTCTTTTTTTCTTTTTTGTAAGGTTCACAGGGCATCAGATTGAGAGAGGTGTGCATACTGACTGGCATCCATGGGACACAACAAAAAAAGTCATGCAGCCAGAAAGTTTTTACCTCCATGCAGGTAAGCGAGCAGTCCGATATGAAGCTTGTAGCAATTTACGTTTTAATTAATAATACATTTCTTGTATTCATCCTTAGTAACTTCCTGCTCAGTGTCATGGAGGATTCAGTAAGGCTACTATTTTGTTTACATTTTGGAAAATATAAATTGCCATATAAGCAAAATTTGTTAGAAAAATAAACTAATGAACTAGAGTGATGTAGGTGAGGTTGAGGAACTGCCGGAGCCAGAATTTAAAGATCCACTGTGTAGGATTTAGTCGCATCTATTAGCAAAAATGGAATATAAGTATGTTTTCATTAGTGTATAATTACCTGTAACTACAAATCATTTGTTTTTGTAAGCTTAGAATGAGCCCTTAACATCTACATAAGGAGCGGGTCCACCTCTACAGAGCCGCCATGTTGCGCCGCTACAGTAGCTCAGAAAGGACAAACCTCTAGAGAGCGCCTTCTGCGTTTTGCGTTTTCACAAGTGTCAGCATGAATCTGGAAGAAAGCAACCGGAATGACGGCAAAGAAGAAGAAAAGGAAGGAGAAAGAAGAGGAATCAGTGGTGCTGGCTAACAAGTTTATGAACCCAAATTTTGTAAAATCGAGGATCATACTTATTATTAAGCAAGGAAGTGCGAATGCAAGTACGCGATGGGGAAGCTGACGGCTAGCGGAAGGGCATTCAGTCCGTTGAATCCTATATATTGGACCTTTAAA
>JAQQZR010000002.1:3808731-3820805 GCA_030068235.1 Notoglanidium macrostoma | reverse complement strand
GAAGATGCTGGGATTGGCTCCAGCTTCCCCGCGACCCAGACGGATAAAGCGGTATAGATAATGAATGGATGGATAGATATAAGTTTGTTATTTTTATCTTCTTAATTTTCCTTTACATATGTCAAAACCAATTTTTGGGTTGGGGCTCCTAGAAAATAAAAGCCCTGATAATAAGAGATTACAAAAGTCAACCTGCTAAAGTCAGAAGCCCTAGAATGGCTGACGTTCCGGCTAAACAGTGGCTTTTTAAAACAAAATAGCAATGATGAATCCAGCGTGGATGTTTTTTTAACACGCTTCCAAATGCAACTTCAAAATGAGGACACATAATAAGATTTCAGGCCAAGGGGGACAGATTTGTCGAAGTAAACAGGCAGCATCAGAGAGCCTGTTTGCTGTGTTATGGTCTCGCAGTCAGATCTCATCATTGCAAATTTGTAGGGGAAAAACAACTGGTATAAGAAAACTTATGAGAGGTTCTGTTTGTAGCTAGGGGCAGCTTATTACAGGCTCATTCGCAGGTAATATAATGACACCGCCAGCTCATGTAATAACTGCTTTAAAATTTGAGGTGAGCAGTAGTCTTGGGATTCAGGTTCAAAGCAGAGTAGCATGCTGGAGGATCTTGAAGAAAGCAAAATGGTTATAGGCAGAGTCCTTCTGTTCCGTTTATCTCTCCCATAGTGCACTGGGATATCTAACATGAAAGCATAACAAAACCACATTTAAATTTCATTTGCATTTAAAGGAGCCATAAGGAAGGTAAGATTATGGTTCCACGAACTATGAGATATATGTAAGATGAAGAGAAAAGACACACAACTACAACTAGTCCCCAGTAAACACTGGAAGACCATGGTTTGGAGCAAATACTCCAGGTTATAAAATTATAAGAATATTCCAAGTCAATAAAGGCGAACCTGAGAACTTGCAAGTGGTGGAACAGAAAAAATACACTGTTTTTGGTAGATCACGAGGTTGAGTCTCGACAATGCCACAGCCGTCAGTGACTAGGAGCCAAGAGATTGAAATTGTCCTGCTCTCCTTCCTGTCAACAGGGGCACCAATAGCCAATCGTGGGTTCATGTATGTGGAAGAGGGTAGATAGTACTTTTCTTCCAAGTGTGCTATGCTACCCTGTGACACAGCATGAGCAGAAGTTCGAAATATTCTGCTTGGTTGGATTCACATAGGAAGCACATGTTAGCCTTCATCCTCCCCGATTGGTGGCTATCGTATGAATGGCATGACTTGGCTCGTGGGTGGACACTCGCAGGTGAGCAAATTGGGAAGAAACCCTCAACAGACTTATGCATAAAATAAGGGTTGTCAACAGGTAAGAGTACAGCTATAAAAATCTATGAAATATGATTTCCTCAGGGTGTGCTGTTCTGGTAAATCAATCCACATCTGGGTGCCCAAAATGTTTCACTCCACTCCAGGTGTGGAAACTATACAACGTGGAAACAAACCGAGGTGCTCTGTGACTGCATAAATAAAATAAGACAGCTTAATCTGTGCCTGCCACAAGTGTTACACCTTATCATATTTTCATAAGCAGTCTCGCAGGAGGTCACCAGTAAAATATGATCCTGTCAAGCACCTTATACTTCCAGCTTTAATATGCATTGATGTGTGAGAAGCTTCGGCAGTTTAAGGGTAATGACCCCGCTTCAGTGTGACACAGGCTGAGTAAATCTGTCCACACATCAAGGTTGGAATTGTTCTAAGTTTAGATTTGTAGATAGATGTTTTAACTGGGGACTTTACAGTTGTTTGAAGTTATATCTGATACTCAGGTGATGCAGGTTGACCAAATGATCAACTCTGCAAGAGGGTTGCCTTCAGACAAGCTTTGTGTTGGGATAAATACATACAATCCAGTCAGGTCTGCATTATCTACTAGGTTAACATGAATATTGGTGAAATACAAGCAAAT
Organism: Notoglanidium macrostoma; assembly: GCA_030068235.1. NCBI lineage: Eukaryota > Metazoa > Chordata > Actinopteri > Siluriformes > Auchenoglanididae > Notoglanidium > Notoglanidium macrostoma. Next base: position 3,818,866 of record JAQQZR010000002.1, on the reverse strand, counting down.
TGCTGGAAGTTTTTGAAGCCCATGAAATATTTTATGACGGTTCCAAATGATCTTTTGTGTGTGTGCGCTGATCAAATCAAGTTGTTTTTGCATAATAATTCCGCTCTAATGATGTTTTGTGATTCCTCCATATTTAACATAAGTCAAGTGAATGCATCCATTTCCCTTTTAATTGATCTCTTTATACTAGCAAGCTAGCGCCAGCTAGCTCTTTGATATTGAGGTGACAAGTGATGAAGTACTTGCATCTGTGCTGCACCCAAAATTCCACACATGCGCTAGTTTTTAAGTTTAATATTCCGGCTGCAGAATATTGATGAAGAGGAAGGCCAGAATGCTCGTTCTGGTACAAGCTCAGAGGGCTGCATGTATAATAAAGTTCAAACCTGTCTCTAAGTCATGATCCCGTTGCAACCTGAAAAAAAGGTTTTAAGCTAGAAACTCGGTTTACTTCTGTTTGCTCCTCTTAGTTCTAATCCTCATTTGTTCCATTTAATAAACTACTTAAATTCCCAGTTTTCACAGGAAGGGTAGGAAAGAATAATAACATGGCATTATGCGTCCATTCCGAAGCTAAAGTACCTGTGCCGGTGGTAATGCATTTACAAGCACACTCACGTACGGGAACATGAAAATTTCAAACTCAGCAATTAACAAAAAAAACAAAAAAAAAAAAACAGATGTAGGGGTATTTATAGCTAGAGCTCCCAGGGATGTAATGCTGGACCAGCATGTTCTCACAGTTGAAAATTCTGAACAACTCACACAACTCAAGATTAAAAAAAAGGTACAATAGGCTAAGGTGTGGAACATGGCTAGGGTCGTGCTTAATCTATTGTAATTGATTTATCACAATTGCTACCCATTTTCACACATTTATCCTGGGAAAAGATGCTATATTTTAATTAAAATGTTGATTCAACAAGCACATCCAACACACTGCTAATTATTTATCAAGATTAGTCAATATCGGACCCTAGTGGTTAATTTGGCGCCATACAACAGCACTGGGGTGGTTTCTTTTCACTCTGTGAACCCACCTCCCATATGATGAGTTGGCTGGGTTGCTACAGGAACCTTTAGTACTAACTGCACTAGGCATGATTGCTTTATATCGTGCCGGAGTACGACACGCATTCAAACAATTCAAAGATTACATTTACATACCTGTCCAGAATCTAGTCCAGAACCTTGCTCCATGTCCTTGTCCAATTCCTGCAGCCACCCCAGTACATGGGAATGACGTTATTGTTGGTGTGGTGGTGGCGTTGTTATTTTCCTCACAGTGAAAGTACACTATATGGCCAAAAGTATGTGGGCATCTTATCATCACACCCATATGTGGTTCTTTCCCAAACTGTTGGCACAACGTTGCAAGTGTACAATTATAAAGGATGTCTTTGTATGCTGTAGCATTATAATACATACAGCTATGTTGAGCTCTTATTTGTTTCTGCCATGGTTTCCAGAACAGACTGAGGTAGAGTGGAGTGAAGGGCTTAAAGGAGTGGCTGGAAAAAAAGATTGACTAAGGAGGTCAACGTAAATACACAGTCTGGCCTGGGCCTTTTCCAAACATGGTTTCTCATCAACATAATGCAAATGTGATGATACTCCAGGGTCCCCGGGTCGATTCTGAGCTTGAGTTACTGTCTGTGGGGAGTTTCAAATGTATCAAATATCAAATGCGTTTGGGTCCTCAGATGGAACGTCACGGATCCACTTACCAACCCCTTACCAGGACATGATTACTGAAGATTAATGAATGAATAAATGTGTCACGTTTAACAGAATATTTGTACTGTTAACTTGAAAATGAATAAGTAAAAAAAAAATCAACTACTGCATGTTTAACTTCTTTTTTTTTAATACAGACAGCTTCAGTAAAACATGACATTTTATTTACTTTTGTTGAAACTGGAGGTCAGCGCAAAAGATGCACACTACAGATAATCCATTTTATCTTCTTATGTGATCTTAGGAGGATTTGGAGCTTTTTTCTGGTCAAGGTTAATCATGGAAATGATTAGAGGGCTCTATAAAAAAAAACAACAAAAAAACAAGGAAGCCAGAAAATAATAATAAAATGTACTCCTTCATTTGATACATGGTGCTTTCCATTAGATATGACACATTGACGTGGGTACTTCAGGTCACCTCGCTACAAAGCTTAAGTATACTAAATACATAATAGATTTAACACCTTAAGCATAACAGCTTAATCGATGGTCTGATAAACCCCGACACATGTGAGTCAGAAACTGGAATAATTTCTTGTCGGCTGATTGAATTGCATTCTTCGCTTTCAGAAAAGAGCTGGCTTGTAACTATCTCAGTGCTTGAGTAAGCTGAGTGTAAAGGACTGATGAGAATGAGAATGAAAGAAGGGTCATTTTGTTTTGCCTTGCTTTTCAATCCATACCGAAAAGCAGAACAAAGAGGTACAGATGTTAAAGGAGGTTATGGAGCCCATGATCCATGCTGACCAGTGTGACTATGGAGCTCTAACGTGCTGCAATATATACAGTAGTTACTCTCTCAGAGAAAACACACTCACCACATGCTTTGAGCAAGGTACTTCGGACCAGACCCTGGGGTTGTCTGTACCCCCAAGGCTGGTATGGAAGCCTTAAAATAAGATAATCTGAATTTATGTGGTTAAATAAAACATGATCGGGGTTACAAAAAACCCCCACTTTATTTAAATTAACACTTGCTTTATAGAAATTTCATGACTGAGCTACTTTCAGACGAATCTCTGGAATCTGATACATGATTAAAGAAGGACAGAAGATTTAACCAAACCCCACAATTTTCTTTAAACTATCATTGATCCTAAGTCATGCCAAGACGCATGAAAGCTGTGACTAAATGTCAAGGTTATTCCACCAAATATTGATTTCTGATCTCCTAAGTTCAAACATTAGTATCGAGTTATTATTCAAGGTCTGAAAACACTCCATCTTTTTTTTACTATTTTGACCAATTGTCATTTTCTGCACTTAAATGCTCTATGTGGCAATATTGTTATGTGGAATTTGGAGGAAATGTTGTCAGTAGTTTATGGAACAAAATAAAAATGGTCATGTTTCTCAAACACATACCTATAACTTGTAAAACCGGAGAAACTTGCAATTTTTTCTAGAGCTGTACATTTCACCATGACATATTGTGGTTACATAATACTAATAATAATAAGTCCAAGATCATAATAGCGCATACCGGGACAGTCCTCCGTTTTCTCTCCAGTCCACAAAACATATATAACACTAATGTAACATTGAAATATAAATAGAAACTCAGTAGTTACATCTGACATGTGAACACCAGTGTGAGCAATTTCAGTATTAAATCCTCACCATGCACTCTTACCTCATCTCTGAATAAAGACCCTTAGGTTGGAAAAAGTCATTTTTGTTATCAACCAGAGCTTGTACAAAATCAGCCTTTAAGGTTATAAATCATTGCAGATTCTCTTGGTAATTTGTATCACTTTGCCATCAGCTATTTGCACAGTTTGTGTGTCGCCCTGCATTAAAATGCCTGCTGAAAAAATAAAAGTAAATGCAATGTTAATGAATCTATGGTGTTCAGCACCTGCGAGATCCATCGTAATTCAATTACTGGACACACTGTTGCTCCCCTTATTGTTAAGTTAGACTAATTATGTTCTGAATGTTCCAGAAATGCTGTACTTGCATATGAATGTCATTATGTAATAAAAAGCATGTTCTGCCTGAGAGAACATATTATTTCCCAACAGAGTAACATCAAACTGACCCAATGAATCCATTCTCTCTCTCTCTCTCTCACACACACACACACACACACACACACACACACACACACACACACACACACACACACTTAAGAACAGGAACCCATGCAGAGTCGAAGTCTGTCTCACATCACTAAGCATTTATTATACCCAATGTTCTCATATTACTTAAGTGTTATACTGGGAAATTCAAGATCACACGGTGAAGACTAAAATATCTTATTTCTTCTAAACACACAGACACACACACAGTCTTCTTGCATATTTCCAATAAACAGCAAACCACATGCCTGTATTTTCATAACACACACTAAATTCCTCTGTAAACGGGCTGAAGGAGTGCTTAATGCACTGTGATCTGTGCAGCTGCTGCAAAACCCAGACAACACTAATGACAATTTCATGCTTTCAAATTTTCCTCATCTTTTTGAGCCCTGACTAAAGTGGCAACTTGCCCAAAAGCACAGGTGTACACACACATACACACACGTTAGCTGGATGGAGTAGCAGCTAAGCAGGTGCATGTAGTAGAGTAGCCAAAGATCTGCCACGTTGATTATAAGTCAGGCTTAATAAATGTCTTTATTTTGCATGAATAAAAAGTATTTAAAAAAATATAAATAAAGTAAGTGTATAAATAATAAGTGAACTGGGGGACTGAAAATCTTCGTACACCTTTATCCATTGGGCGATTTATGGTAATACTGGGTAGGATTGATTGGTATTGAGGGTTCTAATGTCCATCCATTCATCCATCCATCATTTATACCGGTCAGGGAAGCTGGAACCAATCCAAACTTTGGGTACATCCTGGGCAGGTCACCAATCCATCACAGGGATAACACAGAGATGTGAAACGCTTCACATTCACATTCACACATATGGGCAATTTAGAGTAGCCAGTTGACCTAATCGAGAATGTGTCTGGGCTGTGGGAGGAAACCTCACACAGGTATGGGGAGAACATGCAAACTCCACTGCCCCAGTCATCTGCCATGTTTGAAGCCAGAACCTTCTTGCTAATAGGTGATCGTGCTACCCACTGCCCCGCCGGGCCGAGAAAACACCCCCAACACCTTGTGCATGAACTGTTGAGGCTGATGAATCCATGGATTCATGGTTTTGATGCCAAATTCTGACCCTGCCATCTGCCTGTCACAGCACAAATTGAGATTCTTCAGATCAGATGATGTTTTTCCAATCTTTAACCTCCCAATTTCAATGAGTTTGTCTGCACTATAGTGTCAGATTCCTGTTTTTGGCTGGCCGGAGTGGAACCCAATGTGGTTGTGAGACAAAGATTTGACCTGTTGTGCGTTCTGAGATGCCTTTCTGATCACCACAGTTGTAAAGAGTGGTGGGGATTTTTTTTTTTTTGAGTTACCGTAGTGTCCCTGTCAGTTCCAAATAGATCTGGTTGTTCTCCTCTGCCTCCTCTCATTAACAAGGTGTTTTCGAAGGGGTTTTCACCTGCAGAGCTGACACTCTCTCGATGTTTTATTTCTGTTTGCTTTTCACACCTTTCTGTTTTCTTTAGAAACTGATATGCCTGAAAATCCCACACAGCTCAACAGTCAGCAGCTTCTGAAATTCTTAAACCAGCCCATCTGGCACCAAACAGTCAAAGTCACTGAGATAGCATTTTCCTGAGTTTGATATGGACATAAATTGAAACTCTTGTCTGGTATCCGCATGGTTTTATGCATCCCACTGCTGCCACATGTTTCCCTGATTGGATAATTGGAGTAGGTGTATAGGCATTCCTAGAGGTATACTTCCCAGTCCAATCCCAGGCTCAGTGCTCCTTTGTGTGTCACAGATCAGTCAGTTTGTGTCTGGAGTGGTGGTGAAAATCTACCCACACCCACATGAGGCCAGGAAACCGAATCATCTCATGAATTTTTCCATGTTGTGGAAAAAAAAAAGTTCAACCATTTTGTTTAAAATGCATTCAAATAGTAGTTTCCAGACAAAAGAAGTGGAATTTCTATAACATAGGACAAACAGAATCGAAATATGGCTACTGCCCAACACAGTCCATAAGCTCCTCCAGTACTTTATGGTTCTTGTTATTGATCTGACTCCAAGGCAAGCCTGCAAGCACATCTTAAGCGAGTGTGTTATGGATCTGTATGTGAAGAGAAAGCTTAATGTTGAAGTACTGACACTACCGTGAGCATGTGAGGTAAAACGTCCTGACAGATGGTGTTGCTGAGTCCATTTGATAGTGTTTTGTCTGGCGAGGAATCAATCGGGTGTTCATCCGCGTTGGCCTGATCTATCCACACACTCAACAGAAGTTAGCCATTTAACTACCACATGGGTACTTTGAACCAGAAGAGAAAATTACTCTTAAAAGTGGCTTCATTTTCAGCCATGCTCCAAAGCAGGGCATCATTGCTTGCTAAATTATTCAGTTCTCAGGCTCGTTAAGCTATTCCAGTTTGCACGCAAGGCAATGCCAATATCAACGACAGCTGCCTCAAGCCTTTAAAACATGCCTGTAGTAATTGGTTTGGCATAAACCTAAAATAATTACTTCGAGCAATAGTGCTGGACTTAACTAGAAATAGATACAAGCTAACTGTATCGGCTAAATACACACACGAGAGGCAAAAACGATCCCTACTCAAGCTAATTATTCTTGATAATCTACACACTTCTTTATACACAGTTGTGATGTGTGTGACAGCATTACGTTAAAGAACGAGTGTAAAGTTTTTATTCATTTGTCTGGCTGTAGGAATAAAAAGGGCTGCGTGTCGCTTGTTATTGTGAACCTTGGGTAGTAATCCAAAGCAGTCATCATGCGCACGCTTGCTTGTCCTAATCAAGGTTTTTTACACTGTGGCTAAAGGTAAAGTGGACTTGAGTTCTCCGTTTTTAGCTTTCTTAGGCACATGTATTGTGATGGAAGGTCAAAGTCATCAGTTGTTTGTACTTCAGCACACACAAGTGTAGGTAGATACATTCTAGGTGTACAATAGATGGTTTTTTTGTGTCCTTGGATGTATATATACATACACAGTGTGTGTGTGTGAGTCACTCTTCAGTTGAATTACAGTGTATTATATTATGCTCTATTTTAAAAAAGTAAACTACTGTATCTCAGATTAATGAATGAAAATGTTAAGGGATCATTGTTCACCCTTGTTCATTCGAATTTTTAACTTTTCACATGATCAGGCTGGAAATGAGGCCTGAAATGCTTTGTCTTTATTTCAGGACACTATGACTTTTATACCTATGGATTAATACTTCATTACTTCATCAAAACATGTGTTTTTGGTTGGTTTGTTTTTTCCAACTATGACCATTATGGAATGCCGATCTGATCATACCATAAACAAATTTAAGGGAATTACTCATCATTAGACTTACAGTATATGCCTCGAATGAATTCCACAATAAAGTCTAGCTTATGTAACATCAGGGAACTAGCATAGCGAATAAGAAGTCCATTATTTATACAAGTTACTATTAGTCAATAAATTAGTCTTAATTTGTTTTAATGAGATAATATGTCAGAAATGAATGATGGCACATCTTAAATTAATGAGTTATTAAGTTTAAAAAAAAAAAAAAAAAAAATCTGACCTTGACCTCAAAAAAATAAAAAAACTAAAAGTTTTTTTTATAAAAAATTAATAACAAAACCATTTGAAATAATGACATATCGTGAACTAACGTTTTTTTTTCACACCCTTATTAAATAACTCATTATAACGATACACTACCACTCCACATAGAACAAAACTAAATGCATTATGCTTGTTGCGTTTCTCAGTATGAACAACATTAAAGCATTAAAGTTTATTACTTGTAATCACACTAATACACCTGAGTCATTGAGCAGCTAATAGCAACGAAGCAAAAGCAGCATCATGCTAAGTGAATTACATGAAAGCGCCGAGTCATCATGCTGCTACCCAGCTAACACAAGCTGTCTTGGGAATTGTTCATGAAAGGAAAAATAAATGCGACGAGGCTCAGCATAATTGCTTCCTGATACCGCTTTTACTTTTGGTTCTTATCGTGGCTTACTAACGCTAATGAGAACTTTTCAACTATTTAATGATTTAAAAAAAAAAAAACAATTATATTCATAAGCACGTAAATCGGTTATGCATTCTTCTTGTCTGTAAGCTTTTCTAAGATGCGTTCGAGTTTGATAAATGAGCCTGCAGGCTTTTTTTTTTTTTTTTTTTTAAGCACACACACAGATACAAAATCACTTTTGCTACATCATTAAAATACAGATGCAAATGAAGTTGTAAATGAAAAGCTTTTTTTTTTTTTTTTTTTGCTAAACCTGGAATACATTAAGCATGTATATATGAATTTATTTCTGACGTGTTTAGCGAGTCTGCTGCAAATTTTTTCGCTGATGCTGAATTTCCATTACTCCTTTCAGCTAGCGGTTGAATGTCAGGTTGTTATTGCTAGAGCATTTACAATGACGTTTAAAAGAGGAATAAATGTTCAACAATCTTAGGTTAGGTTTCGCTGTTCACAAACGAGATTTCCAGCAATGAGAAATCCAGATTAGAAATGATGATGCAAGCGCTGGAATGAAAGCTGTAGCATACGGAGTTACAGCACAGACTTCGCTAGTTAGCAATCTAGCAGATGATGTTGATGGTTCTGTTAGCATGAAAGTTGAAGGATTGGAAGCTGATGTGTTTGAGCAGAGCTTACAGACGAGAAGTGAGAGAGCCGGACAGCCTGAAGAACTAAAGTGCTGCTGCATCGATCGCTCTCTTTATATGGAGATAAAGCAGCGGCTGATGTTGACTCGAGTAAAGGTCATACCTCATTTCAAGTCATTTCTTACTTGAAAAAAACAACAACAACGAAAACACCCCTTTGACTCGGAATGAACTCCTCATCTCTGAGATCAGCGAGTGACATCAAATCAACATACAGACATATTCACTTGTTAAATCTAAAACACTGATTATACAATGTTTTGAAGAGTTAGCTGGCTAGCATGTTGCTAACAAAAGAGAAAAATGGAGGCATGCATGATTTTTTTTACTATCTTTCTACCCCAAATTCAGGGAGGTTAAAAATAATGCGCTCCGACTTCGCACTTCCAAGGTGATGATGAATTCTGATCATCTATTGATGCCTTGCCTTCCGCCATGTTTGTTACCCCCATCCCCCTCTCTATGTCACAACTCGGCAATCCGGGTAGAAAAATCATAGAAATATTGGAGTTTCCCACTAAAAAGTCCAGCTATGTTTGACCATTCATGTGCCTCGAACTCGTAATTACATTCACACTAATCCACGTGCTTTTTTTCCCCCCGTTTTACCTCAGATGATTTTTACTTTTTCTTCCTACTTATGGATTCACTCTATGTCCATACTTTCTTTTTCAAAACTGACCATTCCGGTTTCAGCTTTTCCGTGTGAAATGATTTTGTCAGTCAGGGTAGAAATTGATTATAGGAGGTCAAAGTAATCTATCTCGCTCTATTTATCTATCTTCCTTGTTGGTCGCACTTTGTTCTGGCACGCCGCTTTGATTGACAGTCTGAACAACAAAGAATCATCAATGTTATCAGGCAGAAACAGATGCAGAACGCACAACTAACGCACAACTAACACACACACACACACACACACACACACACACACACACACACACACACACACACACACACACACACACACACACCTAAATGAAATATATTCACATGTATGCCAAATGTGATGACAATGTGTGTCACAAACCACAAAACAAATACTTTTTTTTTCAGTTATAGTGTTGCCATGGATACATACTGTATGAGCAGTTAAAACAGAAATCTAACTTTTTATTTATTTCATATATTGTCATAAGTTCACTTTGTATGGTTTCAGTGTGGGAGCTAAATGAACACAGAACACATTTTTTATTTATTTATTTTGTACAAAGACACCAACTGTAATTCTTCCAGAGCTAATATGTTCCATTTCTGTAATAAAAACTTACATGGGGATTTATATGGCAGATGCTCCATGTCAACGGATTCAAATGTGTAATTGTTCTCGTGGTAAATGTTTTTTTGTGAGCATTTTTGGAAGGAGTCTTTAGTGTCTGCGATGTGTAGCAGTCAGGGGTAAAGGTCTTCAGGATGTCACAAACAGGAGCAGATATGGATCTACACTACCAGGCAAAAGTTTGGACACACCTTCTCTTTCATAGGTTTTTCTTTTTTTTTGGTTTTATACATTGTAAAACAATACTGAATACCTCAAACTATGAAGTAAACAAAAAAAGTGTAAAAAAAACCCCAAACAAAATATGTTTCATATTTTAGATTCTTCAAAGTCGCCCCCATTTAGCTTGATGATATTGTGGGCATTATC
>JAQQZR010000002.1:3790723-3804116 GCA_030068235.1 Notoglanidium macrostoma | reverse complement strand
CACAGGTAAGATGATCAGCAATAACAGGCACAGGTAAGATGATCAGCAATAACAGGCACAGGTAAGATGATCAGCAATAACAGGCACAGGTAAGATGATCAGCAAACAGTGTATTGTGGCAAAGACAGACTGCAGGGAAGTGATAAACAAAGCCAGGACAAAACCGTGATATCTGGAGAACTTTACAGAGGCTTGGCAAGTTCAGACACCATAGTACTGAGGTGTCATTTTATTGTTATTAATTACGGTTTTATTATATTCAAGAGATAGGGAATGCCTGTTTATAACACAAGTTATGAAAGAAACTTGTTTTGTGGACATTTCACAACAGTAAATGAAGCTGTAAATCAATTTTTTAAAAAGCATGATGTGTCACACTATAATCATATACAACATTTGGCAGACACCCTTTTCCAAAGCAGCTGACATTTATCTCTCTTTTTTTTTCACCCAAGCAGTTAAGGGTCTTGCCCAACACTGGTAGCTTGGTGGTGTTGGGATTTGAACTCATACCTTCCAAATCAGTAAGCCAATATCTTAACCACTGAGCTACTGCGGCCAAAAAAGTGTCAGCAAAACTGTCACTGGAAAGTTGCTGTTGCATTAGTAGAATAAATCACTGGAAGCTGCTATTATTGGAAACTAATCAACTTCAGGTTGCACCAACTCAGCATCAAACAGCGCACCATGTTGTGTTTTATTCCTCACTTAGAGCCAATTACGACGGAGTGTAAAAGCTCTCACAGGGGATTCCACAGCTGTTTCCATATTCATGTCATTATTTGCTACAGCGCACAACAAAAGTCTTCCATAGTCCGTGCATGTTGGGTGAAAATCTGAAAAAGAAATTTTGAAGGTTGTCAATTTCCAGAATTGCTCAGCTGCAGCTTTTTCAGAAAGGTTCGACCAAAGCAGCAAAAAACTAACAGCGCACCTTTTTATGTCCTGTACGGCTAAAATTATGTATCTGTTATTCAGGACAGCACTTTCATAGGAGTTGAAGTGTAACCTTTCTGAAACCCCATGATGCTTTGCTTTCAATGCATCCCTGAATGAATCACCCCGCAATTCAAGATTCTAGTCAGATTTGAAGTCAGACAGAAGAGACTCAAAAACAGCTAATGATGGCGATTAGTTCGGTTCGTATCTCTTTAAAACGCTTCAGAGTTTGATTTTAGATTTCAGCTTCTTCCCTTCCTCATTTTTTCTTTCCTCAAATATATTCAATAAATTAAAAAAATTAAAATGCAAAAAATCAGTGACCGGGCAGGGTCATGTGGCCCAACACGAAACTGAGTTAATGTAGTTGATTATTTTTTAATAACACCACATTCGACATGATTCATGGCAGACGTAAGCGTAAAAACTCTTCTGAAGACTTTCCTGTGGTGGAAAACTTACTGTTACTGACACTGGGGATGTCTTCCATACACTCCAGGGCCAAAAAAATAAAAAATGAGGCAAAGCCAATATCGTAAAACATGAAGCTTTTAATGTCTCAACAGCAAATCATCGGTCAGGAAAATGAGCAAGAATGAAAGCAATAGATAAAGTAAATCGGTGCGGTGCAGCTTTTCCCTTGATCCCCTTTAAATGTTGGTCTTGTGGGTGAACCCGCAGACAGAAAGACGAGGCCATGTTGTTCCACTCGATGTTAAAGTCTTCAAACAGAAGAGATTTTGGAACATTTTGGACAAATTAGTTTAAATTTTATATCATTTCAGTCTTTTCATGATTTTCTCTTCGTGTACCAGAAGACTATGTAAGTGAACGTCCCTGTTTCCAGCTTTTTTAACACCCCGACAGTTTCAGCAACGAGCATCGACCGGCAGAAGAAGGCCGAGCTCTCGGGAGCGCTTTTTTTTTACTTCCTGCTCAGTGATATTTGTTAAGACCATTAAAAGCTTAATGTTTTGTAATATTTGGTTTGCTTCATTTTTTTTTTGCCCAGGAGTGTCTATATTCCATAAGCAAATCTTTTTAGATAACTTAATATCAATAATTGTACATTATTTTGGTTAAACAGCAGCATGCTTTTAATCAATTTACTATGCTGTTTTGATCATGTCCCTGTGAATGAGCTATTATTATACAAACTATAGGAGTATTAGAACAAGCACATTAATATACCTGGGTTTGCTTTGGCGGAATATAGAGTTCGACAGCATTGTTAGAAAACTTGCTTAACATGTGGATAAAAAGCATCTTAAGCTTGTTGACACGGTCAATTTCTTGGTTCAGCGGCACTTTATTAACTCCCCATCAGACGTAATCATGAGATTTGTGCATTACGTTTGTGAAGCGGTTCAGGACTGCTGTCCGTGTGCCCCATCCGCTTACCAGACCTTCCGAAGGTTGTGCTTACATCTGGTTTAGTCCTGCTGTATTAGACATGTCAGGTTACACACATGAGATCAATACACTTTCAGAGCTGCCTCACTGGGTTCTGTCCTGTTTTTTTTTTTTTTTTTCCTTTTCTTTAGCTTTTTTTCCGGTCCCTTGCCTTCACAGTCCATCTGAGAAAAGCCTAGAGCTGCTTTTCCTGAAGGAAAGTCACTAATCACAATGCTTTATGGCACAGAATCGTGTCATTTACCACAGCTCGGACCAAAAATGCTGCAAAAACACTGACCGGCTGCTCGGCCTAGATAAGCCTCGTGTACGTGTGTGTATATGAGACGCGCACACACACTTCTTATAAAATAGTGCACTCTGCTGGGTAAACAATAGCCTAAGCAACTGTCTATTAAAAAAATAAAAGAAAAAAATAGAGACGAAGGAGAATAAAATAACATTTCATAATATCGGATCTTGCTTATTTGTAATACGGCTGCTCATTTAATAGAGTTTTTTTTTATTTAGTCTGATGATCCTTTCATCTAAATTCATAATAAATAGGCATCCAAATGTAAGTTTTGTGTTTCTCTAATCTCACATGCTGTATATCCCATTACATCACAGTGCTAATAAATCCTCGATTCTGATTGGTCCGAAGGTTTTAATTCATATTCTATGAAGATAAATTGTTCATTTGGACTGGATATAAACGGAGTCTAATAATAAATGGATTAAATAATTCTTATTAAACCAAGAAAATGTATAATTGTTTTTACGGTGAAGATTTCTGTAAATAGAGGTTTCTTGTTTTTATGACATTTATAAAAGGAGTCTCCAGTGTCGGCGCTTTGCAACAGTTTGACGTGACAGGAAAGTCTTCAGAACAGAAAACGCTGTGTAATACTGCCTTATTAACTTCAAAGGAGAGAAAAAAGGAAAAGCTGGTGAAGGGGGGAAAAAAAAAAAAAAAAAAGAAGGTATGTAGTCGCTATAACAAGTGAAAACAGGAACATCATGCAAAGCTATCGCAGGACTAACACAGCGACGAAAAGTCATTAACACTCACATTCACACCTACAGGCAATTTAGAGCAGCCAGTTGACCTAATCCACATAGGAGGAAACCGGAGACCCCAGAGGAAACCCACGCAGGCATGGGAAGGACATGCAAACTGGAAACGGAAAGGCTCCAACCAGCCGGCAGGTTCAAACCCAGAACTTTGCTGAGATGCGACAGCGCTAACCACGGCACCACCGTACCGCCAAATATTAAAAAAGTTAGTGTTTGCAAAACTGCTGTGTTATAAGAAGAATAAAGCATATCCGGATGTGCCGTTGTAGGAATTCTACTTCATACCCGGTGTGCATCACACCACCTTGTTGTTAAATATTTTACTATAACTGCACATTATGCTATGTTTTATTCCTTCCCTACACACTTGCTCTTATTAGATTATAAATTATTTATATAGCAGAAAATCTTTTCTTTAATGTGTTAGAGGTATACTCAGTGATTCTGAAAGAAAATAACTGAAGCAAGCTGTTTTACTACTCCAAAGCCACACCACCACCAAAGCACAGTCACATGCTGCATGGGCTGGAACACATGAATTTTAATGCAAGAGACCAAAGTTTCTTCTCCGAACAGATATTTTATTGAAGCTGCACGAATGTGAAGGAAAAAAAGTTGTGTGTATATATATATATATATATATATATATATATAGCAGTAGGGTATAGCTGACTGTTTGCCTAAATGATAATCTAGTTGACTCCTTAGTCAGTGTTAATGGCTTTACACTAATGTCATTTGGCAGACTCTCATCCAGAGCAACTTTATATATATCTATCTCATTTATACACGTGAGCAGTTGAAGGTTAAGGGCCTTGCTCAAGTTGCTCAAGGCAGCACGCTAGCTAGGATTTGAACTCACAACCTTCTGATCAATAGTCCAATATCTTAACCACTGAGCTCCATTGCCCTGCGGCAGCCTGTAAAAGGTCTGAAAAAGGGTTTTTACCAAAATATCTAACAAATAATATGGTCAAAATTGTATTATTTTACTTGTATAGTGATTTACTATTAATTGCAAGGCTTAATTTACTAATGAATAAAATATTGTGCATTTTAATGGTTTAGAATTAAGGTTTAATGCAGTGGAATGCCCAAGAGACCAGTTAGTTTCTGCTGTCACTTAAGTCATAGCTGCTATAAATAGCCATTTCCTCACCAGCATCTCTCGCTCTATCTAATACTGTCGCTCGTCCTTTTATAGAGAGAACAGAAGCATAAACTTCTCTGTCCGGAGGATTTTCCCTGCTGGAGAAATTCACAAAGCATCATGACCGTTACAAAGTGCTCACACGCACGACTCTTTCCATAAACCTTTCCAAATAACAAACGTCACTATACTAACTAAAGATTTTTTAGATTACATGGAGCGTCCGCTGTACAAGTCCCTGTGAATAAGCCGTTCCCGATTTAGCAGTTTATGAATTAATTTTCCCAAGTTTAAAATTTATAACTGGAATTTATGCATCTCTGTAACGCTGCTTTGTGACAATAGACATTGTTAAAAGTGCTACACAAATAAAATTGAATTGAATTTACTTTAGAAAGGATAACAGGTTAGAACAAGTGCTTTAGGACGTGTGATTCAACGTGGTATCTTTTGAGTTGGATATAAACAAGTTGGCCATTTTATTATGTACCAGAACAGTAGACGTAATAACCAGCAGTAGTTCTACTTCACTCTGCTCAAAGGTAAATATTGGTGAAGTGAATTAAGATGAATAAAATTTCTCTCTCTTGCTTCAGAGGGTTACTTTCCTGTAAAAGTCTTGATTTTTGGATTAAAAACAGCCACAGATACATTAAATAGTAGTAGTAGTAGTAGTAGTGGTAATAATAATCATCATCATCATCATCATCATCAGTGAGTGCAATGAATGAAGACAAGCCACACGCCAACTTCCTGTTTCACACCTTAACCCAGATACAATGCACTTTCTATAAAATCATACCAGGGTTAATTCTGTCTGTTTTTCCACTTCTATTTTCCATTATGACCATTACACACTGTTAAACATCCAAGAAAATGAGTGGGTCGTCATTAACCCGTATTAGTTCAACAGACATAACGAATAATAGAGGTGCCAATATTGCTAACTGGAAAATCCATCCAGGCAGAGACTGTTTAATTTTTTTTCCAAACGTGCACCAAGCAGCAGTAAGAAAACAGCAAGGTGAAAGTATGGAGAGAGCTACATTTTTCTCATGTGCAGAAATACCACCCGCTTTCCCCCGTTAGTTCACAATACTAATATTTATGAATACACAACATCATGCATATTGTCCAGTGTAAGAAGAAAAAGGAACCGAAAGAAACGTGTCTTTTACGTCAGCGTCCTTTCCCCTTCAGTGAACTGCCCTTTACTTTAAGACGCAAGTTTTATTTTCCTTCGTTCTGACCATATGTAGCAAGACATTTAAACAAAAGCGAAACGTAGTTTTCAGGCATCTTGCATATTACTAAAGGAAAGATGAAAAATCATAAAATGTTAAACAAAACCTTAGAATGTGAATTAATTAGTCTGAGATCCAAAGCATCACTGGGATCACCGAGACCCTTCCATGCTGATGTGCAGATTATAGAAAATCTCTGTGGGAGAGAAATAAAATGAGCCAGGAATCTAAAATGCCACAAGGATGAAAGTAAAAAATCTAACATCACTGAATATACATAATCATCAATATTTAAGAGTGCTATAAAATATAACACGGATCTTTAATGTTCAGAGAAGGTGTGCTGCCATTGATACCTTTTTCCCAGCCTTGACTGAAATAATATGGAAATACAGAACCTTCAGCAGGCCATTGATCCAGAACATCAAAATCAGAGGGATCAAAATATCTTTCTGCATCTCGAGACCAACTGAAGAATGAAAATACAAGGCCGTCTCGTACCTTGTACTTGAACTCTTTGGAATAAGAAAGAGGCTGCTCACAAGCACACACCCTCAGACTTCGAGAAAGTCAGAAGTAAGGTATAAAGTTTCAACCAATCATAAGTTGCTGTAGGTGCGTTACAGGAAATGACTTCCTGCTAATACTCTCGCAGTTCTCTCGATCACATTTAGGACATTTCTTGAAATGTCATTTGCGTAAACAAATTTGCAGTGCTTGTTGACTTTAATTGCTTAATAAACAAACAATTGTTTTGCATTTTTATCAATGGGAGCCAATTATTTTTGGGGGTACGCTCTTTTATGTTACAACTACATGGAATCAAACTGTGGAACGATGACTTTAGATACAGTCACGTGCATAATACTTTGCTCGACTGAAACTCATAACTCAGCATTCCAACTAGGAGAAAACAAAGAAAACACCTTCGGCAAATTAGAATTCCTACCCCTGAAGTCGAGAAGGTCTCCTCAGTGCCAAGTTAAGCGTGTGACGTCAAACCAACATGGTTACTCACAGCACTTTTAAATGAGTTACACTGTACGTATATAGCAGTATTTACATTAGATCAAAATATAGACATACCCTCTTGTAAATCTTTGACAATGACTATAATGATGGCTGTTTCGAGTAGATAAATATATATTAATTTATATATTGCTAACAAAAGATGAACATGAAGGCATCCATGTTTTTTTCCCCCCCATTTTGTAGCTCAAGGTTAAAAATTAGTTTCTGAGTTGAGTTGAATGCAGCATAAGTATACATCCCCCACTTGAACAATTTGTTTGCTACTCTGAATGATGTCCTCCTTTAAGATTTGGTGTCCGAATCTGGCCACTGATTTAGCTGGACGTCCTGTAGGCAAAAATGGATTCCATGGTCATGTGACACGGTACTAGCAATTATATCCCAACCGATGATAACTGACTACACCAGAATGAATTTAAGGGGTTTCATGGCAAGGGGGCCAATACTTATGTAATCATAAATTTGTAAATAATTGCACTATATTGATTTTCCACCACCACCAATTTATTTGCTATTTTGTGTACATTCATGATATATAATCCCAATCAACTCCATAAGAAAAGTTCAAGGGGGGTTAATACTTACGCAATAGTATGAGCAACTCACCTTCAAACATCTATCAGTGAAGAAGGGAAGATACTGTTATAGAAGCAGAGCAAGTAGGCATCAGTGTCTCTTTATTCATTCTGACAGATGCGCCAGTTAAAAAAAAAAATGATCATCAGATACACATTTCAAGTTAATTCCATGTCTCATCTTGTGCAAACATTAGACGGTGTCATTTAAAGTAACAATTTTCCAAAGAGAACGTGTTGACGGGGAAAACAACAAAAAAAGTGCATTTGAAACCTACAAGTTGATTTCTTTTTTCTCGCATTTATTGATTACCAGCTTCATATAAACTGGATGTTGAGGCATAAACATAGTACATTTCTACAGTTCAACAAAAATATAACCAATATTTACAATTATTGTATTAAAAATAAAAAAAAAAAAAAAAAAAAAAAAAAAAAGAAAAAAAAAAAAAGAAAAAGGACGGAAAATAACAACCGATACATACTCCACCAATTGTCTTTGTAAAAGACGTACAGGTAAAAGTAGTCAAGAATGAGAGAATCGTCACCAGCTAAATGTACACTTCTCACTTGACATCACACATCAAACAAAGTAGCAGTGCTAACTACTACAATTTATCTTATGCTTGTACAGTTTGTGCAACTTATTTTTTTGAAAAAAGGACTCCACTCAGCTTGCCAGAAAAAGCATGACTAGTTTCAAAAATTCAAATGGAGGTGAATGATTTATATAACCACTGTTTTACAAATGTGATCCTTTTTTTTTTTTATTTATTTTTTTTTTTTAAACGACAGCAACCATTACAAAAAAAAACCAAAAAAAAACAAATAAAAAAAACAAAAAAAAAAAAAACAAAAGGAAAAATTACAGCAAGAAGAGAAAGAAATGTTGACATGATAATATTACAGGGTACAGTGGAAAACACTGCAATCTTTTCCCCCCACCCCCCTCAAAGAATATCAGTCCTAAACTACTGATCAATGTGATCAGTTTAACTCAGTGATTAAAAATAAAACGATAAAAGTGACTTCGAGTTCTACTCAGCTTGGCAGCCTTCGGCTCGGTTACCGCGTTCCTTCACCACCGGAGTCTCAGAAGCATGTTTCTAAAAGTTCTGGCGAGCTCTCGAGGTCCGATCCAGATCCCTTCTTTATGTGCAGGGTGACACAGGCAGGTTTACATCTTCATAAAGCCTACATAGCACCTCAACAACCACAATATGTTCGCATCAGAATGGAAGTAGCACCCAGTAAAGTATGGGCTTCACTGGCTGGACAGGCATTTGCCTTGATGGTTGTTTCTACATACAACAGTAATAGGTAGTTGTGATGAATTTCGGTTTGGGGTGACCCAAAAAGTCACCCACAATATGCTCTTAATATAGATCCTGTTGACAGCAGATTTATTTTGAGCAGTGAACATGTTTGTTCAGAGACTTGCAGCACTTTGTAGGAGGGATTTGCCTTCTAAAAATGGTCCGATCGATTCCAGAGTTTTTTCTGCCTAAAGACCACTCTGACAGGCAACTCATGGCATTTCAACCATGTGAAAAAAATGACCATTGTAAGGACACATTCTAAATGGGAAGGGAATGCTTAACAAACCTCGGAAAAATAGGACACATGAAGATCATTTGCAGATCAACGGGAATACAGTCAAGTGCCATTAGACACTGGTGTCAACAGTACTGGATGAAATAATGGTCAGGTCTTCCTTCAAGTGGGTTGCCGGGGGAAAACTTGCCCCTAGATTACAATAACCAGGGACTGGAGCAACATTTTAACCTGCACCCTCATCATATGAAGATTGCAATAAATGGGAATGAGCTGGAACAAAGATCTTGCCTTCCCTCCAAAAAGGACCAGGATTACGACAACTTAATGACCTCACAGGCCCTCAACTGTTTTTTTAAAGAATTCTTTGAATGGGAATAAATTGGATGGGTCAAGCAACAGTGGTGAAACAAAGATCTTGCCTTCTTTTCAAATGGATGGGATGGTGAAGGGAAAAAACCTAGTTCCAGGATTACCGTACCCTAGTAACAACCGTATAAACCTCACAATCACCCAAATATTTTACAGTATTCTTGCAATAGGAGTGAGCTGACTAGGTCAAGCACAAGTAGAGACTGAGGTCAACAAACGTCTGGCCTTCCTTCCAAAGTGGATGGAATAGGGCAAGAACTAACACTTTAAACGGAGATAAACTCCAGGTGCCAGTAGAGCAATCTTGTAACCTCACATTCACAAAAATTTCTAAGAATTTGAGGCAGGTGGCTGGACTCAAGTGCCAGTGAAGACTGGAGTCAAGTCGTCCTTTCATTTACACAGGACCTGAGAGAAAAGGTCTCACTTTCTCCCCAAGAGAGTGGAATAGTTCAGGAACAAAAACTCTCAATTGAAAAGAAAAACCTTATCTCTGGATTACTGCAGACAGCTACTGAAGTAACCCTGTACACCCTAACAAAACTGTACACAATTATAGAAATGGGAAGGGGCTGGCTGGGATTCAAGTCAAGTCAGGGGAATGCTCAATTCCACTCACTTCATTTACACGGGACTGAAACAAAGCTCTTGCTTTGTGCATGCAATGGGCAAAAACAAAGACTCGCCCCACAATTACTGCAGCCAGCTACTTGAGTAACTTTAGCTCCTAAGCGTTACATTTTTTTTCCCTTTGTTCTTTACATAGGGCCTGTAACAAACATCTTGCCTTCTTTCCAAAAAGGAATTGGGGCAGGAAAAAAACAAAACAAAAAACAACTCCTGACGTGAAATAAATTAATGTCTTTGGGTTCCTGCACAAAGCTACTGAAGTGTTTATGTAAATTCACAAACTCAAACTTGGCAAAGAATCCCAGAGAGCTCCTGGAGTCAACAACCAATGGAGCTCTGTATCGACTCCGATCCCTCCGTTTATCTAGGACTCAAAATGGGTCCAATGGTGCAGGAACGAAAACCCTGAACTAAGATTTCTTTTTAAATCTTGCCTTTTCTGGTGTTTGCTAAATGTAGAGGTTTCATAACCTCACATCCTTTAAAAAATTGTAAAGAAATCTAGGGGTTTGTTTGGTGTCAACTCAACAATTCTCTACAAGGGTCGGGATGGGCAACAATGGGGGGGGAAGATTTATAAACTTCAAAAGTCTTGCATGTGGATTACCTTCCACTGATCAATTTCTGAGATCCAAGCAGCTCTCCGATTTACCAGTTTGGATTCTGCTCAAATAAGTAAGTAGCAGAACACACCAACCATATCTCATGTTTCCTGATGAGCTTAACCCTCAGTTTGACCCTGCCTTTTCCCTTGACCTTTACAGAAGTCCAAACCACACTTGCGAGATCTCTCCATTTACGTAGCACCCTAGAGATTGAAGCAGGGCGCTGTGTAGGTAGTGAAAGGCTTTAGGATGCACCCAAACACAGAGTCACGCCAGCGTGCTTCATTTCCTCCTTGCTGTATGTATCTCCGGTTCTCCAGCATCCCCCAACCTTGAAAGCTCAATTAATACTGCAAAAAGAGAGTCATTATTCGAGTGTTTTTCTCCCCCACATGTTCTCATTTTTACCATGGAGAATGTCTGTTCCAGAAGACACGACGAAATCTGAGAAGATCATGTGCATTTTGTACTTATAAAACATACTTAAAAAGTGCAGATGAGGAAAAATGATTTGAGAGAACGTGTGAGGACGGGAGCAAAGGTCTATCAGTGACTGGCAACGGCAGTTTTTTCTTTTGGTTAATTTCGCACCGCTTTGTGTTAGTTTTTAATTATTTTTTTTTTTTTTTTTTTTTTTTTTTAAACTACTTTAAGCTAAATAATTAGATTCTTTTCCAAAGTGCCAGGTAAATTCTTCGTTTTTGAACGTTCTCTTCCTTTCTTCACAGTATTTTAGCATGCAGGGTGACAAAACCCCTCATGATGCTTTAAGGCAGAGAAGGGAGATGAATCCACCAATCAGGAGAGAGACAGGCAGTGGCATCGAGGTGATGATTGGTCGCTCTGGCTGTCCGTCTGCCTTCGACGGCCCTCACAGGCCTTCAGTCACTGCAGCGAGAGCCGTACAGTAAGGAAAAGAGTTGTCTGTTCACACGGCGGACACCTGCTCGTCCTCTGGAGGAAGGAAGAGAAGCCGAATTAGACTCCGCCCCTTAAATCAGGCGAGCATACACACCAATACAGCAGGGTTCAAAAGTCTGATTCCTCTACCAATAACTGTTTTGTCAATTAAAAGAAAAAAAACAAAACGAATATAGTTCTCAGATAATAGCAGGGATGACTGTGTATACATAGAGGCGCATACTGTTACTGTCAGGTAATATGGTTAAGAGACTATATGTAGGACTGAAGCTGTATCTAAAATGGTGTACGTGGCATACTTCATAGTTTTAGCGCAAGTAGTGTGTTCACATTGGGATATTTGGTGAAGACCAACTTTGGAATAACATGTCCAACCAGCACATATGGGTGGTGACGTTCAGGTGTTCACATACTTTTGGCCATATAGAGTACATGGTGTACAGCGTATATCTAATAGTACAGCGTTTAATGTTCAGGACCAGCTCGATGTTGTGGAAGAAGACAAGGCATCAGACAGACCCACCACAATTTCATTATAAACTGGTTAACACGGCGATGGGGAAAATTGCTGAATAACGAACAAGGGTGAAGCTTTATTTAATGACTGCTTATACAGTGAGTCAATGGCATGGGTTGGTTCTAATTTGTCATTTGTATTTAGAGCAAAGACTTCGATGCGATATTGTACCTTAATTATTTAAAAAAAAAAAAAAACGCTTGGCAGATTTGCCACCATTTGAGACGCAACTTTGTGTTAAATGCACACGTCGCCACCGGATTGAAATACATTATGGTTTCGATAGAACATAAGGAATAATGTGAAGTATTAGGTTTTTTTTTTTTGTTTTTGTTTTTTTAAATATATTTCTCAAATAGCTAGTCTCATGAGGTCATAAAGTCATTTATTAATGTATTTATATTGACAAATGAGTAAAACAGTGTTTGGTAGTGGCTTGGACTACATGCATGTATTCTTCATACAAAAAAATAAATTAAAAAAAACAAACCACACACACACACACACGCGCGCACAAAAACACACACGCGCACAAAAACACACTAAACTAAACAGTCTTCAAGTCTAGAGTGTCTGTGATGAGCAGCTAACTCTCGTGCCAAATTACTCTTATATCCAAAACTAAGAGCACCCTAGCTAACTATTAATCATACTCAACTAAACGTAAATGCAAAGGAAGTAAAAAATAAATACACAAATATAAAATATACACAATCTCTCCGTTACCCTAAATGTATTCATCAGCTGAAACGTTTTTTGACCTACGGTTTTGTACCAAAACTAAAAGTCTAATGCAGCTGACAACAGTTTAGCATTGCCGTCAAACACTCACTTCACATTCACGCTTAAGAAATCCATTTGTACATTAAAAAAAAAAACATGATTTTACGTGAGTATGATTAGTTCAATGTGTTTCACACAATGCCAAAATCGGAGCCTGTAAGCTTGCCTTGTGTGTTAGCAACATTAGCCTCGTAGCTGTAATACAAAACTAACGAACGAGATCTTAGACGTCTCGGTTCATAGGCTACATTTGGTGTACGGAAGAAAACTGTGTAGATTTCATTTTTTAAATTAAATCCCAGCTCTGTTATCTTCACGCACACACACACACACACACACACACACACACACACACACACACACACACACACACACACACACACACACAGCGGCAGTGAAGCAGAACTAATAGCTTTTAATCCTGACACAGCTGACAACACCACACACACACAAACACACAAAGAACACAATCAATGAGAGACAGAGCAGGGAGATGAATGGGCTTAATCACACATAGAAAGCAAGAATGAAATGAAATGAAATGAAGTTTTGACCCTCAGTAAAGTTGAGGCATTTTAAAAAAACAATTTTAAACACTACTT
>JAQQZR010000002.1:3774035-3790623 GCA_030068235.1 Notoglanidium macrostoma | reverse complement strand
CACACACACACACACACACACACACACACACACACACACACACACACACACACACACACACACACACACAGGAGTAAGTGATGGGAGGGATGTTGCCACCACGGCATAGGCAGGTCTTCTCCATGTCGTGACATGCACTACGTGACATGCTGGTTGGTGATTGGTGGCTGGTGGCTGGTAGGCAGGGCAAACAGGATGTGCTCTCTTGCATGCGGTGCAGGTTTTTTGTTAAATATGTGAGTGAATGAGTGAGTGTGTGAGTGAGTGAGTGAGTAAACGTGTGTGTGTGTGTGTGAGCTGAAGTTTGGTTGGTTTTACCTGCCTGCCAGGGTGGTGTGTGTAACTCATGGCCTGGGGGGCACTGCTGTGTGTGGACCTCTCCTCCTCTGATCTCTGAGTTTGGGAGATAAGCACTCACCCTCCTCCTCTACCTCTTCCTCCACTTCCTCTTCCTCTCCGTCACGGTCGGCCCCCGGTTTAGGCGAGTGTGTAACGAGGCGAGAGCGTTGTAGCGCCGTGGTGTAGTCTGGAGGCTTCCTGGCCGCATGCGTCGTCCCCTCCGTCACCTCCGAGATGGACAGGGCCGTGTAGCCTGGAGGAGTGGGAGGCGGATCACGGTATCGGCCATCTTTACGCGCTGCGAGGAAAATAGAAGACGAGTGCTGAGTGACCGATATCGTGGAAATAAAACTAAATGAGGATTTTATGAATCTGCCAACTATAGAACCGCACGTGTAAAAATAGACAGCATGGTGTGCAGGTCATATTTGCCATGAGCTTCATTTAATGCTTAAATCATCACACGCTCCAAATAAAACCACTGTTTGGCTCGTTCATACCATCGGTCCATACTGACACCAACTCCATCTTCGAACTTTAAGCCAAGCCAAGATGGGCCTATGATTGTTTTTGGCTAGGTGATGTCAGTCTTTATAGATACCCGTGTCTCAGAGACCAGGTAAACAAGCTTGTTTGAGATAATAAACATCTATGCATGATAATAAGACATGCGGTTTACACAACGCTAATTTCCTGGACCAGTTGTTCAACAATGCCACTGATTTATCCTCAAACTTGCAAAAGAACTGAGGAATTGATGACGCGACGTCATGAAGTGAGTGCGTGTCTTACGCAGGCTGCTCTTGGTCGTGCCGGCGGTGATGGGAGACGGCCGGCGGCTCTGCTGTTTAGACTCCTCTGATCCTGTAGAGGTGATGCTGCAGGTGTCCGGGTCGGTGCCCACGTCTTTACCTCCTCTCCGCTTGATAGTTCCCGTGTCCCCCTCGGACTCATCTCCCCAGCACACTGCCGATGAGGACGAGCACGACGAGGTCGACGCCCAGCTGCCTCGTCCGGCCCACAGCCCCGCCCCCTCAGCCAGTGCCTCCCAGCTCCGGCCCTGCTGCATGGCCTGGATGCTGTCATGGGAGCCGCTTGAGCAGGACGTCCAGCTGCCTCGTCCCGAGTCTGCAGCGTCCAGGGAGACACGGTCGCCCTGCTCCTGACTTAACTCCTCTGAGCTCGGCGAGGAGGGTATGGCCGTGTTAGCGTACATGCCACGCCAGTCCTGCACTGACGAGTACGAGCTGACGGAGAGGTTAATTAAATGATTAATACGGTTAAGTGCAAAAGTTTGCATCCCCATTGTTTTCAAATAGAACAAGGAGAAAAATTTTTTATTAAATTAAGCTCTTTTGACTTTTGCTCACCCAAGACTGTACTGGTCCGGGTCAGCTGTGGCCCTACGCTCAAGCCGGTGTCCTCCGTGACCACCGGTGTGACCGTCGCTGACCACGTGCGCGTAGCGGAGACGCCGCTCGTCCTGGCCCATGTCCAGAGAGGAAGTGCTGACCAGGCTGGAGCGAGAAGAGATCTCACTGTGGCCCGAGTCTGACAGGTTATCACTCGCTCTTCCTAAACCTGCACAGCAAACAAGAAGCCTCAGACTCGGCGTTTGCGTTTTAGCAGAAACGCGCTTTACCATTTGATTTTAAATTCTATAGTGGCTGATTAGTTGTACTCCGTTATGGTGCATTTAACTATTGATTAGCATCAGAAATCCTGATTAAATAGCAGCCAAACTGGCTAGAAAAACATTTCCTGCTGTATAGTGTCAAAAACCCCCAAAAAAAACCAACACTAACCACTACGCACTTCTTCTGTAAGCAAACAGATTTCTGGCTGGATATCGTTACAACGCAAAACCGTAACGGTTTAATTTCTTCTCACGTTTATTTCTTGAAACGGAGAGATTTTCTGCCTGTGAGCATTTTCATAGTGTGTATTGCTGAGAGAATTTCTGTCTCTGATTATTTGCCCCGTAATCAGATTTACAATCAACACAAAACCATGCAGCACCATCACCAGCCTGTGATTCAGAAAGAGCAACCGAGTCCCCCGGTGCCAAAGCGGATCGTGCTCGGAAGTAGACTAATCAATAAAGCGTCGGGTTTCCTCAATGGCACAGTCTTGGGTTAGCAGCAGCAGCTCATACATTCACCCAAATATCACAATGTCGCAGGATACAAACGGTTCCCTTTCTGGTTTGGGTAGGATGTTTATAAGGAAAGGTAATCACCAGTTTAGCATTATGCAAGACGCATGCCTAAAATCAGACTCACCTCAATTAACACTACAACAGTTTACAAAGGACATCATTTAGAAAGCATCAGTCTAACGACAGAAAATTCCATCAACTTTAAGCCACGCCTCCTACCCCAACTCTGACACAGGTGCGAAGTGTCACCACAATACGTGCTGAGAAAGTGTTCATACATTACTCCCTTTTCAATGCAAAGTTTATAAGCAAACATGTCTTGGCTAGTTTGGTGTAAGGGAGAAAAAAATTGCTTTAAAGCATATTAGCATTGTTAACCTTAGCTTGACAAATTATAATTCCATATAAACCTTGCACCTCTCTCTAGCAGGAAGTAAAGCCTCTCCTTGGCTTCACAAACCAGGATGTTCTTTATAGAATCCGGAATATTCTAGCATGTTGTATTTGGATTTTTTGCCACAAGGTGGCAGAACTTTCTACTAAGCAATAGGTCTGATTCCTGGTGCCGTGTGAACACCAGGGGGCGCCAAATGTGTTCAAAAGTAATGTGTCACACAGTATAGCAGTAGCACATGCGCAATCAGTGTGGAACTGCCACCGAGGGGCGACAATGCCTCAGATTATGCACACACGACATACAGTGCACACAAAGATTCAACGGTTTCAGTACACTAACCCTTTTTATTGCAGTATGCTGCATACTTATTACTAAAGAGTCTAGGATTCAAAACAGAACTGATCTGTTTTACAATTAGGATGCCATCAATTTCAGTCAAATATCCTTAAGGCTTTATTACGATTGCGTACCTTTCTTCGGAGAGCTGCGAGGCGACGTAGGAGGAGACGAAGTGCTGGACACGGCGTCTTCCGTCTGCTTCCTGTGTCTCTCAGCTGCCTCCTCTGACAGAGACAGAATCTTCTTCAGCGACTGCGGAGAATTCGTACCTGCGGACGGAGTGATCAACAGCAGCCACAACTTCACGTAACACCACCAAAGAGTGTCACAAAATGAAAAAAAAACCTATTCAAGAGAGCAAGAAGTCACATCCTTAAAAACATGCCCCAGACCTCTTTTTACTTTTTTTTTTCCACATTCTTAGATTAGTTTCTCTTTTTCCATGATGATTTGTTCATGGATACATGATTTACTCATTTTAAAATCGATTCAAATTAATGTGATTTATGTAACTGTCTTTGTTCACTCAGGATGTACACGTATCTGTCCCTTGGGTCATGATGTTCTGTCCTTGGTTATGTTTTTCTCCTATCTTAGCCTTGGGCATTATCTATATGGTCTTGAACGTGTCCTCTTGCACGCACACATGAGTATAAAAGCCTGCTGTGTCCAACTTTTGTTTAGTCTATAGAACCGCCAGGTTACATTTGTGCAGACAATAGAAAGCTCAGCGATTCAGACCTTAAATCGTCCCTTAATGTGCATTTTTGACAATCTACATACCTTTACTGGGCAACAAAGAAGAAATAATATGACCTTGGAATATGCTGTATATTACAAATTTCCAGGAAAATTGAAAGCCTCCATACACACAAAAAAAAGAAAACAAAAACTCACCAAACAAATTTCACTCTTGAATTTTTAAGCATCCCATGTTCTCTTTTTAATTGCTCTTAAATCTACAAATCATGATATTTAGCTGAATACTCGAAAGCTATCATACAGTTATTGTATTTTTATGCATATATTTATCCGATCCTATTTGTTTGTATCTATACTTGCTGTGGGTGTATTGCGGAATACCTCAAGGCTCAATTCTGGGCCATGTATTATTCATTCTTTGCACGCTTTCGCTAACTAGTAGAAATAGTATAAATACATTCTTTTTTATTTTCTGGTTTGTAATGTTACATTTTGAAACAATGTACTGTATATTTCAGAAAAGTGAAATTATATGTAAGCAATATCCAACACACTATGCAGGAAGCATATTTAGTGAATTGTTAGTTATTTGGGATGAGGACCACCCTTGTGCCAGAGGGGCTTTCTAAGTTTATATATATATATAGGTACAGTGCTACTGCTAATGTTTGCTATGTCCATGGCAGGACAGTCTGGTACTTTATCGGTAAACATGACCAAGAATTGCATACTTTCACAGGAAAAACGACCATGTGACTGAAATTAAAATCCTGAAACTCGTTCGCAATCTGGCGAGGACCTCATTACCTCCATACTGATTTTTTTTCAATCTTTCAGTGACTACACACTATAAAAAGTGTCTTACCAAATGGTGGCAGGTCTTTGACAGGCACCTTCTTGCGAGACGGGTAGAGGGCGACAGTGGGCACCTGCAGGGCCTGGTTGGATTTCTGAAGCTGCTGGCGTGGGTGCAAAGCGGCTCGCGCTACCACCGGTGAGGTGTCCGGCCTCTTCCTGTCCCCTGAGCTCTTAGGCACTGTGAGAGGGACATGAGGTTAGGTAGACTGGCCTAACAAACTGAAGCGGATGGACGGGTGACTGTATAGTGCGTTAACACAAAGTGTGGTGGTTACGAACTTGTCATGGCTTTAATATAAATATAGAGGCTCACGGGTACTTATGGAGGGTTCACACTGTATAGACAGCGTCTGTAGGCTCTCCTCGTTGGTCTCCAGTGTGAGGTTAGACAGGTACTGCTTGACCTTGCGTGCCATCTGTGCATCCTCGTACAGTTTCTTGGCATTGAGGAAGGAACTCCGCCTTACACGCTTCTTATGCCCGCCCGTCTGAGTCACATCCAGTACAGCCGCATTGGCGCTGCCCTGGCTCAGTGAACTACACACACACACACAAACACACACAGGAGTGAGGACGGCTGGGGGGGTATTTAGGCCACACTGCTCTCAGACACAGACATGCAGAAAGTCACATTCCTTGCATTCCTAGAACATTCCATGCATTTTGCATCTCAGCCAATCAGGCAAAAGGGAAGAGAAGAGCAAAGGTTGTTTTTAGACTGAATGGGAGTGGGGTTAGGGTAACAGATGGCAACTGAAAAGTTTCCGGATGTATCTGGATGTATACTGAGGTTTACCTAAGCAGCCCTTAGATGAATTATTTGAAAGACCCGTCATATTTAAGCTATTTTTTTAGGGGATTCAATAACTACACAAATCAAGAAATCTCTTCCTGTTATGTCTAAAACGGCACCCTGTACATTACACAGAGCACGTTTTTTTGACGTTTTGCCTTTTCGCAGCCATGTTTGAACAACAGCCATGTTGTCGTGAAGAGGCGCTCTTGCAATCCCACAATGCATTGCCATTTGTAGGGAATAGGGCATCAATTCTGACACAGGGGCTCTCTTTTGCCCTCCATAAGCTTTCTAGTGCCTTCAGTCTCAGTGAAAGAGGTGTGGTCTCTGTTTATCAGATTTAGTGAAGGAGGTGTGGCATCTATGCCTGTCAGCCACGGTGAATAAGGCGTGGCCTCTGTACTTGTCTTTCATCCAAAAGGAGGCGTCTCCATTTCACTGGTCAGTATCACTGAAGGAGGTGTAGCCTCTGTACCTGTCAGTCCTAATAAAACAGGCTTGTCCTATTGTGTTATTAAAGGAGGCGTGGCCTCTGTGCTTGTCAGTCGGACTGGAGGAGACGTGGCTTCTGGGCCTCTCAGTTCTCATTCTAAACAATCTGCACAAGTTTGACTAAATGTAATTACCTAATAAACAAAAAAGCTCTGAATCCTAACATATTGAACCTTGGACTTATCTGTTCACTGATCGTGCATCAAAGACATACCAGAAACAGGGATACACCGCACTAATGTGTATATTTCAGTCACCAACTTCAAAATGGTTATGCAACTCATCATCCACCATACAGTATGTATAAATTACTGTTGGTTTCACATTCAAGGTACAGTTATTTCTAAGTCACACAAACTTGTGAACTTAAAACTAAACACAGCACTGAAAATAAAACCGGGTAAAACATGCAGCTCTGGTGAATAGTGCAGCTGGAGGTTAACGGTGTTAGAACACATCACTTTTGCTCAGGTGGATCATGATTAGTCACATTATTGATCAGTAATAAATGGTAAAAAAAAAAAAAAAAAAAAAAGAAAAAAGAAAAGAAAAATAAAGCTGATATCATCATGCAAAAAAATGGTCGTGTTTGTGTAGAATTAGTTAATGTTAAGTAAGTGTGAGTTAACTTTAATGACCCGGACTAGCAAAAGCGACTGCATCACACTCTTGGATGACCTCGCCAGAGCGGGAGGCACATTCAAAATAAAAGTACCAAAAATATATACATGAACAAAAGGAAACGGTGAGGAAGCAGCTGAAGTTAAAGACGAGAAGGGAGGAGTGCGTGAGAGCAAGGAGGCATGGGGCCAGGGGTCACCAAGAGGTCACCAGACTTACCCCAAACTCCTCCACTTCTTCTTCCTGTAAGGGACAGCCATGAATAGTGATGTGGAGGGCAGAGGAGGAGAGAGAAATAGATAGACCAAGAGGGAGAGAGAGAGGGAAGAAAAAAAGACAAAGAGAGGGAGATATGCTTAGATGACAAGAAAGAGACAAAGAGTACTAAGGTGAGCAGAACCAGAGGCCCACAGAGACACAAGAACATTTATTACAGCATGGTACAACAAACACACACACATATAGAGAAATATCAGCAGCCAATCAGAAACCTCGAGTGGAAGCCTGTGCGTGAACGCGTGACGCAAACATACAGGTGTGCTCCAAGTGCACTAGAAGCTCTTCAGTGAAGTGCAGCCGAAAGTGAGGGCGCGTCTTCGTGACGCAGGTTCGAACGGACGCACTCACCTTGTGCGGAACATCAGCGCTGGGTCCATGTTGACCGCTGCCATCCTACCCACGTGCCTGATCTCTTTAGCGATCATACGAAGCTTCTCAAAGTTCACCAGGCCGTCTACCTTTGAATCGTTGCCTGAAGAGAAATGAGACGGTTTAAAGCTCAAGTCATACTGGATACGTCAAGCAATGCGAAACAGGAAACCCTTGCTAGTGCATTTTCACTTTAATATTGGCGTTGATAATGGATTACTTAGGAAAAAACTTGGAATTTGGTCTCATTTACTCATCATCCTTTTTGTCTTATACCTGGATTCTATCCTGATTACTCGTTACATGAATTCAGAAAAATCGAAACGAGGTTCTGCAAATCAGCTCATAATATCTGACAGCAGAAGTTTATTTAAATGTATGTTTTTATTTGAAAGAAATATATAATAGAATGTCACGGAGTGAGAGAATTGTAAATCCAATAGGAAATCCCCCCCCCGTCTTACCTTCATGGAGGAAGGTGAGGTCTTTTTTGATAACTGGGAAGAGAGGGATGATTGGCGGCTGCAGGTTCTGGCTGTTGAGAACGTTTCGGTACTTGGCCATGTTTCTGGATGGGTCAAAGAGATCCTGCAGGTCACTGAAGAGCTTCTCGTACTTGCTGGGAAGTTTCTCCCAAGTTCCTCGCAGTCTGGACACGGGCGCCAAGTTTAGACCACTGAAAAACAGGGATGGTCAAATTACAGTAAAATCTCACGCTTTGCGTTCTGCCATACACGGCGAAGCTGGCGTGTGAACGTCTACTGATGCGTCTCAGAGCTTATTCCGTAAACGGAATAATTTTACAACGACGTTTGACTGAATATGAAATGCTGAGGTATGTGAAAATAGCGCATGCTTCTTTTCTCACCTGATGATGGCAAACATGGAGTTGAAGTTCTTGCACTCGCGGCAGTGCAGGGCGATCTTGACGAAATGCTTGATGATCTTCATGCGCTTCAGCTGGTTGGGTTCCCTCAGCACCTCAGTAGCTACCCAGAAGGTCTCCCGGTTTATGGACTCTTCGAAGAGCTTGAGGCTGGAAGGTCCAGGTGAGCGGGACCGCAACTTGAAGAGGTCATCGATGTATTCAGTCGGCTCGATGGCGCAGAAGAGCTCGAAGGCACGCATGGAGAGCTGAGTGGCCACTTCTACCGTGCTCAGTTGCAGCAGGCTGATCTGACTCTCCCTCAAAAGCTCCTGGGCGTCATCGTCTGAGCACAATGTCTCCGTCTCCATGTTGCTCTTCAGGTAGTACCTTCAAATGTGGAGGCAGACGTGCATGATTGGACGGCCAGTTCAGTGTGTTTCCTTCCACAGCATCACCATGCAATTATTTACAGTGCATTGTGCATTTTTACTCCAAAAGGTAAAATCAACAGTTATTTCTTTTTTAATTCCGTTAACCCGGGCCTTATAAATTAGCTGCTACTATGCAAACGTAGAAATGAAAATAAACCTGTGATGTGAATTTCATTCAGCACAACCGTCAGAACTGCTGAACAAATCAGAATGGAGAATTCAACAGCGTTTAAGTTTAACTTGCTGCACGTTTCGCATACCTGCCGCTGAGCTGGATTCTGTCTGCCAGTTTGGAGAGCTGCTCAGGAAGCCGCCGCTGCTTGATGACACCCTCGGGCGTGACGGACACCTCGCACAGTGAATAGGCTTCAGCGGCGGCGGTCAGAGCAAACTCCCGGATGGCCTGAGCCACAACCTCCTTGGCTGTGGTGTCCTTGCCAATCATGATGTAACGACTCTGCTGATCAGCCTTGAACACGCGCAGCACCTGGTCTGACATGTCTGAGAAGGAGCACACGGCCAAAAAAAAAAAAAAAGTCATTTCACTAGCATTTTTATATAAATTAACCGAAGGCACAGATGTGCGATATCCCATAACCATCATTCCCTTCCCTTTTCATTACTACCACACAAAAAGCAAATAAAAAAAAAATCTGCAATTTCGCTCTGGAAGTTGATTTTATCCCAACACCACCATGAGCAAGCAAAGGCTCCAAGTCCCGAGAATCGATTCAGAAGAAAGGACGCGTCGCATGAATCATGGTTTATTTAACCAGATTAACGGGTCACTAAACTGAAGTGCAGACAACCGAATCAATGGATCAGGCTTTAACAGCATGGACAGTGTTAAGATTAAAGCAACAGTTTCTAAAAGCAAAGAGAGACCCGTTTGTTAAAAGGGAGCGATTAGTATTATGCAGTTGAGATATGACATAAGATTCATTATTAACACCACCGGCATCCCTTTAAGAAGCACTTCTATTTCAACCCCGCCAAATCGGCCAGAAAGGATAATGATTGGGAATCATCAGTCAAATCAAGATCTCGGAAAGCACATCAAACGAGTAGGGAAGTTATCGGAAGAGGAGAGAACGAGTACTCAAGTGATCATCAAGAGCCAATCGGAAACTTGAAATTATGTACTCACTGTTCGGAACGGGTTCTGGGAAAAAAAATAAAATTTGGTATAATAAGAACGCCTGAAATTTGCATTTGTAGCGTATCTTCATGGTGATAACATCTCAAAGATGATTTAATTGCATTTCCAGCTATTACCTGGCTGGTTGTTGAAGTCAAGTATACGATGGTGAGACTGCAGCAAGTCCGGGTTACTGGAGGATAAGTTTCCGCTGACCGGAAGAGCAGGCGGGATCTGCTTCGACTGCTTCATTCCGACAATGCTGTCGTCCTGGGACTGGCCTACACCGACATCACTGGAGAACACATCACAGAGGTTAGACATGTGGCTAGGTCAAGCTCTATATTATGAGCACTTGTACTGTATCCGCACTGACTTGTACGGCTTGGGCGGTAGAATACTGGTCAAGGTCTTGTCGAAGATCTTCTTGAGCTTGTTCTTCCCACCCACTGTGTTGGCCTTGGCTTTCTTGCTTGCTTTCTCCAGACCCATCACCTGCTCCACATCCACGGCCAGGTCTGGGATAGAGTAACGGCTTGCCTTCTTAATATCCCCGATCTTGGGAATATGAGGAGCCCCATTCTTCCTGTCCAGCTCTTCCTCGTGTTCGGGTTCGTGGTCGTGCTCAGGTCGAGCCAGAAGCTCCTTAAACACTGAGAGAAAATGTTGTCTTAATCAAGTTTGCTCAGAGAAGACATGCTCATTACACTCACTCAAACAGCCTGGATCGGTTTTCTCCCCTATTACACCCTAATGAAGCAAGCAAATTAGCCGATCATGGATTATAAATCTTGATCTTGAGTTTGGCCAAGTCGCATCCCAGCAAACAGTGAACCAAATCATCACCAACATCGTCTATGTGGCGATAAAAGAATCTTGTGTTAGAAGTTGTACACCTTAGATCAGTTCTCAGGCTGAGATCCATCAGAAATACCGTGGTCTACGTTTTAACCTTTGGATTTTCCAACGCTCTCATTTCTTTCTCAGAAGACGGCCTCGTTCTTCAAGTGTAACTTACCCAAGAGATTTGTTTTCACAGTAATAGACAGATGTGTATTGTTGCGCAGGATCTCATTTGCTTTGGACAGCTGGACATTCTCAAAGTTCTGCCCATTTACCTCCAGGATCTAAAAGGATCACAGAGAAAATGATTTATTCGTCATGGTTTCCAAAGAATCAACAGATTTTATTCAATTAGACCTAGGACACCGAGGACTGACCAAGATTTTGTGAATGTGGACTAGGGCTGCATATGTATGAGGACTGAAGCAATTCCTCCGTGGCTCATATTAGAGACAGGTCGTGTATAATATATAATACATAATGCATAATAGAAGTTGTAATATGTGTACTGTACATAAGGTATGCTAGGTCTCGGTAGGACCAGATAGGAACGGAGGGGTCAGATGTACTTGCTCGACATCCAAGACACACGAAGAAGAAACGTTATTTACATTACATTACATTGGGCTTGAACCCCCACCCTTCGGACCAGTGAGACATTTCTGAGTGATAATTCGTCACCGCATACTCCTACGCTAAATGTGTAAAGTTTAGCAGATCTGTAATCGTCTTGCACTGAACCGGCTTCAAGGCCATCCTCTATAGCGACACCTGACCACGCCAGTACAAGATATTATCAGAAGTACCTGATCTCCACGTTTGAGGCCTGCTTCTGCTGCTTTGCTGCCCGGCTCCACATTCTCAATAAAGATGCGGAAGCCTTTCTCTGAGCCACCGAGCAGGCTGAAGGCCAGAGGAGCCTCGCGTGACGGCTTAGTCAGAGTCACCACCCGCAGCTTGGCTTTGGCAGCGCAAGCTATGTTTAACAGTCTTAAGTGCCCAAACATTTTCTGTTTCATCACACAAGAGCAGAGAGATTATAGTGCGTTAAGGCCAGCATTGTTCAAAACACATTTGCAGAGAAAGGATTAAAAAAAACAAGAAAGAAAGAAAAATAAAGGGAAAATAAAACACCACTGACCTCCCTCTCTAGATTGTTCTCAAACTCTTCGAGAAAGTGCGTCATTTCAGGGTCGCCCTCAAAGTCATTGAAGTGATTGTTCACCCACAGCAAGACTACCCGTGTAACCTGGGAACACAAGCGATTACCCAGATGTTCGAATATAAAGATGAATTCAAAAGTTTTTATTATTGAACTGGATTTACAGTACTTTGTGTATTTGGGTTTGTTAAGAAACAACCACATCATCTATCTATTAAACGTTTACGGGTGCCAATATATTTGTGCTAAACAAGTTCTGTGAAATGCTTTTTAAAAGTATTCAAGATACAACTTTGCAAGGACATTCTAAAATAAACCCCACTTATAATAATATTAGCTAATAATATCTCAAGAAACTCGATATCAAGTATTTCGGAAATGTTTTTTGCTATAAAACCGTATTTAAAAATCAATTTGCCTGTGAAGCCTGTACACACATGATGTGTGTGTGTGTGTGCGTGCGTGCATGTGTGATGTGTAGATGTTTACCTTGTCCCTGAGGCTGGGGTCATGGAACCACTCCAGCAGTTTCCTGCCCACCACCATGGGGCTGGACAGGAAGGTGCGATAGGTGAGCAGGAAGTCCTCAATATAGGTAGGGTCCACCACCGAGTGCTCCTCCACCAGGTGCATGGTCAGACGCTCTGTTGTGCCCTACAGTGTTGAAGACATTAGATCCGGCTTTGTCAGTGAATACATGTGACTAAGTGGCTGGTTTCAGTGACCTTTTCCTGTTCCTGTTCCTGTTATCAGCAAAGTGTCTTCACTCATTTGGTTCGCAGACTGACTTGATCACTGTGCTCCGTTCAGCACAATTTCATGCCCGAGAATCAATTAGGGCATGCGCTCTATACACATCCGCGTATTCCGTCTAAACTCTGTCAATCGCACGATTAAGCACCGGATCCCTCAGCTTAACAGAACAAATCCTCCTCATTAACTCGAATAACACTCCCAATGGCAACTAAATCAAAGTTTATGTCTAATGCTCTATTCAGACAGGGTTAAATTTACTTATTTTTGTTTCATTTTGTCTATGAGGAAATTATAGCCCAATTGACATAGTTCCTTTTTTTTTTCTTTTTGTTACTCGGATCATTCTAGCAACATCTGGATAGCCATCACGGTGAGTCTGTAGGTAGATACTGCCTGTTCCAAAAAAGTTTCATCACTACTATGTCGACTATCTCACATATCCGTATTAAACACTTCCTAAATCGTGAATGCAGAAATGCTTGACGCTGCAAGCTGATTAAAGGGGCTGTTACATCAGTTACAGGTGAATATAAAGGGTTTGTATGTGCCGGTAATCATGCATATGCAAGATGGCCACCATGCGTATCCTGCGGTCATTTGGCACATCATCAGAAATTAATGTGACGCCTGTAGGTGGTGCAAAACCCGCGTAAACAGGAGGAAGCACAACACCATGTGACAACTGAACAAACAAACTAATGCCACGTCTCAAATCGCTCACTTATACTGTACACTATTCTAGTTGAGGAACGGTTTTCCTGTTACAGTTGGGTTTGAATCTTAAAATCCTCGTAAAGTCTGATTTCTGTACATTTCTTTCCGATTTTCTAGATTAGTAAATACATTTAAATGTCAGGCCAGCCTTTTCGATTTGACATGACAATCGCACCCACTGAAGAAAGTTTACAAAAAGAAACGAAGCTCATCACTGGGCAGAAAATAACTCAACATTACACCCAGTTTGACTTGGAGATCAGGTGGCTCTACTGAGCGTCGCATTTAATCCTACGCAAGGGTTAGAACAATGACGCTCGGTGTAGCAGTTGCACGAGCGCACGTACACGTGATGGGAGGATATGTGTGTCTGAAAGTCACTGTGCCATAATATCATGTAACATTTAGTCTCCTAGAAATAAACTAATGACCAAGACATCATTTAACATTAAACAAATATGATAAAGAAATAAATATAAACATAAATACGCCAATAACGCTCTGCCTGCGACGGCATATAAAACATGTAACCAAAATCCTCATCAATCTAGCTCATCCTGCGTTAATTTAATTAGTAAGGTTTATCTCTTAAACCCTATCCCGTCCGAATAGGGTTTGAGAATAAATGAGAGTAAATGCTGAACAACGAACAAGAGTTGTTTGTTTGGCGTAAAACAATAACAAAGCCAAACCTTCTCAGATTCTCACCTTGATGACGATGTGGCCTTTTCTGGTGCCGGTGCGATCGAGCTCGCGATGTTCTTTAACCATGACGATTTCTCCCTCCTCCTCCACCTTCTGCATGTTCTTCTCCACCTGGTTCAGGATGCAGCAGTAGTCCTGCTGCGCTATACACACAAACTGAGAGAGAGAGAATACTGAATTAGTCAGATTCAGATTCAAATTGTGACAAGAATGACGCATGTTAACATTAAAACGGTTCTATAAGCTATACAGAACTAGAATTTCTTCACAACTAACAGTGAGCGATTGCAAGTCTGAATCTCCATGACGCCACAGGCATTCAAGAGAAAACAACCAGGCTCATAAACCTTACAACTGAACTGCGTTCATCCATAAAAAAAATCACTTCCTGCAGGCAATTTTGCGGCTGCAAAAAATAGCATCACATTTATGATTGTGGTGATCGTATAACAGGATTACAGAGCCTTGGTAGAGCTGCTTTATCGCTGATGCTAAAAGCGCTGCGGAACTTTAATACCAGCCGAGTTTCCATGCTAACCAATACAATGAAATTCACAAATGTGCATGTTTTCTGGGTAAAAAATGTACTACTATTTACACTTTATCAACAACACAGAACATAATGTTTGTTTAATAGTGTTTTCCTGTTACAACGTGGCATAAATACTTCAGCTCTGAAGCTAGATTCCTTTGCATGCTTCAAGTCTGCGTCTCCACTTACATCCTCTAGTCATTTGACTCGTATTCAATGCATTATTTAACGACTTATAAAACTCCAAGCATATTTGTTTTAATCATATTTAAGGCGGGAAGTTACCATTTTGTTATGACCTGTTAAGAGTCATTCTGAAAATGTGAAATAATACAGAAAGTACTGATGTTGGAAACAGCTGGAGTACCATCGTTCAAAACTGGAAGAGCGTGAGGGGTGAAAAGAAGCTGCCAGAGAGATTCCCAACATCCAAACCATCGGAAAAACCTCTAACATTTGTATTTGGTTTAATGAGTATAAGGTAAGGGTGTGTACAAAACTGCACGTCAGTAGTCTTTACGGTGCAGACTGACAACATGTTTCAGTCTCAGTCTGGTTTTGTTTTTAGGAAAAAGAAAATTGTAATTGCTGCCTCGTGCTGCTGATGACACATAAACGTGATGATGAGTCTGGTAGACTGAAACGCTGCCAAAGTTTATATTACTGCCAAATCTTGTCTAATTCGCTCCCATTATATGCACACTCATTATTTTAATGCACCATAAAAGAAGCTATTAAAAGAACTAAACGGAATTGGGAAAGAAGACAATGGAGACGCTCTCAGGCTGCCTAGAAACACTGAAACACAAGCAGATTTGTTTTTTTTTTAAACAAGGAAGCTGCTGTGTTCCGCGTTCTTGCTAACTGAATGTGGCTTGATAGCGAGTCCGAGAGTAAGGAAAACAAAAGCCGCCATGTCCGTGATCTCACCTGACAGTCGTCCACCTTGGTCTTCATCACTCCCTTCATGAACTCTTTCTCCATTGTGGGCGAGACGCCGAAGCTGTTGCCCATGCACAGGATCTCGGTGCGGCCCTCGGGGTACGTCACCTCCACCGAGCCGTTCAGGATCACCGACCACGAGTCCAGCTACAAGCAGATACAGTGCATTTTATCAGCACTATGAATGGTCACATTATGCTTTTTTTTATTATACTGAAGGTATTGCATACACTTCAAGAAAAAAGAACCAACTGCATAAATTGGAAGTGGGATTAGACTGCCAAATAAATAAAATAAATTTAAGAAAAGAGGGGATTAAATAAATAAATAAAACAGTTAACTAGACTGACCTCCTCGCCGTCGTTAAGGACGATGGTTCCGGCTCGCTCCACAACAGCGAACACCATGACTGCACACAGCTCCCTCCTCACCGACATGGTCATGTTAGCGAAGGCTGGCAGCTGGTGCATGAACTCCAGCAGTTGCTCTGTGGAGCAGGGGGAGACAGAAAGAAGACATGTTACAAGTGAAAAACAATGAGAGAGAGAGAGTGAGCGATATAGCGAGAGACAGAGAGGGAGAGAGAGAGATAGACAGAGAGGGAGAAAGAGAGAGAGAGCTAGCGAGAGAGAGAGAGAGCAAGAGAGAGAGAGAGAGATAGACAGAGAGGGAGAAAGAGAGAGAGAGCTAGCGAGAGAGAGAGAGATGTGAGAGAGACAGACAGAGAGGGAGAAAAAGAGAGCTAGCGAGAGAGAGAGATAGCGAAATAGAGAGAGATAGCATGAAAGAGAGATAGCGAGAGAGAGAGAGAGAAAGAGAGAGATAGCGAGAGAGAGAGAGAGAGATAGCAAGAAAGAGAGATAGCGAGATAGTGAGAGAGAGAGAGAGAGAGATAGTGAGACAGAGAGATAGCGAGAGAGGGAGAGAGAGAGAGAGATAGCAAGAAAGAGAGATAGTGAGTGGAGACAGAGCTGCACTTCCTAACCGAATGTGGCAAATACACCCAGATTCGGGAAAATTACTTTAAAAGGTTCCAGTTGTGTTGGACAGTATGTTTCTGCCTGCCACAAACTGAGACACACACACACACACACACACACACACACACACACACACACACACACACACACACACACACACACACACA
>JAQQZR010000002.1:3759819-3770799 GCA_030068235.1 Notoglanidium macrostoma | reverse complement strand
TAAATTGCCCATAGGTGTGAATGCGAGCGTGTGTGGCTGTTTGTCTGTGTTGGCCCTGTGGTGGACCGGCGACCTGCTCAGGGTGTACCCCGCCTCTCACCCCAAGATGCTGGGATTGGCTCCAGCTTCCCAGACGTATAAAGCGCTATAGATAATGGATGGATGGATGGATACATGCTAGAGGTCACACGAAGGTTGGATCCAGCACAGATTTCTCCATCACGGTGTCGGAATTTCATAGATCTGTCTATGATCATCATGTCTGAGCAATCCCTTGAGGTTTACATTTATTATGTATTTGATTGGTTTCATTTTACTGTTTATTTTACTAATGTATCTCTCTGCCTATTAATTTAACATATTTTATTCTTTCAGAATAATTTCAGTGATTTATTTCTTTGTATACGGACCGATTTATTTATTTATTTAAACCCATTGATTCCTAATTTGTACATTAATACTGTATAATCTGAATGCACTGATAAGATGTCAAAATGCAGGCTCTTTCCTGACTTTTCCTGTTGTCGAATAACTTTTTTTTTTTTTTTTTCGGTGTGGGGAAAAAAGTCTTAAAATTGGCACTTTTCGTTTGGCTTTGGACTTGCCATGCTACCCCTGAGGATCAACAACCTTAAAAAGAGGAATATTTATCAACAAAATTATTATTATAGTAAAATAAGTGAAAAACACAGATCTATTCATAACCATGACATCATACCACAACCTACATTCAGGCACATTTATGGTGTTATGTAATGCCTTGGACCATGAATAGCAACATTTCCAGTACATACTGTTTAGCTACAGAAACGGACCACATCAGGACACTTTGTTTATTCAATTTATGCTCCCTGCTGATTTCGGGCAAGGTGTAAATCGACCGTCATGACTGATGTATGTTAAGCAGTTGGAGAGATGTTTTGCCTTGGAAACCATTAAGAGCTAATCAGGGAAGATGCTGGTGGTCGCTGTAAATCGCCGATAAACAGGCCGATCTATTTTTCAGCCGCTGAGTGCAATCTGCAGCGCTGTTTGGATGGCTCAGATGAGCGTGAAACGAACATTAATAATTCAGGCGGCTATTCTTGGATCAATGCTTTCAAGCCTCTCTGAAGAACTTGTGTAATGATTTATTTAAATGCAAAAAAAGGCAGCCATGTTGCTAGCTTCGCTGAAAATGAGGGCCAATTCTTTAGGCCCAACCCCAAAGCATTGTGGGATACGGTCAGAAAGACGACAGGCGCACCCAGTTGTCTGGATGCGTTAAAACTGAATCAGCTAAAGATGACTATTATAGATATAAGTGTTACAGACCCTAATCTGGGTGCCAAAACTTCTGCATTTCCTTATAATCTGAAGTTCATGTGTGCAGGAAGAGGAGGAACAATGAGGGTATGGAAAAGTAGAGAACGAGGAACTAAGTACAGAAGGGAGTGCAGAAAAAGGGGGTGTGGCATGACAGGGGTGCATGAGGGAGGGAGGGAGTCAGGAACGTACTAGAGAGTGAGAGAAGCAGGTGTGGAGAGCGGCGAGTACAGTAGGGTGTGTCAGGAGTGCAATAGGGAGTGAAGTAAGAGGTGAGTTTGCGGGGTGTAGGAGAGTGACGAGTGCAGTCAGGAAGGAGTAAAGGATGGAGGTGTAAGAAAGAGGCTCCTTCCACTGCATCACGCAGCCACTAACAAGACTTCAGTAGATGCTCATCAGGCCAAGACCACAGAATTGACACACACACACACACATGTGCACACACACCATTCTAATCCATAAGGACATCACAAATGTACTCAGTGAGTCAATTAAGCAGCGGAGCAAACACAATGGCAAATACAATTAATCAGAGCTGAGGAAGGCTCACAGACACACACTTGGATAGTTACACACGGGTCAGCTCTCTTTAAACAAGACGATTGACTCGATAGCGAATCGAGGCTCTTAGGGGTCATTCCAGGAAGACTGATATTTAAATGATAAATATCGACAGAGAGATAGAAGTACTCGCGAACGTATAGGCTCTTATTCACAAGCAAGGATTATTCAGCAAAAATACACAGCCTGCTTGGGGAAGGGTGTTAGCAAAGACAGTTATGGACTACAGTATGTAAGGGTTCTGGAGAGAGTGTGTTACCTGGTAGATGTCGGACAGGCTGCTGCTCCCGGAGTCACTGGTGATGCTACATCCTGAGAGGCTGGAGGAGACGTGCGTCACCTGCGGGTGGATCCCGTCAGCCAGGTGTAGCCTGCTGAAGTCCGCTGGGAGCTGGAGGCCAAGAAACAAGGGAGGTTAATACGCAAGCACGTTCCACAACATTAAACATGACTATAAATTGACAAATTTATATAAATTGACAAATAAATCATGTATGATAAACAAAAAATGACAACTGCTGGCAAACTGCTGTAGTATAACAGCAGTACAGAACTTCAACATGCATTGTTATTGGAAAATAATCACCTTCAGGTTGGCAGTTACTCTGCTAATAAGGCTATTTGTGTTGTTTTTTTCTAGCTCGAGGTAGCAAATGTCATGTGCACAGTGTGATAAAGGTTAGCTAAATACCATGACATAAAAATTTTACATAAGCACATGTCTAATAGGGCTTTGAACACCAACCTCTAAAATTAACCACCAAACCGAGATGATAAAGATGTAAAAGAAGGCGAATGCTTAGACAATCATCTCCGAAGCCAGGAAGCAGTATTA
Source organism: Notoglanidium macrostoma (assembly GCA_030068235.1). Lineage (NCBI taxonomy): Eukaryota > Metazoa > Chordata > Actinopteri > Siluriformes > Auchenoglanididae > Notoglanidium > Notoglanidium macrostoma. The sequence continues at coordinate 3,768,098 of JAQQZR010000002.1, read as the reverse complement.
GCACAGTCTGGGAATCAGGACAAGCCCTCAGGCACATTTTGCTCACACAGCGTCTAAGCTCCAACAGGAGCAGGCAACGTGTTAAGCAACATCCTGCACCTCACAGACACTCCAGCTACAAGCACAAAATGTCAACCAGGCCAGCAGTCACTTCTCATCTATGCTTCCTCATTTCATCACCAAGCCCTCAGTAAACAGGATTCATGGCTAACACTGCCGTCGGCTAAATCGGTGTGTTGGTGGCTTCTGACAAATCGACAAGTCAGTCGATTTTATCCACAACCTAGGGCATTATGCTAGACTGTGTGATTTCAACACTCTTAAGATGATTAGTAGTCACACCCTGAGATCGTAGTGCATGCGACTGCGGTCACTGGTCGTCTTTTACAACCACTAATCAGAAAGGCTGTTTTTACCTGTGCAATTTTTGTCTGTGACATAATTCATTCAGCCAGTTTAAATGAAAGCCATGAAAAAAAACCAAAAAAAACTGACTTAACAAAAGTTTTCGTGCTAACTGAATGAACAGTGCTAAAGAACGCTGTACTGATAACTGGGCAAGATGATGTGATGAAAGCTAGGGTGCTAAATCAGCATGTTCAGGTAACGATGGCTGTGGCATTATCGGAGCAAGATAAGATAATGAAAGATGTGCCATTAACGAACAAGATGATTTAACAACGGCTATGGCGTTAATTGAGCAAGCTGTGGTAATAAAAGTGATGATGGTAACTGAGCTAATCATGGCTGTGGCGCTAACTCAAGCCGAGTTATGTTAACAAAGGCTATGTTGCTAATGCAAGGTGAGGTAACGAACATTACTGTGCTAAATGAGCAAGCTGAAGTAAAGGTTATGGCCTAACTCAAGGTGAGGTAACAAAGGCTATCGTGCTAACTCAGGCTGACATGACGAAGGCTATCGTGCTAACTCAGGCTGACGTGACGAAGGCTATCGTGATAACCGAGCAAGTTGAGGTAACAAAAGCAATGGTGCTGACACAAGCTGAGGTAACAAACGCTATGGTGCTAACACAAGCTGAGGTAACAAATGCTATGGTGCTAACACAAGCTGAGGTAACAAATGCTATGGTGCTAATTAGGTGCAAACTGAGTACACAAAGGCTATGGCGCTAGATAAGCAAGCTAAGGTAAGTGAGCTTAGTTAACAAATCCTATGAGGCTAACTGAGCAAGCCAAACTAATGAAGCTGTGGCGCTAACTCAATCGGAGGTAACATTGGCTATGGTGCTAACTGAGGTAACAAATGCTATGATGCTAACTGAGTGAGCTGAGGTAATGAAAGCTGTGTTCTTTTGATACTTATAAAATCAGTCTATTTTACAGTTGAAAGAAAAAAAAAATGCTGTGGATGTGTAGTATTCCTCAAACGATTCAACTTAATTATAGTAAAAAAGAAGAAAAAAAACTTAATGTGATTTCCAGCGCATGAAAGAAAGAAGAAAAAAAAAAAAAGGCAAAAAATTTCATAATTAGCATGCACTAATAAGGTAATTACTAAAGAACAACAAAGTGTTCACGTAGCTGGGTATTCATCCTTGTGCCTCATGAAGGCGAACTCCTTGTACGTGTTGCCCTTTTCTACATATCTAAAGCAGATTTGTAGAAAAAAAACGTCTATGGTGCCTGAACACGAAGAACAGTGTTGACAATGGAACTCCGATAAGAGCCCCAGAACCAATTTCAGCTAATCTCCAAAAGCAGCACCTCAGACTTCTGGCTCCATTCCTGTCTGAGGGTATCTGTGAGTGAAATAGGCTTTTTTAAGAAGCTATTGGATGTCTTCAGTCAGCGGAGTATAGCTTTCATATAAAATGCATCTGACCTAATTTCCGCCCCTCTAATCGTAGACATGCAGGAAATGCAGCCGATCCTCCTGGGAGATATCCGAGAGAGGAAACAATCTCCTGACCTCGGCAGATACAGAGACCTTGAGCTAGATACTGAAGCTGGGCGTACAACAAAGAAAACCACGCTATACATTAAAGTCATTTACCGGATGAGCTCGGTGAGGTTCGCACTTTTACACTTGTCCTCAGCGCGAGTATTTCAACTTTAAATCTTGCAGATTCATCCAACAGTGTTTACACCTGAAAGAGGAACCTGATCAAATTGAGGAAGGGCTGAGAGCAGCGAAGAGTTTACTACCACCTTTCATTGTGTCCTCTTATAAGTTCATGACGAAAATAATATACCTGTCAGTAGCTTAATGGTGAAGCAATCAGGGGTGAGCTATGCATTATATCACAAGGTCTCACTGAAGGTCTTACTTCAGCTGCATTTGTGATTTTAATTATTGCATAATTACAATTTTTCAAGTCTGCGATTTTATTTTAAGAAAAAATTGTTTTCTTGGAACCTGTCCTGAACCATTTGCTTTAGGTGTCTATATAAAACCTTCGCAGGTTCCACCAGTAGGACAAACTTAGGAACTCTCTATACAGTCCTAGCTTAAATTTTTCTTAGGACTGGCCTTTGCCCTACCTGAAACTTATGGAAATATGAGCAATATCATCCAACATTTTGAGGAATTACTACTAATGCAATATAAGCAGACCAAACTACATATTTAACAGCAGATTTCTCTCCAGTCCAATGTGTCTCCAGATCAAAATCAGAGCCTCTGTGACCTCTGCGACACCACACCCAATGCACAAGCTTGAAGTTCATGTCTACTTCTGGACTTCTGATCATTCTAATGTGAATGAAGCAGCGGTTTCTACACGACAGATGAGTGTAATAGAAATTGACATTTTTCGAAAGGTGTCTCTTTGTTTGAGGATGGAACTGATTTGCACATGGATTTCACAGATCCTTCCTGGAGGAATTTCATTTGCACTGAGAGGTGTTATAGCAGTGTTTTAATTACACCACTGACAACCTCCTTAGCCCCCACATAGAAACAAGTGGGAAAAGATCTAACAGAAGTGTGACTTTTCTTAAAATTACTTTGCCACCATATGCTACAAAGTTCTTCAAACCAGCCAGAAGACATGGTAATTAAGGAAGTCAGACAGAAACGTCTATTAGCACAAGCAGAAGAAGGGGAAGAGGCAGACTCTACAGAGTCTTGTGTGCATTCACAACAACATTCATTACCTATACTTACTTGTCCCAGAATCCTACCTTCGATCCTCTTGTCATTGTAAACTTAGTAATCATAGTCCTAAAAGAGCAATATATACCACTATATATTATGCATATTATGTGCACATCACATTTCATGGAGTAAAATTAAACTATGATGGCCTTGTCAAACAGACTTTCCTTTGCCCCCAAAACAGACATTCACTATGTATCGAATGGCAACAGCTATCAAACAAGTCACATTCACTATCCCATGAATCTCAGCACTCCTCAAATAAGCCAATCTCCATGTCTCTTAAAATAAGCCACGTTCATCTGCCATTCTCCTTAAATGAGCATAAATTAGGATTTCACCATCTGCAAACTCTTAAAGCTCCTCAAAAAGGCAATCTGCATCAATAGATCCCATCTTCCTCCAAACAGTGCACTTGCCAGCCACTGAACTCAGCTATTCTCTACTACCACAATGTCAATTAAGCTAACTTCATGTTCTACTATAAAATTCCAGGACTCCTCAAAAAGGCAGTTTGCATTAACAGATCCCAGTCCCCAACAAACAAGCCACATTCACCATCCACCAAACCCAAACACCCATCAAACAAGCCATTCTCCATTACCCTATTATCAAAAGCCTTCAAACTAGTTACGTTCACCAGACACAGAACCCCAACACTCACCAAACAACACAATTACTATCACTATAATGCCATTACCCATCAAACAAGCCACATTAACACCATCCACAGAATCCCAACATTCCTGAAACAAGTCATTGCCTATTACCTTAATATCAAAATCCTTGAAGGAAGCCACATTCACCATTGACAAAATGGTTACGATAAGACCTGAACAGCTCAGTTCCCTTTCATAGTACCTCAATACCCCTCAAACAAGCTATTCCCCATCAACGGAAGTATCAAACAAAACATTCACTATTAACATAACGCCAATATCCATCAAAAGAGCCAAATTCAAAATCCACAGACCCCAAAACTCCGCAAATGTCATCTGTAGAATCCATACAATCTTTGAGCAATAGGCATTAACAGAACCCCAGCACTGTTCAAATAAGACTTTCTCTATTACCAAACCCTAAAAATATCCTACACAAGCTATGTGGCATCAAGGGATCCTCCATACTCCTCAAATGATCTATTCATTATTGAGAGAACTTCAAGCCCTTGCAAACAAATCTACAGGATACAACACTCCTCAAACAAGCCATTAGACATCTGCAGACCCCAGGTCTCATCAAACAAGCCATTTCCTATAACCAAACCTCATCATACCACAAATGAGCTGTTTAGCACTGAAGGAATCTTATATCACACACGACATTCAGCATCAACAAAACCTCAACACCGCTCACATGAGCCAGTCACGACCAACAGAACCCCAACACATGCACATCACTAAATACAGGTCTGCAGCAATCTGCGAATTAAAGGAAAAAACACCAAGTCTTAGTGAAAGACGACCAGATAGGCAACCAGAAGAGCTTTAATACACCTTGGTATCAATTCTTCAGATAGGTCCTTCTTTCAGTTGGTGCTCTGATTATGGTAGTGGAGAGAGTTGCTCAAATTTCACATAAGCATTCAACTTGTTCGAAAACTGATGACTGTGAAGACCATCACATGTGATTTAGATGATTTTCATTCTGATCCAACGATTCAGTGCGCCCTCGTGCCCTGTGGATGGGTGTGGGGCCATCCTGGAAGTGACCCCTCTCATCAGGATAGACATGTTTCATCATAGGATAAAAGGTGATCAGAAAAAAAATTGCATTATTCTGCAGTGAATCAGAAAAGGGACTTAAGCCATGCCAACAAGATGCCTTCAACAGGATAACAAAGTGACTGTTTTTTCTTTTAATTTGCCTGTATGATGGTAGACTGATGGTAATAAGGACAGTTGCTTGTCTCTCAGGCTTGGCCAGTAAGTCACTGATTAGGTGGAAGGCAGGAACAGCATTTCTGTCCCGGTTCGGTTTCAGTTTCAGGAAGAAAAGTCGAGTAATTTAGCTGATCAACCAGGGATGGCATCTAGAGACATGATGGCCACAAAGTTGCTGTTTAAAAAGCTAAAATTTAAAGCAAATATGCACGAGGCGGCGGTTTTCTCTAAGAATCACAAATCCCTGCTTAAACACGCACAGCTTATAAGCGGCTTGACTTTCCCAAAACTCCTGTAGACCTACATTAGTGGAGAACTGGTGCACTTAAAAGTACAAAATGCATGCTGTGATGTGTGTGTATATAAATGTGTGTGTCATTATAGAAAAAGGCTGACATTGGAGGACCAAAAGCTTCACAGCTATGGAATAAGCCTCAGCAGCACACCAGGGGCCTCTCACTTTCCTGAGCCGAGAGGATCAAGAGATTAAAGCACTTCAGCAGGGTGTCAGATAAAAACAGAGCAAATATTCTCATACACAAACACCACATAGATTTTATAATGTATAAACACTGGTAAGGAAACCGACATCACTTTAAACAGCAATGCCACTGAAATGAATGAAACTGTGTAAGTGCTGACACTGGAGACTCCTTCCTTAAACTTCTCGTAGAAAACTTCACCATATGTTTTTGTTTTGTTTGTTTTTTTATGTGGGACGTGCACCATACACGTCCATGTGAATTAGCTGTTACTATAGAAACGACAGCCACATTAACATAAACCTGCGTTTTGCCTTGAAGCCAGAACAACCGAAGAATCAGACCTGCTGTTATAGAAAATGAATCAAAACCTTCTGACAAATTACAGTTTGAGAATTCAACAATGCTGTGGTACGTCAGCTAACAAAAAAAAAAAAAAAAAAAAAAAATTGGATGCCTCAAATTTCCATGAAATATCAATACTCGATAATCTTTGTGATGTTCTTACTTGCTAGCTTTCGCAGCAGCAAGCAACAGATTTCATGGAGCGGTTTGAAGTTTGATTAAGAATGGGATACAATAAATGACTGGATCGTTTTATCTGCTTCTGCGTTTCACATTTTTACAAGTGTCAGCATGAATCTGGAAGAACGCACCGGAAGGAGAGCAAAGAAGAAGAAAACAAGACTAGGAAGAAGAAATAAGAGACCTCAATGTTCAATGGTGCTGGCTAACAAGTTTGAGAATGCAAATTTTGAAAAATGGAGGATCGTACTTATTATTTAGCACAGAAAAAGCAAGGGCGTGTGAAGATCACTTGGAAGTACGCTACGGGCACCTGATGGCCAACGTACGCTCTAATACACGCATGGAAAGGGAGGGGTAAGAGAGGGTTAGCAGTCAGGTGGTTGAATCCGACATAGTGGACCTTTAAGCAGTGAAAGCAGAGGTCACTCCAACCCTGACCACAGTTACTGTATATGAATGAATGAATGAATGAATGAATATTAATCATCACCAAATATCTCCATTATGTCGCTGTTTTTGTGGATTTTTCTTACGTTTACGTTATATAAACGATTTTTATGTGAGGATAGTTCATGGAAACATTTCATTTGGATGTCTTTTGCCAAAATTCTGAAATGTTTGATCAGATGCTAAGGCCTCCTATAATCCTAACCAATGGATGAGCTAGTTTGTTTGATCCCACTGGGAAATAATATCGCCTGGATTTTATGTAAATGTCCCTTTTAGCGTTACTTGTTTATTTCTCAACAAAAGCTTAACAATGAAATGAGTCACGTGTGAACCTACATGCAGAGATTAAACAAGTAATAGGTTTATATGTTTACAATATATGTATATAGGTTGACAGTACGTAATAAACTTGCAACTCGGTGCATCATAGTGTTCCTCTTCCTGCAGACATCACACGAACACACACAGGCTGGCTTCATAACTGTAAACAGGGATGCTCCAAAAAGAGTAAATGACTAGATATAGATTCAGGGTTTGGTGCACAGGAAGGGGCGGGCCTTAACCACTGTAACAAAATATAAAAACATGGCCAACACTCAAGTTCTTCCAGTTGAAACCAAGGCCGTCTGAAGAACCTTCACCATCACGGCTGACAGAAGATCAATTCATTTACATCTCGACGTGTTTCTCAGTTGTCAAGTACTGATTGCTTTCCGATGCCGTGCATGTACCACCAATATGCACGCACGCACACACACACAAAAGCATGAGCAACCAAACACACCCACACAGCTTAAAGGTACCCCCCCCCCCCACACACACACACACACACACACATTCTTGAAGGCTACAAATCACCCACACATGTACTATGCACATGACCAACACACCAACACACAAACACACTCCTGGTGGCTGCAAATAACACAGACACAAAATAAACATTATCACTACCATCAGTGTGTATGTGTGTGTGTGTGTGTGTGTGTGTGTGTGCTATGCACATAGTCAACACATTGGCAGCCATTACACAAAAGACTGGTGAATGAGATCAAGCCATTCACAAACACAACACACACACCTAATGGTTTCAAATAACACACACACACACTCACACAAACTCACCTATACATGCTCTAGATAGCAACTGCATGCCTTGTGTGTGTGTATGAAGACAAGTATCACTCACTAGTGCGCAGTAATGCATGTGTGTGTGTTACGCACATGTCTAACACACTGACACATATTACACAACCATGGGACAAATGAGATCTAGTAAAAAAACACACAATGACACACTCCTGCAGGCTTCAAATAACCCATACACCTGCTTATGAATGCACCAGCAAGTGATACTTGCCCCCCCGACACACACACTAATGCATTTAAATGCAGCCTCGCACACACAAACACACATCTCCATGACCACCGAGTCGCCCAACCAGCCATCTCAAGAAAACGAGAGAAGCATCCATCCATTCCATCTGTTCGACTCCATCCCTCGTTCCTTCAGCGAAGCATGATAATCTGATCAGTGGCAGTCGAAGGTCGATACTCACAGGGCTTTTATCAGCCTGGCTGGAGACTCCATGGCCGCCGCTCACTAATGGCTTCATAATGGAGGCGCAGGAGCGCGGCGAAATTTTAGCATCCTGCTCGCTCCTGCGATCTCTCTCTCTCTCCCACTCTCTCTCTCTCTCTTTCCCTCTCACACACACACACACACACACACACACACACACACACACACACACACACACACACACACAAAGCTCTATTACTGAAGAACCTCCCGGATGCTCCGGCTTCAAGCTCTCA
>JAQQZR010000002.1:3721523-3748060 GCA_030068235.1 Notoglanidium macrostoma | reverse complement strand
TATATATACACACACTTTTTTTTATTTTTTTTTAAATCACAAGCCACGCCCTCACACACAACCACAAACATAGTACATACTTTAGGGGAACAAAGAACAAGTGTAAAACTGAGATACGCTTCAGACAACAATGAAGACAGAGTCAATCATTCATAAAGGACAGACTATACCTTCTCCATTTGCCTCTTCTTCTCCTTCACCCTCCATCACACACCCAAAAAAAGACAATGAAACGCCACGCCGAGTCTCGATCCGCCCTTCTTTAACCCTCAGTCACTTAATCCCATTATAATTTGATTGTAATATCAAAACATACAGGAATTAGAGCCTGACTGAATAAGTTTAACACTGTTTAGTATATATTATCACAATACTTACTACAACTAACTAATCACTGCTATAGAACATCATTTCGAATAGTGTACTACTAAATGCAGTTTTAGTATTGATGGTATAAAGATACATCGTTTACCTCACTATGTACTTCCTGAAGTTTTTACTAACAATTTTAACCGAGACTGTTAAGACCCAAAATGTCTAATTTCTAGCCTTTCGTTTGAATTCAATCCACCACGCGACAGCACTCTGAAGTTTCAGTTTCAGCACTCGCATGTACTGCACTTCCTGTAAGTAGTACAGGCTGCGACTTCATTTTTCAGGGATTTTATTCAATTTTGAAGTACCTGTATATAACTAAGCTACTAAGCGTTTAAAAGAATTAAAACCCAAACAAAACTAAACTATACATCCCCAACCTTAAACGAGCAAATTAAAAAGACAAATAATGACTTTGCCTAAAAAGGGACTACTGATGTAGGGAACTTGGAATATGTGCGAATTAGTGCATAACTTTAAATACTAGTGTAACAATATGCAAAATTTAGTTTGGATACGATAAAATACAGTGGTATCTCAATGCGATACATTTTCGATTCAACAAAAACAGGTCCTGCCTTTATACTTTACGCACCTTAGAGTTCCATTTTCAATTAATTAAAAAATGTATAATATTACAAAATCAATAATGACAGTGTTTTTTTGCCTAGCAACATACAGCAAAACATAAAAGCTGTGTATTAGAATGAACCACACCTATTGTTAGCTTGTCTACAGTCAGCTTGTTGTACTTTCAGAGTCACGTAACTCTCTGTAGCCCTAGATGTGTTTTTGAAGCTGGGCTTCTCCAATACCGATTATGAACTTCAACTCGAATGGAACCAGAAAGGAAATGCAGTGTGCTGAATATTGTGATATACGGTGCAACCTTGTCTGCAGAGCAAACTGTGGAAAATGTATTGTACTGTACCGTACGTGATATCCATCCTGAAAATAAATATACTGCAACTACGGCTGACAAGCAAAGTGTGACGGAAAAGAGGCTAGTCATGTTGTAGATAAACCACATACTTCATCCTGCTGTAACATCTTCTTCGTCGAATTCCTCTGATGTGACTTGCATAATAAAAATGTGTGTTCCTGTATGCGTGTGTGCTACAAATCGTTTAAAACAGGCCTTTTTTTGCGGTTCCCGAAGCTGCACCGGCACCAATTACAGGGACAGGGTCTAAAAATAGAGGCGGCTCTTCACAAGAACACCTGACAAGTCTTTCTTTCTCGCTCTTTCACACATACACATATATTATATAATATATACACACACACATATATATATACACTCGTGTAAATATCTATCTATCTTCACACACGCGTACACACACCAAATGCGCCGCTGGATCTGAAGAGCTGATGCCCCCCTTTTTTTGCAGTAATTACATTCAGTAAGGAGTGAAGAAGATGGTGTAGGCATCAGCTGTCTATATGAGGACCAGAAGCTCAAGCACACACACACACACACACACACACACACACACACACACACACACACACACAAACACACATTTCATTACTGTTAGGCCTGTGTGTATCGCTCGAGATCTTTATCAGGCTCCATGATCAAAATGATTGCAGCCTGGCCATAAACAGTTCACTCACTGGTTATAATTCGCTAATGGTGCATTCAGTGTGCGCGATTAGATCAGATGTAAAAAGATAGCCAGCAGCGAGTGTGTACAGGATTAGACTTGCTAGGCTAACGCCGCATCAGCTTCGCTGGAGCTTTAGGGCAGGTCACACAGATTAAAGACTGCTTTAGAGACAAACCATCAGCATGGGTGAATCTACAGATATGAATATGTACACTGTATGACAGCGTATTCATACACACCTAATTAATGACATATACACAGCTCGATAAATAAGGAGAGCTCATGTGGTTGTCAAAAATGCACAAATTACCTTGAGAATGTCATTACCAGATAATCATATACAGCACAGCAGGCAAGCGCAGGTGCACCTGCTCTCTCTCTCTTTCTCTCTCTCTCATACACACTCACTTGCAGAGAAACAGGGAATAAGTACAATACCTGAGCTTTAACGCATTCCTGAGGAGGAGCCAGAACGAGATGAGAGCAGAGGAGAGAAGCAGAGAAGACGACGGTTATAAGCAGGAGAGAGCGTTATTCAGCACACACACACACACACATACACACACGTACATACACACACACAGATGCTGGAAGGCACTTTGCAAGTCATACTACGGCATGAGGCGAGGGACATACTCCTCAGAAAGGCTCGCATAGCACCGTCAGATGAGTGTACATTGGGACAGCAGAGGGCGGCGCAGGGCACACACAGACGCACACACAGCCATGAAACATGAAACAAAAAAAACACGAGTCACAGCCAAACCCAAAATATAAACAGGCATGGGTGATTTAGGTAGCATGAAGCTGAACTAAATTGCCCAGAAATCCTGGCTCAAAATGGTGCCAATACGCTGTTCACTACAGATGCTGAACAATCAACACTGATTGGCTTGGAGAGAGACCGACAAAATGATTTTGAGCCCAACACAAGGCACTATGTGTGAGCTGACTAGCGCATTCCTCGCAAAACAATGCTCCTCTCAATCGAATAACGAACATACTCGGCTCCAAACCGTAATACTGTTATTAAAGCACAACTGCAGCTGATTGTTCCATAAGGATGTTGCAATATACAGTGGTCACAGTAAGATCTGCACTTGTTGTCCATGTGTTACTGAATGGAGAATCTCTGCCCATATGTTGAAGGCAGGACAGGGGTCCAAGCGACGCTTCCGGTGATCACAGAATCACATGATGATCACAATGACGGAGCATCTCTTTGCAGATCTCTCAGTCATTATAGTCAAAAGGGGTCATTGGTTATTTAGCTAGCTTTGTTTAGCTAAATTACATTCATTTCGATAAAACTCACCATAACACCTGGTGCTGCGAATACATTTCACAAGCAAAATACTGATAAATGTAAATTATGATGGAACTTTTTTATTCGTTGCTTTTTCTTCAGTTTTATAATACTTCCTGATCCATGTAAAAGAGGACGTGATATGCAGTCTACCCGAAGAGTGTATTGAATACCGTCTCTTACACATAGTTAGCTATATTGCTCCAGATCAGAAGCAGATAAAGCGACGGCCAAAATGCTAAACGCAGCAAAACGGCGGTTTTCTTCTAGTCTTACTTCGCTCATGGCAATTTTTGAAAAGATTCTCAAACCACAAATTCCCTGATATTGGTAATGTGGCTTAACGATGGAGTAACATTGGTGAATTATATACAGTGAGAATAAAACTGGTTCTCCATTGGTTCTCTGGATGGTTAGATGTTCTAGTTCTTGATAGAGGTTATACTTGAATACTTTGTAAAAAGGAGAACCCATTGTACACAACTTCATGTTACAATAAAGAGTAATTATTTGTTTCATGATGACACCCCTGTAGAAACAACCATCTTAATCTGACCAAATCACAGGCTTAAATGGTCAAACTGGGAGACCATCTTTGGCAAAGGATTACGTTTCTCAATTACTGTCACTAATGCTTCATCACAGACAAATTATAAATAAAAAAGGTAGAAGTAAGACACACAAATTTTGGGCAATTAGGATAAATAATCAAGGAATTTGGAAAATAACTGAGCAACCAGCAAAAACGGTCCACCATTTTGACCATCTCAAACGCAACGGCGTTTTGGAGCTTCTATAAAGACGAACGGAACTCAAACTCAGAGAGACGAACACAAAAAGCGTGTCAAAGTACCACCCGGTCATTTACAGTCCCTTCACATGGATGGCGGTGGAAGAAGCGTGTGATCTTTGTTTGGGAACACACCATTACGCTGCCATTCTCTTCCCACAGCTGTTTAAAAACAGGGTCAAAACGTGCCGGGGTCGTGAGAAAGTTGGCCTCCTCGTTTCTGACGCTAGGCCAGAGCTAACGGACATGAGGTGTTTTCCTGTGCATGGGAGCATAGTCTTCTTAGATAAGTGAGAGAACATTGGTGCTTTTCCTTTGGAGAACGGTAGGAATTCGGGGAACTGAATCGGGGAGTGGGGGGAGAATAAAGGAATGTGCCTAAAGCAGTTCTCATCTCAGATGTGCATACCACAACTGCAGGAAACCACTGGGGGGAAAAAAAAAAAAAAAATCATGACCTGCAAGCAGAACATACACATTAAAGGGTGGCTGAGCCGGCACTTTTTTCCAGCGTCAGTGTGGTCCAGTTGGGCAATAATCAAGCTTCTTAGTGCCCCAATGGAACCAATGACTGAAAGACTGAAAAAAGACCAAAAACTTTCTGTGTTCACTGATATTTGATATGAAGGAACCGACTTGGAGGAAACGTTCAGCAAGCTGAACAAGTGACGACGATCATGCGAGTGACAATTTATTCACTATTGTGCATTACTTCAAGGTGGATCCCAAATTACACCCTTAGCAAGGTTTCTAAACGGTCCTTTGGATGGTTAATATTTCTATATTTATAAGGACGCATATTCGTTTCTGTATTTCTATTTACTTGTAGCCTTTTTTGTAACAGGATATCATCTGGTTAAGGTACTATACATAGAACCCTTAAGGGTTCACAAAAAGGGGAGGAAATAAAAAAAAATAAAAAAAAAAAAACAGGAGAACCTTCACGATAGGGTGCTTTTCTGAATAGCGTAGCTTGCTAATTAAGACTAGCTAGGACAATGATGTAGCTTATTCATTTCAGCCATTGATATGATTTCTGGGAAGCTGACAAACACAAATAGCTTTATGCCTCTGGCTTTGCATAAAATGGTAGGAAACCTTGTCAACTATCCGTACCGCCACTAAACCCCGAATGTTGGTTATGAAGTGGATGTGTTATGGGGCTTTGCGACCTACAGAGGATTAATCAACATGGATGGCTTCTACCCGCAATCCCTATCTATATTTCCCGCACCAAGCTGAAGCTTAGTGATGTGTACATATTGCCACACCAATTATCACACTGAAGCGCACACACACACACACACACACACACACAGCAGCACAGTGCATCACACTTGAACAAGCTGCACAGAACACAGTGGGGTTCGAGAGGAGAAACTGCTGCCACAGACGCTCTTTAGCCAGCACAACATAGACCTACTGAGAATAGACAGACACAACAACAGCTAGAACTCCTACAGAGAGTGAATACAAAAGCTAGCATGTCACACAGGTAAAAGGTCAGCAAACATAAAGGAAACAACGTACTTTCACGACAAACAGCTAACAAGGCTAGCACATAAAATAAACAAAAACTAAACAGCAAAATATGACGAGACATTGAGCTATGGAGGCACAGCACCTAAAGAAACACCAAATGAAAAGAAATCGGCAAAGCTAGGTATGCTAATGGTAACTCCAGTTTGCTAGCATGGGGAGATGAAAACAAAGACGCTAAGGTGAAATCTAGCAAATCAAAAACACGGAAACGTAAGAAAAAGAAGGAAGAAGAAAGGAAAAAATACCACGCAGAGATAAAGATGAAGGTGGGGAAGACAAAACAAAGATCAGAGGAACAGCAAGCTTAGCTGAGTAGCTACAGGAGACTAGCATGAAGCAAGAAATTGAATAATAATGCCGAGTAACAATGTAAAAGCGTTTTATCACGTGAATGACTTTATTTTCGAGTCATGTTTCTGTCAGATTGTTCTGTCTTTCTGATTAATATGCTAATAGTCCTTACATTACATTACCTGAACTACAGTAATGAAATACACAAACTAGACTTTGAGCTAGCATGCTATCACACAGCTTGCTATGCTAGCTTTTTTCCCCTGAGCTATTCATGTGTATTTTTCCTTGAAAATCTAACACTCAAGCAAACAGATGGTGTCAGATTGATCCCGAAATCATTCCGTATTCCTTGAAGAGCCATTTCATTCCCAACTGTACGCAGCCAACATGTGCTTGCCAAAAAACTTTGAACCTAATTTGGGTTTTTGAGGGATGACGATCAAGAAAATCTTTTTTCTCAGCCAAGTAAGTGACTTAATGTTGCCGGGTAACAACGGAAAAACATTTTATCATGTTTTTCTGCATATTAGTGTTAGATTTCCCACGTCTTCTCATTTTAATTCTTAATTTTCTCACCCAGCAGAATGCTAATGAGGGGAGAGCAACACATTAAACAAACCAAGTCAATGTTCGTGTCAATTGTTTGGAAAATGTAATTAACCTAAAATAGTTACCTGAACTATAAATAACATTCAACGATACAGCAATGAAAAAAATGAAATAGACTTTAGTGTAAGCTCGGTGTTATATAGCTAGCTTAGCTAGTCATTTATTTATTGATTTTTTTAAATTCACTTGCACCACTTTCTTTTTTTTTTTTTTTTAACACATAGTGTCAAATTAATCATAAAACCATTTTGGATGGTCCGAAGAGCCGTTCGCATTCTAACGTGAACACGTGCTCGCCAAAATCTGCTGGAGCTAATTTGGGTTTCTGAGGGAAAATCTTTTTGCCTCAGCCACGTAACTGACTGAATGTTGTTGATTGACAAGGAAAAAGCATTTCATCATGTGTCTGCTATTACTTTTCCTCATGTTTCTGTTTGTCATTTTGATTTATACGCTAAAATTCAACCCAAGAGAAAAAAAAAAAACAAGCTTTCTGCTTCACGTTAAAATTTGAATGAATGGATTTCAGAGAGACGTCAACATGTTGGAGAGACTAAAACACTGGCTAATGCTTTTAAATATCCTAGAATGGTAATAAACCTAAAATAGTTATCTGAACTGTAGATAATAATCAATTATACAACAATGACAGGACCTACTGTAGCTAGACCTTAAGCTAGCTTGCTATTACATAGCTAGCAATGCTAGCTACGTTTTATTTCAAATAGACTTATTCACTGTACATCGTTGTTTGTTTGTTTGCTTCATCTTGTAGGGATAACACGTCACTCTACACTTCATTCACAAATCATTCTGTGGTTTTTGAAGAGCCGTTTTTTTTTTTGTTTGTTTTTTATTTTAATGGAATTCTGAAAGCTGGTTCAGGTTTGCCAGTAAAATTTGGACCTAATTTGAGAATTGCTATAAACTTGGAGAATCTCTTGTCTAAACAGTCCTCCTGATGATCTATCTTTAGGTGCTGCTTTAGCACTACTCGTTAATTACAGTTGGTGTAACAACAATCAAAATAGCCTACAATAAAAAAAAAAAAGGGGGGGGGGGAGACAAATTCTTCTAAACAGAAATGTGCTGAAATGTACTGATTTGGTGAAAATAGAGAGCTGTATAGATAGAAGAGCAACTATAGAAGTATGCAAATGTATATGTATAGCTAAAAACAGAGAAATATGGATATAGGAAAGGAGATGGTGGTTAAAATTAAATTAAACCGTGATAGCCATAGATAATAGCTCATAATCAACATTAAATGCATTAACACACATCAAGATGTCCAGAAGCCAAAGCAACACAAAGCGAGCACACACACAGCGAGTGGACAAAGTTGTGTAGTACTCACCGTGTGGTACGCGCGGGCTACGGGCGGCTTGCCCGCTTGGTACGGCTCCACCGTGTCGATGATGGTCTGCCTTTCACCCTTCTGGTTGATTTTGCGGAATCTCCTCCTGGACTGACGATGTGAAGCCTGGCGCTGAAAATACTCCTCATTCTCATCCATATAGTCCACCTGCCAGAGGAACAGCGAGACGAGTGATTCTCTCGCTCTCTCCCTCCCTGTCTTTCCCCCTCCCATCCCCATCTCTTGCACTGCGTAAAAATAGCAGTGGGTGTGTGAGCCTGTCTGTAAGAGTGCGCGCGCGTGTGTGTGTGTGTGTGTGTGTGTGTGTGTGTGTGCGCTAAGACTCAAAAGTCTACGTCAAATATAGAGAAGGGGGGAAAAAAAAAAAAAGAAAGAGAGGGTGCTTTCTATCCTTCTTGAAGTGCGGGTGAATGCGGACATGTGCTTAAAGATCAGGACGGTTTGTGAGCAATGCCTCTTCCATATCATTATGCTTCTCTATGTAGTAATAATGCTACAACATCTGCATCACATGTGGAATAAACGCACACCATTTTACAACAAACTTGTATTGCGATGCAACTAGACCATGATGTGAGATTTCTATGCAGGAAGTGATAGCCGGATTGACCTTACACCACTCTGAGGGAAATGAGATTAATACATTTGCAATGTCTCCATCTCGCGATCTCTGTCCGTCTCTCTCTCTCATACACACACACATACACATACACATACACACACACACATACACACACTCCTTCCTCTTCATCTGTACTTTCACTGCAGCCTCCCATTTCACACTCCCTCCACCGTTGGGATTACACATCAAATCTCTCGCTACCTTACCAACTGCTGCTATGGCAACGCCGCCGAGCGCCGAGCACTGGGAATATATTGAGCGAGAGTGAGTGCAGTGTCCATATCCTGCATGGGATCATAATTACAGAGCCACAACAGCCAATAATAACACAGCAGGAACTCCTCCAGCACCAAACGCAACTAAAGGGAACGATTTGTTGACTTGGAGATTAGCCGAATCTGTATATAACCATGTGCGCGTGCCTAGTCCTGAGCTGAATGAATAAAGCAGATAAAAACGTACTTGAAAAGCATTGCGACGGTGGAATTGCTCGGCAACAATATGGGGTTCTTCTTGATGACGAGCATTTGTCTCTGCGACCGTCTAATGCAAACTGCACGAAGCCTCTCAAGTTCTTTTAAAACCTAATTTTCTCCCTATTTAGTTGTAGCACAAGCGCAGGCTCATTTCAACATGAACTACTCAGCTGAACACACTCGGAACGCCAACTTTTTTTTTTTTATTGTGTGGACATGAGCGTCACTCTGATAACCAGGGATGAGAGAAAAGCTGTTAATTTGGAATGACGTGCGCTAAACAACTAAATACAGATATGAATACAGGTTCACAGGGCACCTGGTTGAAACTAGAAAAGTGTACCGGGATTCGGATCCTGCGTGACGCAACAAATACAACACGGGATATGGATTTTCTTTCTCAGCGTTCCATACGCAAAGTGATTGGACCCCTTTTCTCTGTGCATTATGTAAACAAATCGAGCAATCTGGAAGGAGTGTAGGCCAATACGGCATGAGAAGAACCATCAGAGATTATCTTATTGTGCTTCTTTCTTTTTTCCTCAGCCAAGGAAGGGATTGTAAAAGCATGACGTATTTAGAATTTTGCAATAAAAGGGTCAATCATTATTTCTGCAATGATATTAGATGCATATTTTTTTTTAGATTTAATATGCCGTTGATTCGGTTTTCACTCATGTTTGGTTCAAAGTTTATATGTATAATAATTCGCCAAGTTGAATCGCTAACCAGTCTCATGGCAGGTAAAAATGTACAGAAGGTTGCACATCAGCCTTCTCAGGACTCACCACGATCATTTCGGACGGCTCCAGGACGATACACTCACATCCGCGACGTAAACTCCCGGCAGAACGCTTCCCGAAACTGGAGAAGGAAAAACAGTGATGTACAGATTAAAACCAGTGTGTGGACCATGTGTTCATTAAGGAAATAGCCAGAGAAGAAAGTGGTCCTAGACTCCAACCCTGAGGAATGATCATACACACACACACACACACACACACACATATATATATATATATATATATATATATATATATATATATATATACACACAAGAAGATAAACACGAGTAGCACATTAGTGTTCCTGATTTTCCCTGCAAGATTCCACAGACCCCAAGACTGGAAAAGTCCACCAGCCGACATCACAGTTCATGAATGGAGTACAGTGCTGCACACTGGAGGTGTATAAGAGAAGCTATAGAAAAGACCACAGTGGAAATAAGGGGGGAAACCACAAATACAGGGTGTGGTAAACATACACACAAACACAAACACGGTATAATGCCTCGTCTGTAGAGCTAATTATACCACAACGCTGCTGAATCCTTGAGTCAGAAGGTACGGATTAATCTTCAGTAAAAGCAGCCTGTTAAGCCGTTCCGAACATAAATGATGTATAGGTTTATATTCATGAGCTTGTTCTAACATGTTAGCGTTTCTATAGTGACAGCTCATTGCTATTGATTTGAATGGAAGGTTCTCGAACATAGGGAAAACAACATTGAGGGGAAAAAAAATAAATGATTCATTTGGTGAAGCTTTCTGTAAGGTAACATTTAAAGGTGCCGTATTATACCCCTCTAGCACAAGTTGGCACAGTTCCTTGAGGTCGTAACGAAATGTCCGTGACATGCTTTGGTCAAAATATCACAAGGATAAACTACCACAGTTCCCTTCTCACCTCATTTAAACAGCCCTGTTCAGAACAGCCGGTTTGAGTGCCTGTTCCTTTAAATGATAATTTACGGCTCGCCCCGCCCCCCTCTTCCACCGGCCAATCAGGTAGCACTTTCCTCGTGAATATTCATGACTTTCCACCTGTTTCTCAAGCCATGAGTGGAGATACTCAGGTGACGGGTGATATAAATTTAATGAGCTCCACTTGTGACGTAGAAAGGGGAGCCAAATCTGAATGGCTTGTTGAAGCACGTGTTTTCTGTAACCGTCAGCCCAAAAGAAACTGACTGCGCGATCTTATTTCAGAGTTTGTGGGTTGGTAGGAATTCCAGATAGCCAATATGTGCACAAGCACTGAAAAGGTGAGTTTCTCAGATTATGTCCACTAAAGGAGGAGTCTCAAGTGTCAGAACTTTAATTACAATTAGTAGGTTTGTACCACGGGAAAATCTTCAGGACAGAGGACTGGTTTCACGTTCAGGTTTCTCAGCAATTAGCAAAAAAAAAAATGCATTTTTTTTTTTTTGTCTTATTAACAGAAAGCAAAGGAAAAGAAAAAAAAAAAAAAAAAAAAAAACAGGCCAAAGAAGAAAAAAGGTGAAACTGGTGTGGTATAAGAGGAATTAAACTTCAGTACACGCCGTTATTGGACAATAATCAACTTTGGGGTGCTAACAGTTATTCTGTTCACATCAGATTTATTATTTATTTATACCAACATGCTCCCAAGTGTTTTATTCCTTAATTAATACACACTACCGGTTACATACGGGAATCTCTGTCTGTATAAGCATGTGTGCTGGTTCTCCATTTTAACTTAGAACTGTTAGTAACAGTAAACATTTTTTTTGTCAGTGTCTTGTTTTGCTCTCTGGTTTAAGCAACAACACTGCTGGTACAGCACTTTGCTTTTACAGGAACAAGCTGACCAAGAGCACAAAAGACCAGCGCTCACACACACACACACACACACACTTTCGGTGGGGGTGAAGCATTAACTCGTCCACAGTGCTAACTCAACCGAATTCCATACTGACCTGACCGATGAGCGTCCTTCGCTCTGCTCATCATTGTCAAGGACAAAACACTTTTGGAGAAAAAGTGCTGTTATAAGATAATAATTAATAACGTGTGATGCGATGCAGTTCGGCATAAATCAGTGTTTTCAAAGTTGACCATTTTCCAATAAGAGAACATCCGGAAGTGTTTTATTCCTTTTACTCCACCTCATTTTTTCCCCACCCCAACAATTACATGTTTTATTAATTAAAAAAAAAATGACAGGGATGTACTTTTTATTCTTTTATCTGTTCATGAATTACATTTAACTGTAATCACCTGTTACGCAGCTATAAACAGCAATTCCCTCTCCAGTCTCGCGTTTGTCTTTCTCTTGAAGTTTTAAAAACAAAAACAAAAAGATGCAGCTTGTCACACTACAAATAAACTGGAATAATAATAGTAATATTTCTTAATTATGAAATCTCCTAGAGGGAAAAAAAAAATTTTTTTTTTTTTTTTTTTACATATACACACATTACTCATAGCATTATGCTTGTGTATTTAGAACGCTAATGTCACAACCTGGTAAAATCCTCATCCGTTTGCAAGGAAAGACGGTTAACCATAAAGAAATTACATAATACATCATTTTCCCCACCTCAAACACATGACTGGATTTGAGTCATTAACATTAATCACAACAACGCCTTCATTGCTACTGCGCTCTGAAAAGCAGCTAATTTGCTAGCATGTACGTGACGTTCTTGGTTTCTGAAATTCGAAAATCGGAGGATTGATGAATGTTCATGACTTTTTTTTTTTTTTTTTTCTTCAATTAAATAAAAATCTCTCTCTAAATAAGGACAATGGATTTAGTATTTGAGCTATATTATAACTGACTAGATTTACATGTTATATGTACATGGAATTATCATATTATCCAGCGCCTGCCTTTAATAAAACCTACCTAGTGTGTGTAATAGTGTGAGTGTTCTAGCCTTTGCATTAAATCTTTTATTTTTCCCCTAAAATGAGAAATTTCTGTTCACCAAGTCGACTCAATAACAGCAGTACTGTGTTTTTTGAGGGAGTTAAAAAGCAAGTTATACACCCGAACACATTTCTAACTGACACTCCACGAATAAATTCACACTCAGCTTTCAAGTTGCAGTAATGACTAAAAAAAAAAAAAAGGAAAAGAAAAAAATAAAAAAAAAAAAAAAAAACCAAAAACAAAAAAAAAAAAAAAAAAAAAAAAAAAAGATAGACGGCTGGCCTAAAATCTATTTGACTCACTGACAAATAGCTAAAAATATTGTTTCAACCTTTTTGCATGCGGATGAGGGAATTTTTCTAATATTGTATGCATAATAGTGCAAAAGTTTAAAATTTATAGTAGCATATTCCTAGCACGTCCCCAGTGACATGTTCTTTTAAGTTTATATACATTATTATGGAATGATTATCAATTTGCTGATTATCGTGATTCAAATGAAATTCGACTCTTTGGTTTTCAGGGTATTAGACACATGTCCCGTGATACCCACCTGCCTGGCCCCTTCATTCCACATTACACAACATGCAGGGGGTCTGGAATGTGAATCGGTGAGGACACACACCCACAAACACAATCCCACACACTACACACACACACACACACACACACACACACACAAGTAAAGGAGTCACCTTCTTTCCTTTGTATTTTTTCTCCTAATTCTCCATTTTATAATGAGCAAAGAGTACAGATCTATGATACGTTAAGGAAGTGTGAGCGATGTCAAAGCCAGGAAAGGGTTTAGGGGTAAATTGCGATACTGTAATAACAGAACACTTCTGTTGCGACACTTCAGGGAAGAATAAATAGGTCAATTGATGGGCTGAGCTGCAGGGCACTTTACCGCCACATTCACTGCATGCCTTTCGGGAACAACTAAAGCACCTCCAAACTTTTATTAGCACAAGATGAAATCTACAAGCTGCCAGGAGCAGGATTATCATGCCCTAACTTAAGGCAGTAGTCCTACTAATAAAAATTTTTTTTTTTTTAATTCAATCAATCTAACATAGCTGATGAAGGACTTCCTGTTTATATAGAAACTGTGGACTTCGATTGGAATATATCTGTTGTATATACACAACATTTATTACATCTAAGTTACTTCATTTATATATAGTCACATAAATTCCTGCTTAAATATTCATGTTTATTCCTAATTCTTGTCTATACACTATACTATCATTATATACTAATCTAAGTATTGTAATGCATGTATACTTCTAAATAACATTAAGCAGACAGTCAAAGTAGAATAATATTTAATGACCCAGTCGAATAGATAATAAATCAGATCACACTTTCAAATATGGAATAATTCTTATAAATGAAATGAAGGTGTGTAAATGGTTAAGCTTAGTATGAAGAGCAGGGTTACGATTTCCTTCATCATTGCTTTCGATTTAATTTGTGTTCGTTTGAACATCCAACTACATCACACATCCAGATTTGTTCTGATTTGTATGAACTGGAATTCAAATGAAATTTCCAAAGTGGAATATAATCCAGTTCTTGTACACTACATTCCTATTCAAATTTTAAACCCATTACCTTCAGCTACTAGAAAGTCCCTTCAGGAATTATATCCACAATCCAGTATTCCTAGAAAACTACAGTTCCGCTTCCAGATCCAGGCATTTTCCTGCCGCATAAAGTCCGAGTCGAATTTCTCACAAAAAAATAAACACAAACGTCCTGTGTGTACTCCATAAATCCACCCGAACTCTCACACAGCTCCCGGAGCGATCTATTCAGTCTGCTGCCTCCGTGTCATGGGAGGGTGTGCTCACGGAACGTGCGTGTGCTCATGCTACCGTGATAGTGATGACGGACTGGAGCCAAACATTCCAACCAGCCTCTTTCTTACTGTCAGGCTGAGAGGGAGGGTCTAACCTCGTCTCGCTCAACACTGACCTCTCAACCCCTACTCCACACACCGTACAGCGAGAGAGAGGGAGAGGGAGGGAGAGGAAGAGAGAGGAAGAGAGACAGAGAGGGAGAGAGAGAGACAGAGAGGGAGAGAGAGGAAGAGAGGGAGAGAGAGAGAGAGAGGGAGAGAGAGGAAGAGAGAGGAAGAGAGAGAGAGGAAGAGAGAGAGAGGGAGAGAGAGGGAGCGAGAGGGAGGGAGTGAGAGAGAGAGGGAGTGAGAGAGAGAGGGAGTGAGAGAGAGAGAATTTGGAAAGTCTTAGAGGGATGTATTGAAAGAGTAACTAAGAGTAAAAGAGAGAATTAGATAGAAAGGCAAAGTGAGGAAAAATAAAAAAAGAAGGTTATAGAAAGGTCTGGAATTGGCAAAGAGAGTCCAGACACAAGAGAAGAGAGATAAATTAAACAATTGAGAAAGAGAGAGACAGACAAGAAGAAATAATGAGAAAAAAGAAGAGGGAGAGAGAAAGAGAGAGCGAGAGAGAGAAAGAAAGAGAAGCAGAGTCAGAGAGACGAGGAGATATAGAGAGGAGGATGAAAGAAGAAAAGGACAGAAAGAAATAGGGCTAGAGAGAGGGATAGAGAGAGAGAGAGAGAGAGAGAGAGAGAGAGAGAGAGAGAGAGAAAGAGTCCATGAGAGAGCGTGTGAGAGACAACGTGAGAGCGCGAGGGAGCATGTGAGAAAGGCAGAAGTTCAAAAAAAGTTCATTAAAATGTAAACATATATTTAATTTTTTCTCTGGAAGTTTGGTGACACAGCAGACACGTGACGTCTCCTGGTGTAGCATAAAAAGGTTAATCTTCTTATAACAGCACAGTCGCCTCATGATCACCCCACTCATTACGGACACAATTTAACAACTGCCTAGAAGACCTGAATTCAACAAGTTTGAGTAAACTGGTTTTCCTTTACGGGTGAAATTGATGTCCTTGTTAACTGCATTTACATTACAGACATTTTATATAGATTTTTTTTTTTATTTCAAATTTTTAAAAATGACCTGGAAAAATATGTAGAACATGAAAAAAATAAATAGTTTAAGTCTTGACCTGTGTATTACATGGTTAAGAAATCCTTTCCCCTTTACTTCGATCTCAGTCTGAAATCAGCAAGCACCGAGCGTAGCCCAATAACTCTCCTGTGAGAAAAAGTGTGCTTCGAAAATAAAAACAAATTACAAGAAAAGCAGTAAAACAAGAATAAACACCAGCACACATTGTAGATTATATAGTTATACAACCAGATTATAACCATTAAAAAGACCCACACTGCTGCGATCCAAGTTAGAGGCTGTGGAAAACAGGCAGTTTAGCCAACTTTGGAGCTCTATTTCAGGTTAAACCGATGCCTCAGGCTCTGCTACGATGCTCATTATGTTTCAATCCATCACTTTGTTTATTCAATCAAATTTTGGGGAGAATTTATACATTTCCTTATATTGTTTTAAGCCCTTGTGAACCTGTGGCACATTTTGTATACAATATTAAATCTCTGTTAATAGCACTTTCGGGTTTTCTATTTTTACACAGCCAAAAATGCACATTGTTTTCTGCATTCAAATCTTGTTCAAAATATTCTGAGAATTTAATCATAGCAAATTCAATCGAATTATGAAGCCAGTACTGTGAATCAAATCAAGACCAAAAATTAAACTCCACCGATTTAACTGTTAAAGACTAAACTTTGCCTAATGCGCCTTTAAGAATGTATTATTAATTGACCAGGCTAAACAGCTCTCACGTCTTTCTTCCGTTATAACATGACATCTCATGAACCAGACACAGAAAAGAAAAAAGAAATAAAAAAAAATAATAATAATAAAACAGGAAGTGGACAGCTTCTCTCCCTGATGTGTCATCATAAACTTTGGTTAAAAAAATGGTGAGATTTTCTGCAGAGAGGAAATGACTAGCAATACTTTGAAGAAGCTACTCATCAGACAGTGGGAAGGATTGCATCACACTGAACGAACTATATTAGCATTTCAAAACCTCCGGGAAGCCACACACTGGGGTCAGACTGCGGATTTCCTCTGTAGGGAAATGGAATCTGGAGAGCGAACTATTCCGTATGAAGTGCAGATATTGCCGGGAACAGGCAAGATTGAGGAAATGAAAGACCTATCGGATTGCGGTGAACAGAAACCTGGGCAGCCTTTTGGTCATTTAATTAGAGATGAAACAAAACATAGAAGCAGGAAATATTCTGGAGGACAAAACCAGTCAGGCTTCACAACACAAGCAAATAAACGTCTCTTGTTTTTCAAAACCAGGACGTGAGACGTGGTCTGAAATACAACAGCAAACAATACAGGAATTTAAATATCAGGTTTAATCGGGAGCTGAACAATGGAGGCTTTGTTGGTGGCTGACTCTGAAATGCCTACGTTCAGCTCGTGTAGTTACATAACCGCTGGCAAAAGTAACAGGTGGCACTCTCAATGCTATTTTCGAGCTCCATTGCAAAACTTCCTTCTAATCAAATGTGCCACTGAATTTGTTTTTTTTATAAATCAGTTCCACCACTGTGCATTAAAAGGATGCTTCTGGGGGGGGAAAATTGAAATCTTAGCCTCTCCTGGGCCTGAACCAGGCTACTGAAGTGAAGCTATCAGCTCGATCTGCTAATCCGCTGGTTTTAAAAAAAAAAATTTTAACTCCAAAATGATGGTTTTCTCCTCGATACCCTCTTACTGAAAAGTTTGCATGTTGTCCAGCCCTTTTATCCTGAAAATGCACATGATTCTGAAAGGATGCAGGGTTAAAGCTTTGAAAGGAAGCATGTTTCAGTAATGTGATGCAGATAACGCCATTTGCATGTGTGAATATTCAAACAAAGTTGCTGCATATTAATGAGCGAGAGCTGAGGAGTGGGTATGAAGGTGAAAATAGCTTTTTTCCCCCCTCTACAGCTCATCGGATACAAATAATCACACCTACACTGACAACCTTTGGTAAAAAAAAAGAAAATTGCAACAGAATAGTTCATAGAGGAAGAAAAAGTAGGAGGACATGAAAGAGGAGGAACAGGAGGATGAGGAGGAGGAAAAAGAAGAAGAAGAAGAAGAAGCCAGAGTAGGAGGACAAAGAGGCACTGAATGATGAAGTAGAAGGAGAGGAATCAAAAGAAAGAAATGGAAGAGGAAGACGACAAGGAATTATAATAAGAGAATGAAATTAAACATGATGATGATGATGAGGAGGGGGGACAAGGAGGAAGAAGAAGAAAGAGGAGGAGGAAGAAGGCAAAGGGGAAAGAGAAAGAAAGGAAGCAGAAGGGAAGGAAGAGGGAGAAGAAGAGGTTGAAAAGGCAGAAGAAGGAAATGAAGATTATGAGAAAAGAAAACAAGGAAAAAAATAGAAGAAGAAGAAGGAGAAGAAGAAGGAGAAGGAGAAGAAGGAGGAGAAGAAGGAGAAGAAGGAATTAGGAGAAGAAGGAAGAGGAAGAAGAGCAGGAAGAAAGAGGAAGAAGCAGAGGGGAAAAAGATATTGAAGAGAAGGAACTGAAGCAGAAGGGAGAGGAAGGGGAAGATGAACAGGTTGAAAAGGCAGAAGAAGGAGAGGAGGAGGAGGAGGAGGAGGAGGAGGAGGAGAAGGAGAAGAAGAAGAAGAAGGAGGAGAAGAAGGAGAAGAAGAAGAAGGAGAAGAAGGAATGAGGAGGAATGAGGAGAAGAAGGAAGAGGAAGAAGAGCAGGAAGAAAGAGGAAGAAGCAGAAGGGAGAGGAAGGGGAAGATGAACAGGTTGAAAAGGCAGAAGAACAAAAGGAAGAAGCTTATAAGGAAGATTGAGGGAAGGGAAAGACAAAATAATTTGAAAAAGGAAGAGGAAGAAAGGGAGGAAGAAGAAACAGAAGGTGGAGGGGGAGAAAGAAGAGATAGTAAAGGTGGAAGAAGAAAAGGAAGATGATGAAGAGGATAATGAAGAGGAACACAACAAACAGGAAAAAATGGAAGATTAAAATGCGAACGAAGAACAAAAGGAAGAGGAAAAAAGCAGAGGGAGAAGAAGAGGATAACGAGGAAGTATAGGAAGCAGAACGACTAAGAGGAAAATAAAGAGGAAGACATGTTCAATGGGTTCTTCACTTTGCACCTTCTTTGAATACAAGATTGAATAAAAGATTTCTGAAGGTTGTAAAGCGTCTGCGTGAGCTGTTTGCCCGTGTGTGTGCATGAGCCATACTAACCACCCGTCACGTGACCTGGAGCGTCCTGACCTGTCTGTTTTTAGATGATCAGTAACTGAAGTGTGAACACACATTACACCGGCCCATTTCAAGAAAAAAAAAAAAAAAAAAAGAAAAAAGGCACCCTGGGTATGTTCCATGTGCCTCCTGCCGGACATGACGAGCGAATTTAGCAAAGCCCCAGCACATGAGCATGCGACTGATAAATACATTAGATCTGTACATTCATTCTCCAGTGTAAGAGTCTTTTTAGGGCTACTGTAGTGAAAAATTAAATACCTTCTGTTAATTAACGTGAGTTCATTTTTTCACAGAAATGTAATTACAAATAAGCCAGACTCTAATCCAAGATGATCCGTTGAAGGTTAAGCAATTTGCTCAAGGACACAGTGGCCTCTTCACAAGCGCTGGGATTGGAACTCATAACCTTGCATAATTTTAACCAATCAGTTTCTATCACTCATAAAAACAATGTGATTGATTGATAGATAAATAAATAAATAGCACCTGGGAAACTGATTTTTATTTTTTTTTTTAACTATAAAACACCATGAATACTATGCCACATATGTTTATTAGACTTATCCGTAGTCTGTATCTTTTGTTTATATAGCTTATAAATGATGTCTGTTGGTCCAACTGGCTTAGGAAAAGCAGGTATGGTAACATCAAATGGGTTTTTCCAGACTGCCTCAAACATTTAAAGGTCCACTATGTAGGATTCAACCACCTGAACACCCCTCACTTACCCCCTTCCAGGTATGCATTACAGCGTACTTAGAAGTACTTACATTCACACTCCCTTGCTTTTTCCATGCTAAATAATAAATCTGATCCTCCATTTTTCAAAATTTGGGGTTAGCCAGCACCAGCGAATGCGCATTCCTCTTCTTTCTTGTCTTCCCTTCTTCTTCTTTGTCTTCATTACAGATTACAGCCACTTATAAAAACACAATTGCAGGAGTACAAGGGCTACTGTAGTGGCGTATCCTTGGACGTGGACCTGCTCGAGTCGTAGTTACAGGTAATTATACATTAATGAAAACATGCTTATGAATATTATATTTCATTTCTGCTAACAGATCCCACTTTAATCCCCCCTGGACCTTTAATCCTTCAATATGTTTGGCTAATGAGCACAAATCGGTTACACGCTATACCATGACCTTCAACAGGGACAACAGTGTTACTGAAGGATTTGTCATTTGAGCCAGTCAGACTGGAACACAGCATCACATGTCCTCCGGATTTCTCAGGCGATCCCATAAATCTCTGCTCAAATACATTTGTTAACTTTAGGCTCTAACACGAACCTCAAAGCCTCTGTGATGCAATGCGATGGTGATTTACATGTGCTGACATTTTGGCGACATTGCATAACATACCTGGATCTGGGCAGGAACATGGACTCTTTGATGAACACAGATCCAGAGAGCAGGATGTACCAACAGCTGCCGATGTCATCCGGACTGGAGAGGAGGGGGAGCGAGAGAGAGAGAGAGAGAGAGAGAAAGAGAAAAGAGAGAGGAGAAGAACAACACATAGATAAGGTTCTTGATCATAAGGAAGAAAATGACACACTTGCAAATTCTGAGTAAGCCTCAATTCTGAGCTTGTGGGAATAAAAGAAAAAGTTTGGATGGGCAATTTAAGCCTGTTCTTAAATTAGCCATATGGCTATGTATTAGCCATAAATACAGTAAATTTAGAGTCGCCAATTCACCTACTGCCAAATGTTTAGGTGAAGGGAGGAAACCAGAGACGCTAGATGCAACCTTCACAGACATGGGACATGTGTAACTCTATATAGACAGTAAGCTGAGCTCAGGATTGAACCCAGGAGTTGTGAGGTGCCAAAGCTTCACACTGTCTACATAATTGCTTATTGACAGAATTCAACAACTGCCCTTAGGCTTTCATTATAAAAGTTGTAGGTCAATGAGTTTTGTCCTTTATTTTCAGTAGAGAAAACCAGGAGCCTACAGTACTTATAGATATTAGATGGATATTAGGTTGAAAGTACATGCAGTAGGAATCCATGCATCCATCCCTTTAACAATTAGTTATACATTCCTGTAGTCATTGTAGCAAAAAATACAATGTCGTGTTTTAAAGAAAATATTGATTTATTGACTTTTCCAAGATGTCACAGATGACCGATACCAGACTTTCCCATCGCATTCTGCCACAAGTGGCCACTGTGGCTACACTCACTGACCGGCACAACCCCAACCACCATGACATGCAACACAAGTCCAGATACTTTTTGTTGTTTCTTCTGTTTGAAAATAGCGTGAGAGTTTGGCTAAAGGACAACAGTGAAGAAACGAGAAACAGTAGGAGGTAAACCAGGAGACTACTCATTACATCCACCCGTTCTCTTGCATAAGCACACACATATAGTAGCACTAATAAATACATTTGTGAATTCAGTCATGTGTGTGAGTGTATGTGTTTAGGGAAATTGCATGCTGACACACCGCTCAGTAAACATGTCGTCACATGACAGGAAGGAACGTGGGATAAGCGCCAAGAAGGCCGCAGTGTCACTGACTAACTCCACTAAACTTCACCTCCTACTAATGAAAGGGAACCAAAAGGAATCTGATAAGCAGAGAACATTTTTTCAATTCACTTAAGAACTACACGAAGAAATTATCAGAATTTCAGAAGCTGTTAGCTTCTTCAGCCAGTAGGTATGGATCATGTCAGGTCCAGGTGCTGTCCAGTTCTTCATGCCGAAAAAGACAGAAGATGATTAGGATGAAAAAGCATCGTGGAAGACCAAGCCCCTCCATGGACTGTACCACCAGCAGATAGAGGAAGTGGCGGACATCAGGAAATCCTACCAGTGGCTAGAAAAATCAGGCCTGAAGAACAGCACAGAGGCTCTGATCATGGCAGCACAAGAACAGGCCCTGAGCACCAGAACGGTAGAGGCAGGGGTCTACCACAGTAGGCTGGCCCCAAGGTACAGGCTGTGCAAAGATGCCCCTGTGACTGTCCAGCACATAATAGCTGGGTGCAAGATCCAAACTGGAACTGCATATACTGAAAGGCATAACCAATGGGCAAGAATAGTGTACAGAAACATCTGCCCGGAGCATGGGCTAGAAGTTCCCAAGTCCCAATGGGAGACAAAAGTGGTTGAGAAAAACAGAGCTAAGATCCTGAGGGACTTCACGTTCCAGACAGATAAGCAGCTGCTGACCAACCAACCAGACATAGTGGTGGTTGATAAGGAGCAGAAAACAGCAGTAGTGATAGATGTGGCAATCCCAGCTCACAGTAACATCAGGAAGAAGGAGCATGAGAAGACAGATAACTACCAAGGCCTAAAGGAACAACTGGAACAGATGTGGCAGGTAAAGTCTAAAGTGGTTCCAGTGGTAAAGTAAGGGCTGTGCCTCCCAAACTTCGAGACTGGCTCCAACAGATCCCAGGTACAACAGAGGTCTCTGTCCAGAAATGTGCAGTTCTAGGAACAGCTAAGATACTGCTTAAAACCCTCAAACTCCTAGGCCTCCTATGAAGACCCGAGGTTGTGGAAGACGCATACCACCCCCAAGTAGGAGAGGTGAGAGGAGGATTATATACAAGATAGATAGATACTATTGTCTCTCAGCAGATCGCTGTACAGAGGACACCATCAAACAGCAGCCATTGCTACACACCCACAAGATTTAGCATGAACGTAGAACTCGACATCAACACCATCAACAGGAACGCCTCTGCCATCAAGAAGTCTAGTCCTTATACCACGAATTTTTATCCCTGAAAAATACACTTGAAATATTCTTCAAATATTGAGGAAGCTATTGAAGAAAAACAAAGAAGACTTCTACAAAAGTCCTATAAATATTGAACCACTTGGTCAATGCTGGCATGCCTTTGGAATGGAATGATGGAAACCCAAAAACATAATGCCTCCACCACCCAGAGGAGAAGCCATAAAAATCAACAATATCATCCATGTTTATGTTGTTCTGGTTTATTTTATTTCACATGGACATTCATAGTCACAACCAATGCTGTGATGTGAAAGTGTCGGTGAAATGGGTTTCAATAAATTAGTCCCAGTGGACATCAAATCTCAGGGCAATTCACCAAAGAGTAATCAACCTGACAAGACGGTCAACAATCAGTTACATGAACCTACAGTCTGGGCTGAAAAGAAATCAGCCCCAGACACTACCTCATACTACTCTATCAGTATAGGTTTTTAATTATAACCATTGGTGGCTGTGATGATACTGGTTCAAGAAAAGTTTTACAAAATCCCCTTCGAGACTTTTGTCAGCATCTGAGAAGATTTTTATACCCACTGGTATAAACTGTTATCGATTGTTTCAGACACATCATGATGGTCCCTCACCCATGAAAACCTCAGACAGGTCTATAAGGCGCAGAGAAGCTACGTCCCACTCAAGCCCATCAGACCGCATCAACTTTGGACTGCTTGCTCAACCTAATAACCTTCAGGATAGCAGCAGGGGTCCTGCTGAGTTTGTTCCAGATAGACAGAGTTGGGTTCTCTCTCAGAAACCGAGGCTTTCAAACAGCAGGCCACTGATCAAGGTCATACAAGGATCTCAGCAGTGCCCTGTGATGCATGACAAACTCCTTTTTATTTAATAAGGGACTTTTATTGGGAGTACTGTGACATCAACACAACCAAAATTTCCATGTTCGTTGCTTTTACAGTTTGGTTGCTTCCTGATCTTTGTAAGGCGTATGCTGATTATATAATACACTATCACTTTATAACAGATTCATAAATGTTTCGATAGAATGGCCATTTAACAGTTTTGCAAATAAAACCTCGATGTCACATGCAGAAAATGAAAAATAATAATAAAAAAATTGCAGTACAAAACAGTTACCCAGATGATATACAAGTCTGATAAAAAATTTCCAGTATACAGCCAGAGCTCACTTTGTCGGCTACTGCATCCCATGATGCAACCCAGTGATTTCCAACATGGTAGACCGCGGAAGTGGCTTTGACTCCAGCTCTGAACAAATAACAAATAATAAACTGCATATTTTTGGTGTAATTTCATATCTTAGCTAGCATGCTTGCTAGCTAAGCCAGATGGAATTTATATGTGATACATTAGCAAGGTCACTGGTTAGCATTCGCTAATAGCAACAGCTGGGTTTTCTGACTTACTGCCACCAGCCCTCAGTGTGACGTAGAGGTGATGACAAACATATGCTGTTTTTTTTATTTACTTATTTTTTTTTAATGGAATATTCATATTAGAATATTATACTGCATACTAGGGTGGGGAGTATTGTGCAGTACACAGTGAGTACTGGGCCAGTATGCAGTGTGTAGTACACCAGGACAGAGTTTCAAACACAGCCATTCCGAATCAACCTGACTGCAGGAAGTGACACGCTGTGTATAATGGGCAGCAGCATTTTTTCGTGCATGGGAGCATCATCAGAGAGAACAGCGTTTCCTAGTATTCTTTCAACCCTACCCTCCCCTCATCCATTTTCTTTCCATCTTTCATTTTTTTGGTTTACTTAATTATGTGTTCAGTGCAAAACTGAATCGAATATTACCAAATTGACTCTGCGTATGTGATGCTCAGTGATGATTTTCTGTATCTACAGAAATCTATTAGATCACTTAAGCCACTAATGTGTCCCAAATGCTTGCTTTTTTTTTTTTTAATCCTTGAGGGATAACTCTTTGCTTACACATCAACGTACGGACAGAAATTAAACTGCCATTTCAGACATAACCTAAAGCATCAACAGCATTCATTGAGCATGCAAGGCACCTTCTATGGTCACATTATCTAAGTCTAACTCCAGGGGAAACATTTCTGCTCAGTACTGGAGCCTAAATCATGACAGTGCGTTAATGAAGACATTGCCGATAGACACCAGACCTTTCTTTAAATTCCTGCTCCCAAAGCTTCAAAGGCAAGTAGAAATCTCAGAAATTGGACCCTTAAGACCACAAGACTAACACACACACACACACACACACACACACGCGTCCCTGCTAACATTTCCACAACAGGGCTAATGAGGCAACTCCGGCACATGCATTGACGCAGCAGGAGCCTCTCACTTTCTTCCTTTATCTATCCCTTTCGTTTCTCTTTCGTTCCCCAGTTCCCTCGTGTGACATCTCTCAACTCAGCTTCATCCCTGTTGCCTCCGCTTCCACCGCATCGCTTTGAATCACAGGCGAAGCCTGAATGCTCAATTATTAATCGGTGGAATGCAAAAAGAGATAGCACAGGGGAGGGAGGGAGGGAGAGAGAGAGAGAGAGAGAGACATCTTCTGCATCATCAGCACAGTGCTGACTGAACTGGGTCACAGAAATATTCTTGCATTGCATCAAAAAACCACGACGACATTCCCAAATCCCCTGTGGAAAGAAGCCCAGGATAGACTGCTGTGTACATGCGTATGTGACTGTGTGCGTGAGACGAAAAGAGAAAACTAGCTTGGACTAGTTTGGATGGGTGGACCAAAATCCATTCTTCATGGATCCATTCTTCTTTAACAGCAAGAGGAACAAAAGTATGATTCTTCGGGGACAGGGGAAAAAAGGGAGAGTTTTGCTAGGCACACAGATTTCTACACCTACCTAATCTTACTGCTTGAAATGCATCAGCCACACACACACACACACACACGGGATGTGTATCAAGCAGGGTCTGGCGTGAGAAGAGACTTTTATTTTAAATCCCGTTGGAGCCTTGATGAGGAAGCCACCAGAGTCTCCTGTTCTCGCACCATCTCCTCGCATGTGATATGCCTCCAACTATTGAGAGACAGCTTAGAGAGGAACTTATCTAAATATAAAATAATTGGCCATAAATTGTCACGTTTCTAAATAACAAAGTCACAGGGCCTCTACTAATATTTATATATTAATAAATTGGATTTTACCAATGCACCAATGATATTACCAAGATGTTAGAAGCAATGCAGCTCGATTTCGTCCCAAAGTGTCTCAGGTACGCACTGATACAACTGATCGGGCCAATCGCTCTATGAATTTTTATGCCAGTGCAGCATACCTAACACACCCTAATCCACCCATCAGCTGAGTCTGCCCTACCAATCTGAGAGGGTGAAGGTAAACACGTGCTTCCTCTGAGACACGTGAAGCCACACAAGAGCATCCTTCAAACTGCTGCTCATGCTGTATCACGGTGTGGCGTGTACCTTCCGCATACATGAGCTCTCACAGGCCCCTGATTAGCCACTGTTGCTGTGATAGATAGGGGAACGAGGGTACGCCCCTCCCATCCAGACAGCATGGCCAATTTTGCTCACTTATGGCTGTGGCATCACCAGGAACTCAGGATCTCCGGACGATATGGTGAATGCTTTTTCTGCATTTTTGGAAGGAGTCTCCAGTGTCAGGGCTTTGTAGCAGTCAGAGGTAAAGCTGTACGTGTTTTTTTTTTCCCCCCAACATGGGAAAATCTTCATAAAGCAGGATTTTATGTTTTCAGGTTTTTCAGTAACAAGACAAGCGGGGGGTTTTTTTTTTAGGGGGGGAGGGTCTAATTAACTAGAGTGCTGAAGTAAATCAGCTCTTGTTTTGTTGTGGCTGTGTGTTATTTTGCTGTGTGTGTGTGTGTGTGTGTGTGTGTGTGTGTGTGTGTGTGTGTGTGTGTGTGTGTGTGTGAGAGAGAGTGT
>JAQQZR010000002.1:3694884-3712755 GCA_030068235.1 Notoglanidium macrostoma | reverse complement strand
ACACACACACACACACACACACACACACACACACACACACACACACACACACACACACACACACACACGTACACACTGTGGGTAAAGGGCTACAGGCAGTACACTCTAAGTGGGAGTGATTAAATGGAATTAGAGGAATGTTCAGAAACAGAAACAAACAGCGTTTGCTCTGTGTAAATTGACTGAATTCTGTGTGTCCTTGAATACTACACAGGACACGTCACTGAAAGCCAAGACTAAACATTTTGAAAACATTACCCCTTTCTGAATAGAGACAGTGAGGTTTCTAGGTTGCAGGCAGCCTCTAGACTTATAAAATCCAGCAGACGAAATTATTTCTGTCAGTCAGAACACACAACAACTCGCCATGATGCTCTAATAAACTAGGCTGTTGGTTTCACACTTCGAAAAAATAAACACACACTGACTGTCTATCAGAGACAAAAGATATTAAAAACTGCCTCAAAATTATTTCTCTATAACAAGGCCTTATGGCATCAGCATTTTTGTGAGTATGACGATGTTTTTAATGAATACATTTATTTTCAATTATATAAAAAGACTCATTAAAATTTGACACCAAAAAGAAGGGCAGGAAAAAGACATTTTAAAGATTTAGTAAAATATCAGCTGCCTCTAGTCAGGCTGTAATTAACTGTATTAAATTTAAAAAAATAATATTAATAATAATAAAAGAAGAAAAGGTTATCACAATATCCACAGACGAGCAGACTGTGATGTCATCACAATATGTGATGTCATATCTTCCAATCCCATGTTAAAAGGCCATAATGTCTTTTTTTTTTTTTCCCCCCCCAAATGATCTGTTCTATCGATCGACACCAATAATCGCCTAGGAAAGAAGAATGAGACGACTCCAAGAAGAGATTAAAGAACTCCTCGTGCCATATCAAGGCAATCCCATGATTTACGGGTTAAAAAAAAGAAAAACATGTAAAGAACAAATTTCGTTGTTTTTAATAAAAAGAGAAGAGAAGGAAAGGAAAGAAACTAATCCAAAATATGAACAGAAAAACAGCTCGACTAGCCAAACGGAGATGTCAGGGGCAACAAGAGTGCATAATTAGAACAAGTAAAAATATTGGCCCTCTTACAAGTACATCATATCTGGGGTTAGTTTAAAAAACATTAATAATAACCAGTTCTCCATTCCCTTCTGCCTGATCCTTGGTTAGATTTACAAAACTTAATGTGTTTAATTGGGGAAATGAGCGGTGCTTCAATGAGGCGAGTCACTGTGTGTGTGTGTGTGTGTGTGTGTGTGTGTGTGAGCACACAGTGTCCCCTGTCCTTTCACTACATCCACACCGCCCTACAGCACTGGGCCACCTTTGTGCTCACAAAAGCATGCTGGGATAGCGGTGGGACAAAGAGGCTCTGTCTTCACACACAGGCTCAATTTAGCCTGCTCTCAGAGAGCCTATATTACAACACACAAAGGTACTTCACTCACACACATGCACACGCACACACACACACACACACTGCTCATTAAATGTTAGTGCTGTTATATTTTGACACACACCAGTGCTAAGACCTTGACAGAAATAGCACTTCCTGGTAATACTGGTATTTGAATATTTCAAGTTAAGGTCATATTACGCTATTACCACATTGTGTGTTTTCACAACAACAAATCTCAATTTCGAGATCTAGTCGATAAATAAGAAAGAAAAAATGTCGGTATGCAAGACGATTTTACAGGGTTTTGACTCTCTGGACACCAAATGAGCTCGGGCAGACAACATGTTTAACCACGCACGTGAGAAGCGTCTCAGCCTGTGTCTCCACCTGGTGGTGTGCCACGGGACTACAGTACTATATACATACATACTATATCGAACGTTAAGTGGTTCAATACTTTATGCATGTACAGGGTTGGGAACTGAAACTCGGTACCAAATTAGAACCGAATCCAAAATTTCTACACATAAAAATAAATCAGCTCAACGTATGATAAGGTCACGTATCTGCGAGGACGTACATAGCAATCTGCCAGGACCTGTCTATCCGCATATCAATGCAACAGCATTTCCATTTGTTTACGCACGCGCTAGTATTAGCATGCATGGCTAACGTCACAACAGCGTGAAAGAGAAACCACTACTACTACAATTAACTTTGCGACTGTTCAGTTAACACTTAAAGTAATAAAGATATGTTTGTTATCTAAACATTTCTCTCTTTTTATTTATTTATTTATTTATTTTTTTTTTTTATTTAAACCATTTGCCAGTTCGGGTCCATTACATACGGCGTAACCATATAAAGACAAAATGGGTGGGTTGAAAGAATTTAAAATATAGACTTTGACAAAATGTCTTCAATTTCATGTTACAATTGAAGATCAAAATGCTGAGTTTGTTGCGGATCGTTTTTGGAATATCTGAAATGGCGATTTGCTACTCGGCACAGAGGATTCTGGGAAGGGTGACCCGCCCCATTAAACTCAGAACAATGTCTTATTGTGCTTAAACCATAGCAAGCTGCCACGTAATTCTTTTTTTATTTTTGTAAATTATAGAAAGACATTTCATAGTTTTTTACGTCTATAGTTGCATTTACTGCTGTGGAACATCCGTAAAGTACGTTAGTTCCTGTTATCACTGATGTTATAGATATATATAAATATACATATAAATGTATCATCATTTCCCAAACCAGCCATTCTCTCTCTTGAAGTTAATCAAAAATGGCAGGGGAAGAAAAAAAATAAATAAATTCCCAGTGTTTGAAAATCTTTTACCTCCGACTCGTAAAAAAGTGGACACTGGAGACTCCTTCAATAAATCATAAATAAAACAAATAGATCAACGATTATGTCAAGCATACACCATAGAGGTCCCTTTGAATTCGTCGTTACTATAGAAACGTCGAGCTCATTAATATAAACCTGTGATTTGTCTCGCAGCTGGAACGACGGTCAAAGCTCATTTTATAGTAAATTAATCAACACATTCTGACCAATCAGATTCGAGAATTAAACAGCGCTGTGCTATTAAACAATAACTCTCTGATCAAATGTTGAAGGGATGTGGGCTAATATTTAAAACTGGTTATACACAACCCTTTAAATTTAAGAAGTAAATGGCGTAAGTGCACAGATTTGTCACTAGATGTCAGTCAGGTCCAGCTTTTTTCAGCACTGCTGCTGCTGCTGGCTGGAATGAAGCAAAAAGCAGAAAAAAAGCTCTCTTTTTCTCCCAAAAATACTTTTGAATACAACATGGAAGGAATGTATGGAAGCCCTTTTTTTTTTTTTTTTTTTTAGCTCTGACGCCCATCGCTCACATTCCATCTCTCACTTCCTTCTACTCCCTCTCAGATTAATAACAGGTTGAGGCAAACAGGACCTCAGCTCTCAGACCGCTGTGGTAATTAAAACAGCATTTATACATACAGCGTTCCTGTTCTCGGTGATGATTTTCTGATCGGAAATCAAACCTGTGCCTTAGATACGTACATGTTTGATCATTGAGCTCTCGGAGGGCGGCTGATGCAACCGGTGCTGTCTCAGGTCACGGGATCAAGCAATTATGGCAAATACTGATTCAAGGTAATTGCCTGGGCTGTAATTACGAGCCAAGTGATACTCAAGAGCTCAAAGCTCCAAAGACGCACGCTTGCATGCACAACACGCCCACCCACAAACTCCTATCTACAAACACACACAATATCAGGACTGAACCATCACTACATGTTAATGCAGCTTTGCCACATCTGTACCAGATCTCTTCCTCTATCAGTCAATCATCTCTTCTGTCTATCTCTCGGACTCCCATGAAAAGAAAAAAAAAAACATCTGGGAGGAGTTTTCAGCGCAATACGCACTTTTCGCAACGCCCTATTACTGGAAGTGTTACACAGAACAAGGCCTCTGACAACGACTTGAACGACCCCCATGAACTCTTCCTCATTTTCTTGTGTTACAACCCGGAACTGAACTGGGATTATGCGTCATGCTTTTCTCACTAATCCTGTGTTTACTCTGGTGGACGGCCTCCTTTAGGCCACAGTTGTGTCATAATCTTTCCAATTGTTTTTTTTTAAATAATGTATTTAATTCTGCTCTCTTGGATGTGGGATTTTCGTCACACCTAAACCATGACTGATACATATCCACAACTTGGACTTAGCTTTTGATAGCTCCTTGGTGTTCATGGCAGTGTTTGCTTAGGTCTATTCTCTAGCACACTGTGGATTCTTCCAGGAACAGGTGTATTTATACTGAGATCACATGACACTTTATTTACACACAGGTCATCTCCATTTAATGAATTCTATCACTTCTCATGACAACTGGTTGCACCAGAACTAATGTGGGGGGTGAATACTTGTGGAATCACATGGTTTAGGCCTTTTCTGGTAAACTATAGGGCAGAAATAGCTGTTGGACAGGTGTTATATACGTAGGTGTTATAGTGTTTCTTCAGCCCACTTCAATATTACGTGGTATTTGGTGTAGATTCATGACACAATCCCAATCGAGTCCTCAGTTCCATGCGGAAAAAGTCAAGGGGGTGAATACTTATGCACGGCAATGTAATATTTCAAGAAGCGTCGCATCGATCCCTCTTCCTTTCTCGGGCTCACGTTCAAGGACTTCCTCTTGAGGTCCTCTGGGACGCTCCGTGCCCTGTGATTGGTCAAACACAGAAAGCTAAGACCTTTCTTAAGTGGCCACACCTAATTGGCCCTGCTCCTCCCCCAGGCCCGGCTGCGGTTACCGTGGTAACAAGACAAGTGGCAAGGCCCTTAGAGACCAAACAGAGAGGGGGATGATGAAAACCCCACGGACGAGAGCAACACTTCAGCACGGGCTTCTGTTCACGCGAGCTCTTAGGAAGCTTCCTCAAAGCCACATGTTTTAATCTACAAAGCAAACACAAAGTATATATTACAACTTAATTCATTTAAAATTGCCTATGTGACCAAAACTGGTCAAAGTATTTATTTCTAATGGAATGTTAAATGCATCTACTATGTAGAAGGGCAGAAATGAACAACCAAAGGTCATGGATCGAGGTACAACGGTAACCATGGCAACCTTCTCCTTAATTATCAACAAACACAAGAAAAAAAAAAAAAAAAAAAAAAAGCAGAAGCATTCGCCACTTTTTTGGGGGAGGAAAATCTACAACCATCTTTCAAATCTACATTAAAATAATAATAATAAAAATAAATAAAAACAATAATGAATAAAAATACATGAGTGGAAAAACAAATATTTAAAAATTGTCTACGTACAAAACAATATTTTTTATAATCATTTCAAATATTTTTCTCCAGAATAAAAGTCATTTAAGTCCACGTGTATTTTCCCTAGCAATGCATTTGTGCAGTAGTTTTGACTTTTTTATTATTTTTTTATTTTTTATTCTATTCTCTGAATCATTACGCTAACTGTAGCGCTAGCCCCGAGGTTCGTGCCTCAGCAGTGTTATGGAGGTTCGTGTGTCCAGTTGTCCTGTATCTCTGCTCGGCGCTGACAGCTTTCCTCATTAGAGGCATTTATCTCCTCACCACATGGCTAATTCTGCTAAGCTAACAGGGCTCATCTGCCAGCCAGACGACTACAGGTGCCGTGCTTAGCAGTCACATTAAAGCGAAGTGTTTCAGAAAAAATAAAAAATAAAAAATTCTGCATGCACCATTTTCTTGATTAGATCATGATCATTCTTGACTTTATGTAATTATGGCTACGAATTGGAATTAACATAAAATTTGATGTGTTGTGTAGCATATACAGCATTTCACAAAAAAAAAAACTATTTCAAAACAATGTGAAATCTGGACACTTGCTAAAAAAAAATAAACAAACTCAATATCCATGTATTCGGTAACAGAATCACCTCTTTCAGGTATCCGTGTGGAAGATGTCCGTGGTAAATGGCTAACTTGTCGGCCGGGGTGAATGTTAACAAAATGTTAATACGAATTTTAAGGACCCAAGTCTTCATCTTTAAGCTTGGGTTGGACTCTCTTGCACTGCAATAAAAAAAAAACGGTGCAATATTGGTTCTAAATATATAAAAAAGTTGCTAAACTTAAATCTCCTTTCATTCCTCGGAGGTGTGCTGACTACAGTTTGGCATAAACTGTCAACAAATTGTCCCTTTTCCTTCCAAGACATACGCCGACACGTTTTTTTGCCGACAGGAACGTTTCACGCTATTGAACACAGCACAACCAAATTTGAAAGAATAAATTGCAGCACTTTTTAATTAAACCCCAGAGATCTGCCTGCTTGATGGGACGAGACTCGCAGTCGGCTGAGAATTGAAGTCCGCCCGGAAAGGGTGCAAACGCTAGCACAGACACTCTAAAATGCTTTCGTTATTAGCTCGGAGATACGGCAACGTTCCCTGTCAGGCGTCCAGATTTCAGCCGGTGGGAAAATGAGACGCGGAAATGATAATATGAAGTGTATGGTGCGATTCGTACAGCCTGCACACCTGTTACACCATGTGCCAACCTTAACGTCAGTCACCCGCTCGCCCTGGCGTCCAGAAGTGGGTCCCGTGTGCGAGCTGTACTTGGGAGCGTGTTGTATATTGCCGTGTCCTTGAATCTGGATCGACAGCCACTACATGCCTTTAGGGTATTTTTAGTCATCGTCAGGCACGCAACAGCAGGTGGAGACTTTACATACAAAAGCAAGGTCAGCAGCAGGAGCAACTGTGTACTGTATATGTGCAAGGGCAGCAGTTATAGCACAGCGCTGTCCAGTTCTTGATTCTGATTGGTCGAAAAGGTGTTGATTAATATTCTATAACAGCAGCTCTGACCATAGGTCCAAATGCAAGGTTAAATGTTCATGCGCTCATCCAAATACGTTATTATTTGTACATTCTGCACATAAACCGACAAAAATGTACGACAACTTTGATACGTTAATGTCTTCTTTGAAGTTCAGGGAAGGAGTCTCCGGTTCCGGAAGCTTCTCTGTAACAGCACAAGCTAATGAAACACTTTCGCGTGTGCTGTTACGTGAAAATAATCACCTCTAGGGTGCCAAGAGTTACTCTGTTTTGCATCAGGCAACCCCAAACCAATCCACAGCTGATTATTTTCTTACAACAGGACAACCCAAGGGTGGTTTTCCTTCATTTCTCAAGACCTTTCTTTTCACCAAAGGTTGGAAACAAACACAACAACAGGAAAAAAAAAAAAGAGGGAAATAAAACCACGTCGAGGAGAGCAGAAGACTGAAAGTGCTGCGAGAAGACGAACTGACTGACAAGGAAGACCGAGATTGGTTTACTTTCACTATTTCCTTAAGTAGGCAGAATTTAAGGAGTGTGTTTTACACTATTTGCACGCACACACATACACACCCACCCACATTCTCTTCCTCGCCGTCATATACAATTTAATTCATGAGGGAGTGCTGCGAACCTGCTGGCCTCGTCAGTCTCTCAGCAGAAGTAAATCAGCAGGGAGACCAAAACACAGCAGCTTTTTGCTTCGAATTAGAAAAGCTTGAGTTATTCTGCAGGAACAGGGATTTCTTGCTTTTTTTCCTCCACCCCTCCACAGCAGCACACAGCCAAGCCTCCTGATACATGTGCCGACAAAAAAACCCCGTTAATTAAAACAGAGAGAAACTCATCCGGGTTCCTATTTCTCTTCGTCTTTTAATTAGAACCGAGACATCAAATCCAGCATCTGGTGCTGGAAAAAGGATTGCAGAACTGGCATATGTTGTTAGTTTAGGAAGCTTCCAAAAACCAATGATGCCAGTTACAAACAAGAAGTGATTACATAGCAGACAAGGATCAATGGTGCAGGAGCGGTGTGATGCTTCAGCCTTCGCACAGGCAACACCTCACAGCCAGGCGTCGCTTTTCACACGGCGCCGCTCGGAAGCCCGAGTCCTGCCAGAAGCTGCATTATTCATGCCTGTAACGGGTGTAAATAATTGACAGAGATGCTCCACTTAGTCAGCGTCAAGGCAGATCACATGATCATCTCTGCATCTTTCCTGCACGACCCTCAAAATGGTCATACGTGTGTGTCACTTTCCATCTCAAGCACGAACTACGAAAGCAGAAGCAGGTAGTGGGCTGACAGGTGGCACGGACAGAAAAGTAAAAACGATACCTTTCCTTTTCAAACAGCTAATTTTACATTGCTGCTTGACTCTCTCAGACTGAACTACTAAACATGAGGCACGTTAAGAAGGTATCGATAACGGAAAGCAGCCCGAACGATGCTGGGGTGCCAATAATTTAAATCAGCCAACGAGAGCAGAAAACGTGGGAGCCGATATTGAAATGCAGCACTGAATGTGGCCGAAGCTCAACTGGAGTTCTATCAGCCATGTAGCGCACTAGATAGGGCGCACTAGATAGGGCGCACTAGGGTTGAGTGTCATGGGAATTATATCGGATCTGATTCATTTGGCAGAATATTCTCGTATCCCAGGTAAACGTAAAAGCAGTAAACATCAACGCCATGAAAATACTGTGGGTAAACAAATAAAAACCACCAGAGAAGGTGTATTTAAAAAAATTCCTGGTCCTGGCAGTCACGCCTGAAGATTTTTTTAAGAAAAGCGATTGTAACCAGAGACATGATCACTACAACACTGTGGCAACTATGTTTGACCAATCACAAGTCTTTAAGCTTTCCAGCTCCGCCCAGATAGCCGACAAGACTCATATGGTACCTGGGTGCAAAGGGAAACCACTCAACAAGAGGTATTTAGTTACAATCTGGGACGTTTGTGAGATGATGGTTAATTTACCGAATCATACCAGGAAGCATCATAACAGGAAGCACGAAGTCTTTGTTTTAAATAATCATTATATAAGTCCTATAACAAAACAAAAAAAATGTTGCCAATGGAGCTTTCTGAAACATCATTAACAGACCCCCCCCCCCTTTTTTTTTTTAAAAACACCAAAAAACACTATGGTGTGTCACAGAGACTGAAGTTTCTATTTTGTGGTCCCCAAAGTCACTCATGTTTGGGAATTTTACACTTTTTTTCAAATTCATGATGCCATAATAGCACCACTGACTTCCTGTTGTGACTTCTGGGTATTTGGAAAGTGAGTAAACATGGTTTTCTTCATCTCCACCAGTTTTCATAAGGCTCAGTGTAATATTTCTGAAGCTACTGAACATGGCTTCCCAGATAAGATATTATTGGCTCAGATATGATTAGATATTTGAGGGGGATGAAAAAGTATGACAATATTAAAACTAAACTGAAACATTGGACCCAAATAACAAATAACAATTATGAGAAATATGAAGAAAATCTGAGATGTGCAGAAAGAAACTTCC
This sequence comes from Notoglanidium macrostoma, assembly GCA_030068235.1. Lineage (NCBI taxonomy): Eukaryota > Metazoa > Chordata > Actinopteri > Siluriformes > Auchenoglanididae > Notoglanidium > Notoglanidium macrostoma. Next base: position 3,703,440 of record JAQQZR010000002.1, on the reverse strand, counting down.
CGACTTCACATCCATCTAGAGTAATACTGTGTGATGGAAAGCGTGTTGTTCTCTATAACCGATTATCATATAATTTAAGTCTTAATTTAAGTAGCAAACATGTCTACGACTACAAAAAAAAAAAAAAAAAAATTGTTTCAAATTCTAGTTCGGAAAAAAAAGACAGATCTTACAAAATCTCTGTTGCAATACAACCTCTCTGAACCACGAAGCCAAGAAAAAGGCAAAGAACATCTCATTAAGGCAAACAGATGCGAGCACTGGCGTCATCGCATAGCACAACACACTTGTGTTAAATAATTCAGCGTGAGGAGGCGGCAGGCTGCAGGGTCCAAGACGACAGAGCAGAAGTGCACAGGATCTTCTCCAGCAATCAATACGCTACAAAACCACCGGTCCTGATCCCCCTGAACATCTGAAATACATCAATAAATATCTGTGGGTTTTGATCAGCTGGCTAACATCAGAGTTTTAAAGGTACGTCGACGGACTCGATCAATGGTAGACGCAAATATTGAGCGGAATATAAATTCTTATTTGAGGAAACGTCAAACAAGCGGTATTAAATTGCGCTGAACCCCGAGAAACTTTTCTTTACCGATTATGAATCTCGAATCTCAAGGATTTAGCGTATCGATTTCAAGTGCATTGCATTTCCTTTTTAATGATTCTACAGATTAAGTGGCATTTCTGTATACATGAGTGCAGAATTATGGCCAAGCATGACAAGAACCAAGTGATTTCTTCAAATCTGTATACGTCTTTATGAATGCGACAGGCTTGAACGGATTCCTATTAATGTAACCGGTGCATCCTGGATACCTCGATCCTTGACACCGCGTCCTTCAATCCGTGACCTGGAAATGAATCGAAATCTGCCATCCGTAAGAATAAATCCATTTTTTAAAACGTGCTCTAAGGAAGCACTTGAAGCGACGGAAGCACTGCACTGAATGCTAAACATCATAAATAATATCAAAATAGTTACATTTCATAAAGAAACGGTAGCTACAAAAAATAAATAAATAAATAAATAAATAAAACCCACTGTAAACAATAAATGCTACAAAAATAATTAAACTTGCGTCAAACTGAAAATGATATAAAAAGAACAATTTAGTCTATTTTCTAAAACGGTTTGCTAAGAACAATGGCTATAAAGAACACCACACACAGAAAACAAGAAATTATAGTAAAATCATCTTATTTCATTCATAAACAAGCAACAGCTATAGCGGAGTGGGTTGATTATAATGATGTATAATCTGTTCCGTAAAGGCTTGTGTGATTATTTGAACAGTGATCTCTGCTTCGTGAACAGGAACATCTGATTTAGCATCACGTTCCGTCTTTGTTTCTTATTCCTTTCAGCCTTTTTTCACATCCTTACAGGAAGGAGCTCATACACAAGGAAGGGAAACATGGATAAGCCAAAAAAAAAAAAAAAAAAGGGAAGCGTAATTTGAGAAATGAGACATGTTGGAGTGAGAACGCCAAAAAAAAAAAAATTTATAATAAAAAATAAAAATAAAAGGCTGTCTATCTAGACATAAGCCTTGTTGTATACAATAGCGTGCTGAACACGATAGCATGCAGGACCGAGCAGATCTGACTTGGTTGCGTTTTTGCGATCTCTCGTGTGTGTCTATTTTCGGGCTTTTCAGTTCCGACATTCTAGCTAGAGGTGAGATCTTTCCCTACGTTCTGAACCACAAGTGACCACAATTTCTGCTTTGCGGGAGAAAACGTTCAAAGAACGAGGAGCTTTCAACGAGGAGGCACTCTCGGCTGGGAACGGAGCCAAGTAACTCGACAGATAACATTTGCTCTTTCCGTTTCACACAAAGTAAACCAACACTCATGCAACGGTCAGCACAGTCTTGCATAACACACAGATGTAATCGGAACCATTTTCAAGAATAAAGAAAAACGCAGCCGCTATCTGCAACCAAGTGAAAACAGAAACGAGTCTGAGGGCTAGCATGCTAGTAAGCATGGATACCTTTTCACAATACATTAGTCTAGTCTAGTAAGGTTCAATAGCTATCTAGCCAACTAAATTATGTTGCTTTCTAACTAACCTAGAAACTGCTTTACACAATAGAACAGTAAGACTTTATATAGCTACGTAGCAAACCTGACGATCCATTTTACCAGCATTTCCGGACCCGTCCGCCATTTTGATTCGCCCCGAAGAACGTTTGCGATGGAGGTGGACTTGGCGTTCAGTAGGGCAAACTCTCGTTTAGTTCGCAAATGTTTGCGAACGTTTACGTTATTTGAACACATGGCTGGCTAACCGTTTCAACTACATAAGAATTGGCCTTCTTTTGGCTAGCTTGCTAGGAACCTTGACTCAGAAGTTTACACGATATAAATAGTCGAATGTACCTAATGTTATGTAGGTGAAACAGTTAGCCAGGTTTGCTAGCAATCTAGCACCTTTTATCCATGAAAGTGTGAAATAAACTAAATATTTAAAAGGTAATCGAAAATAAAATACACAAATAATAATGAATATATAAATAATAGCAGTGAAAGAAGAAAATAATAATATAAAAGTGATAAGTATAGAAGTAACATCTCGGTAAACGTAAGCCAAATAACAAAAGCTAATTAAAAGCTAAAGTGATAATGTGCTTTTAACTGTTAAGCTAGCTTTCTAGCTAAATTGGCAACTGCTATACACAATATAAGACTACGTCTCATGCTAACAATACAGGCTAATAGCTTTTACTATAAGAGTTGGCCTAATTTTATCTATCTTACCTACCTCGGCTAATACAAAACACATAATAATAGGCAAATGTTAGCTAGCTTGCATTATCATTATTTAATTACATAATACTTAGCCTAACATTAGCTCAGCTAGCTAGCTATCTAAACACAATACTGTGGTAATGTTTGATGCTAAGTGTTGGCTAATGTCTCCTATTCGACATCAAACTCTATAAAACCTAAAGGTAGCTAATATTAGGCTAAGTATTATGTAATTAAATAATGATAATGCAAGCTAGCTAACATTTGCCTAATTTTATCTATCTTACCTACCTCGGCTAATAAAAAACACATAATAATAGGCAAATGTTAGCTAGCTTGCATTATCATTATTTAATTACATAATACTTAGCCTAACATTAGCTACCTTTAGGTTTTATAGAGTTTGATGTCGAATAGGAGACATTAGCCAACACTTAGCATCAAACATTACCACAGTATTGTGTTTAGATAGCTAGCTAGCTGAGCTAATGTTGCTAAAAAAAAAAAAAAAAAAAATGGTGTGCTAGTTGTGTTTTGTTATGTTTATACATGCGAATAGCTAAACCATGTGCTCGGTATAGGTGCCACTCTGTGGGGGAAAAAAAAAAGGTGAGAAAAGGGACTAAATGGGAATCCTTGCACTGATTTAAAAGTTAGCATGCGCAAAAATCGTCATCAGGATCTGAAAGGTCAAGCAATGAAGGTTCCATACGCAACGACGGCGTTCCTGCTTGACCTAGAACATAATCAACAAACAGAAAATGGGCTAATGAGATAAACCAGGTGGCGTACGGGCACACCGTCCTTCCTCTTCCTTAGACAGCAAACTGCACGTTCGTTCATGCTGAGGCAGGCGAAACGCAACAGCCTCACTCTGCACTACAGAGGCCAAAACCTGTCTGTGCGTTATAAAATCGAATTTATTGTTCGATCGTAATAGGTCTCAGTGCTGGGATTTATAGTCGAACATTCTACTCCAGTGTTTTTGGTCTTTAGCGTTTAGCAAAGCGCCACTTTGAGACTCTAGCCAAATAAAAAACAAGTGCAGATTCTCCTACCGGAGCGGTTTTATTTCTGTATAAAGCACCTCGGTTGCCGAGGAACAGCCAGACAAAGCACCGAGTTTCGGAGCATTCAAACTATTTGGCTGCATATTTCAGGCCCGTGGGGGTTCAAAATCTGCTTCCTTTAAAGACAGCGAAAACATAGAATATAAATCACAGACATAAAATGAAACCATTTAAAATGCGCATTAAAAAATCCAATGAAATTAAAAACAAATCAATGAAACCTCCTATTACTACATCCTCAAGAATGAAAAGGTTCGAGTAGGTGATATCGAACACTAGACAGAACTGAATTAAATAACCGGATTTGGAGTCTTCTTATCTAGCCTCATTTCAGTGCTTATTTTATTTTATTTTTTTTGGAAGGGGACAGATTAATTTACCATGAATAGGCTGCATGCAGAGAGCATTAAACAATGTTTAGCACGCTGTTCTGCAAAGAAAAACACACGCAAAAGTCACACTCTGAACATGTGAGCTGGATCATACGACAAACTCGGAGCCAGTCGCACGGTTCTTATGCAAGCCGATCCGAACGACTCGTCTGTCGTTAAAGATTAAAAACGCAATGAACATGTTTATAGGCTAACCTGGTTGCTTAATTTGCTGCCAGTAAATGTTTTCAACACCTGAAGGCTAGTGAAATGTGAGTTTTATTACAGTTTAAATCACACGCACGAGCCGAAATGTCAATTCAATTTGCAACGAGTGTGTAAATAAAGACCTACATTGGTGTATTTAAGAACTCCCACGTCCTAATGCGATTCGAAATGAATGCTCGATTCTGATTGGTCAGAATGTATCGATTCATTTTCTTTAACGAGTACTTTCATGTGCAAGCCAAAATCACAGGTTTGTATTAACGCACCCATTGTTTCTATAGTAACAGCTTCGTTATTAAAGCCTATAAATAAAAGGTTTATCGCTCTTGATATGGTGAAGAGATGTTTATTTAGCACTCATGGACGGAGTCTCCATGTGTCGGTGCTTCGTAACCGTCAGATTTAAAGCTGTAACGAAGTTTGGTTTCACAGGAAAGACTTCAGGACAGACAGCATTTCTGGTTTCTCAGAAACAAGATGCATTATTTACTTCAAGAGAGGAAAAAAAAAAAAAAAAAAGAGGTGATGAAACAAATGTGTACGTGATTACAGGAACTAACTTGTCACATGGATGTTCCACAATATCAAAGGTAACCATAAATGAATAAATATATGACAGGGTGTCAACACTAACATTCTATTTTATTTATTAAAGAACAAAGCATTGTATTTTTATCCATTTATAGCTGCTATAGCGTAAGCTATTAACAGGAACTAACTTGTTTCCGGGACATTGAATGTAACGTAAAAATACAAAATGCAGTTCTTTAATAAATAACAAAGATTGTTAGTGTTAGCACACTGCTGTGTTATACGAGGAATTAAACACTCTGGCGATGACAATTTGCTGTAACGACAACAACGTATCCGGTCATTCAATTTCTTATAGAAAGAAATTGAACATTATAAGTAGCAGTAATAATAATAATAAAGAAAATCCTGATGAACTGAACTGAGCATCATTCCATCTGCATGCTTCTTATTGTCGTATCTGCAGTCGTGGACATGGACAGCTATGTGCCGCTGTTGGTGTTGCTTCTGTTGAAAGTGTTTTGATTGAGGAATCCTGAGTTCGGTGTTTTGAATCGGGACTTCCTGTTTACAGAACAATCTTGTGATGACCACCGTGAGCGCATGAAGCCACAGTGTGAGCACGTGGAGAAAACGCAACGCTATTTCAGCCCGCATCCTCAGGATACGGCCCACAATGGCGACACCACAGGAAGTGAGGTCACAGGGGTTTATTTCTTTTCTCTGGACTTCCTCATTGATGGTGTTGATGATTACAAAAACATGTCGAGATAACCCAGAGAAGGGTCAGATCTGGAAATATCAACATAAATGACGCACGGTAGCGGTAATTATACAGAATAGCATATCGGTAAGAAATTGTTTCTTTTTCCAACAGTGGTTCATAGATCAGATATGCATAATAATTTGTTCACTTGAAACCAACATTTAAGCACAAAATGTACAGAAAGACTTCCTTTACAAGTCATACGCTAACATTTGCACGTAGTATTCCGATAAATAAAAATAAGAAACAGCTATAAAAACTTGCAAGGAGAATAACATTGAACGCCTCAATGTTTGAAATATTTGCTCACGGAAAGAATTTGCTAGAGTTAAACGGACTTAGTCTACTTTATTACGTACTGCTTCAGTACTTTATTACATTTAATTTTTGTATTTTTTTTAACCAGACTTTCATCAAGAAAATAACCCAGACCATGAAACATAATGTTCATTAGAGATGCTGCTTTAGTGCAGAGAATAAAGGGAACCAATTTAGAGTCCATGTCTCAAGTCTGTTAAGAGAAGTGGTATACATATTTCATACATTCTTTTATTATTTTTCATACTTGACGCTAAAATGTGTAGAATATTTTCAGTACCCTTCTTCATCTGTGTGACTGTCCGTGTGTTAGTAACTCATTATACACAGATGAAGATCATAATAATAATAATAGATTTTAAAACTCTTCCAGGTAAAATAGATAACTTTTAATAAAATGCAATAAAAACTTGTGTCTGTAAAAATGGACCAAAAAATAATAATTAACAAATATAATAACAATAGATTTTTTAAATATTACAATTTTAAAAAAAGAATAAAATGTTAAGAAAATGTTAGGGGGGGAAAAAAAAAAAAAAAAAAAAAAAAAAAAAAAAAATGGGGGGGGAACACGGTCCGTATTATAATAAAGAAAAAATAAAATGAAACTAAACAAAAATAAAGAGATCTAAAGTCAAATAAAATAATATAAAAAGTAAAGTAAAATTTAAATTTGTTTTTATTTAATATAGAATAAAATAAAATTAAATAAAGCTACTGTAAATCCTGGAATGGTTTTGTCCGAGATGGCAGGATCCCGAATATTTAATAGTAATGTAATCATCCAGATCTACAGTTAATGGTCACTATGTCTGGTTTGCTTATGATGGTGTGTATTGCTCTTAAGGCATAAAAAAGAATTCCATTTTCTCCATCCCGAAGTACAAATACTCCACAAGCTTCCTATTCCAACTGATTGCCTCGCTGTGATTTTCACCCTCCTTTCACATGTTGGCCTTTCAAGACGTTTTATTTTACTCCGATGTTGATTACATCTTACAAGCGGTGTTGATTTTAACAGGGCTCTTTTGTATGCTGGCCCACACTCATTCAAGCATTTAAAGCACTATGAGAGGCTTTCCCCACATCTTCAATCAAACACCACCATTATTATCGTAATTATCAACTTCTACACAGGCTGGGGCAACGGAAAACTGTCCGTTATGCATCGCTGCTGATTACTCAAGTCACAAATATGCGCCCAACATGGAGGCGTTCACGAGGTGCACTACCAACACCCACACGGCAGGGAGGGCACGTGGCGGCCCACCACCGAGGCTGGAAATGACAAAACACAATATCGCAACAACGGAGTGGCTCAATTTAGTTACTGATAAACCTGGTACATGGGAGGGCTGTGTAATGTCACAAGTCACATCACAGTTCCGGTTTATTCCAGACCCACTGCTGAATACAGGACGTGATGGTCTTACAGGTACGAGCCTGCATGACTTTCGTCATAATTCATCCAAATGTTAAGAAAAACTCATCTGATCCAGCAACATGCAAAGCCAGAAGTTGATTATTTTCCTATTACAGCGCATCCTGAAATGGTTTATTCCTAAAAGGAATTACATTTTCTAATGTAAAACTAAATGTTGGACTTTTTATCTGTTTATAGTATTTAATGCAGTGGAACATCCATGAGAAGGGTTAGCTCCTGTTATCACTTATGTTATAGCAGCTATAAATGGTCATTCCCTTACCAGCTTGTCAGGTTACTAAGAAAACACAAAATCCTGAAGACTTTCCCCATGTAGTAAAAATTACATTTACAAAGCACGGACACCGGAGAGTCCTTTCATAAATGTTAAATGAACCTGTACTGACAAAACGTCACCATGTCAACAAATAATAGGTTTTTGATTGATAAATAATCTGACATTTTGATCCGTTCCATTAGGTTATGTAGATTGTCTGCCATAAGAAAATAAATTAGCACCTTCGCTTCTGACATAACAGAACAGAGAAATCACAGCTTTCTGTAACAGAATCAGTACCTCAGAGGCCAATAAGACCACGATAATGATTAACAAACATGGTTTCAGTCTTAGCAAATGCATTTCAGACATATATTAGTCATCAGTCATTGTTTGTGAAGCAGAGTTTGGGTTTTATAATCTAATACCTGGATGTGTTTATGACTTGATGAGTAAAATGACCAAGTCAATCAGATTAAACAGCTTCTGTAAAAGATATCACTCTCAGTAAGGCATTATGGGTAATCAAGTCATAAAGAAGAATGGTTTTAAGCATCATCAGTGGACTCTGCCACTTTATAACTGGTGAAGTAAATCTTGTAAAACAGTGAAGGAGGCGTGGCCTTTGAGAGTCAGCAACAGTGAAGGAGGCGTGGCCTTTGAGAGCCAGCAACAGTGAAGGAGGCGTGGCCGTTGAGAGCCAGAAACAGTGAAGGAGGCGTGGCCTTTGAGAGCCAGCAACAGTGAAGGAGGCGTGGCCTTTGAGAGTCAGCAACAGTGAAGGAGGCGTGGCCTTTGAGAGTCAGCAACAG
>JAQQZR010000002.1:3684368-3694784 GCA_030068235.1 Notoglanidium macrostoma | reverse complement strand
AGTCAGCAACAGTGAAGGAGGCGTGGCCTTTGAGAGTCAGCAACAGTGAAGGAGGCGTGGCCTTTGAGAGTCAGCAATAGTGAAGGAGGCGTGGCCTTTGGTGCAGTCTAGTGAAGGAGGCGCGGTCTGTCTGTGTGTCAGTCCCAGTTTTATGGCCCTAGATAAATGTGGCATCGTCTTGATTCAAACTCATGATCAGCCGAAGTTTGTCAGTTGTACCACCTGAGAAACCTAACATAACTGAAAGTGTTAACTTTCACCTTTTTTTTTTTTATTTATTTTTTTTTATTTTAAATATTTCACTTAAACATTGTCATTTATGACAGCTACAAGAATGCAAGAAACGTAAGTTAACATTTCCATTTTAAAATGAAACAAATGCTCATAAATTACACACTACACACACTTTCGACACCTGTTAAACATTTTCCTCAATCGTATGTGAATTAAATGCATTTAAGTGACAAATTCGAATGACTGGCTCCCCTGAGGTTCTCCAAAGTCCCCCAGTTTCTACCTACCAAGCTAGCTTATGATGATCAATGTTTAATATAAGCTCTCGATAAAAGACTCTTGCTTAATGGAGCAGAAATAGTAACAGTACTACGGCACATCTTACACACACAAACAGGGCAGTGAAGAGTGGCTTTAGGTAATTGGGCTTATGAGGAGCTGGGTTTTAAAACTGCATCAGTCACACACTGGGGCTTAATGTGACAGAGCGAAGCTTGGCAAACAAGATCAGCAAAACTAAATTTAGACCCACAAAGCCTTGAGGTGAGTGAGAGAGCGAGAGAGGACATGTGAAGGATCCATCTGGAGTCTAAACAGTAGCATGCATTTCAGCTTCCTTTAAACCACAAGTCCGCAGTTTGATAACAGCCCCATTTCCATCTGAAAGGGTTTCGGAAAAAATGTGGCAACGCAAACATTTTTGAGCAACCCAGCAACTTCTCAAAATGTCACTGCGTTACACTCGCATGCTTAGTGTGGAAAAATGTATTGTTAATAGGCATGTGGCAGTATTAAAATTTCATATCATGATATTGTCTAAGCTTTCATCACTGTTAACAATAAAATAACATTTATTCATTCATTACCTTTCAATGTCATGACAGATCCGGAGCACCAGCTGCAAAGCGACTTCCAATCCATCGCAAGTCACACACACTATGTAGCCATTTATAGCTATATAGATCACAGCGTTTTATTATAAAAACATTTTTTCCCTGTGTTTCCAACTTTCATAGAAAAATGGTAACATGAAGGAGGTGTGGCCTTCATGGGTCAATCCCAGTGACCTTTGTGTGGCAGTCTCAATTTATGAGGCATGGCTCGTGTGAGTCAGTCTTAAAGAAGGCAGAATGGCATCTGTATCTGTTAGCACGGTCTCTTTATCCATCAATTCCAGCGAAGGAGGTGTGGCCTCTGGCAATTCCAGCGGAGGAGCCGTGGCCTCAGTCAGGCACTGTGAAGGAGATGCATCTTCCCACATCTCAAAGCTGCTTTATCTTCTTTATTTTCAATAATTCTGTGCATCTGATTGGTTGAGTATTATCTTGTTGCACTACTTAAAATGTAAATCAGATCACCAACAATCTGTTAGTAAGTAAAATGTGGGTCCAACCATTGTGAATATAAATATAAGTAACACATCTAGTTGTAATCACTCCACAGAGAGACATTAAGTATGTTTAACTGAAACGTGATCGAGCCGTGCATCCTTATACACTTTTAATAGGTGTAAAAGGTTACACGGCCTGCACTGTGGATATCAGAGGCTGAAGCACTTATGCTATCATAAAACCACAAACAATAAAGATAAGACATTGCTCATGGGGGCATAACTCTAGTGTGGCTGTGAACACCTGTCACACTGTAACGGAACGATGATTGGTACGATTATGTTTTGGTTGCAAATTATTCATCTTGCATGTATGCAAGCAAAGACACGTCCCTCAACGTTCATCGCTCAAACAAGTCTTAACCTGGAAAAGTGGGTCAAACGTCAGAACAGCAGAACGTAGCAGAATAAAAAAAAAAAAAACACATTACAATCTCACACCATGATGTGCAATTGTGGGAAAATAAACAACAATGGGGTACCACTGCGAAGCTGATTACATTCCAATAACAGCATGATCTCCAAGTGTTTTATTCCTCATGCGTTTTATTCCACAGCAATCTGCCAAGAAGTACAATTTTTATTTATTAATAGAACAACAGATCGTACTTGTAGAACATCCATAAAACAAGTTTGTTCATGTTATCGCTTGTTTATAGAAATGTTTGTTTGGGGTTTTTTTCCCCCTAATCCTCGGGCCAGTGCTTCACAGTGGTGGTGGTCTAACGTTTATAGCCAGAAAGAATAAAAAGACATAATAAGCTTCTCAAACACACAAATCTTAGTCTAAAACATAAGATCAGCGTATGAAAGGATATCAAATGAGACTTCTAGTCGAGTTGCTTTCGTGCTGGGCAAGACTGTGACACAACTAAACCTCTGTCTACACAAATCTACGCAGACACACTGAAGTGTAGCTCTACATGTTCATAAAGAGCTGGAGGAAACATGAGCTCATGAGTGTGGCGTTCTGAATGGCTGCCTGCCATCGTCAGGGATGGAGTGGAATCCAATACCAGGCTCATGTGTCTGCGCTAAGACTGCCAACATCCAAAACCTACAGCGTGCGAGACGCCAAGCAGTGGGAGGCCAGAACGGGGGTTTGAAAATCTTCCACCATTATATGCATCTTAAGCTTGGAATAGCAAAAGGCGTTGTAGCCAATCAGAATGCAGGTCCATGTTTTAGTTGCCATGCAGATGAGCAACTAGGACAAGCAGAAAATAAAAATTAATTTCTTTCTTATTGGCTTTCGCAAAACATTTTTTCAAAGTGCAATCTGGTCAACGCTAGAACGCTTGCTACTAGGCAGATTAATCATGTGAGGACGATGGACAAAATTTTCCGAATCATGTAAAACAGTCCAGCACAAAGCAATCGTATAACTCTCCTGCTAGCAAACAATGTCACTTCGCAGGAACAAATCAAACAATAAAGATGCTAGCTAGGCATGGAACGATAAACCATGCATCAATAAATCGTGGCACAAATTTATGATGATTGAATTGATGGAAACAAAATATGAACCACGATTAATCTTAGTTTTTCCTAGTTGTAATTGCATCATTTAAACAGCAGAGGGCACAACAACATACAATAGCGGGAATAAACGTGACGTTACTGTAGGCGGAAGAAACACAGCTCGAATGCAGAAAAACACGCAAAAAACAGACCTACAATGGGAAAGAGCTTTTGCGCGCAACAAGAAATCAGAGCTATCTTTTTACAGACTTGTTGGCTTTTTGTCGAGGACGCAAAAATGACATGTCTACATCTTACATCAAAAGCTACTTTGTAGATTGTATTATGCACTTAACTAGCTCACCATATGTTATTACATTGTGCTAGTTACCACTAGCTAGTCTAGGCAGTTTCCAGACAACCAAAACACGGGACTAAGCAATACATTGGATGTTTTACTAATAAATAAATAAACTTATAAACAAATTACTGATTTGTCCTCTATGTCCGCTCACAGTTAGCACTATTTGGCTATAAAAACATGCCATATGATCAATCTATACACACATAATGAGGCCGCTGTAGGAAACACTGTTTCAAAGACCAATGGCTGTGGGTTGTGGAGCACGGCCTACATACCACCGTCTCTGTAAACAAGGTCTCTGAGAACAAGACGTCTTAATCAGGTTCTTAATCAGCTCATGCTCTCAGCTGCACTCATCACACTCAAATAGATTCAAGCACAGGAAGGATTACTGGAATAAGAAACAGCCATGTTGATCTCTGGTCAGTTCTACTTAATATCAGTGTTTTGGATTTTCTTTCAGAAAGCTGGCCTTCGTTTCGGATAAAGGTCAGAACTACGATGGCTATTAGCTTCCACGGAGCGTCATGGAGTCCACCAAGATACTTTTCTTCCCCCCTTTTTTCACCACAAAGAATGTCTCTGGCACGTCCGTTGGATTTCAGAAAGATGAATTCAGGGTGATTTACATTTCACTAGCCCTGACATTTCAGGAACGACAGTGGAAGAATGCAAGAGCTGTGGGATCTTTGTTCAGCAGGCAGCTGCAGCACAAGGCAAGAGTGCAAGAGAAGCAGAAATTGTAAAGTTATGTACAAAACCGCTAGTGAGGGACCATGCTAAATTTAGTTTCCGTTACTAAATTTATTCAATTTACTCGTACAATCGCCAGAAAAGAATGTGTCCGTGCAAAGACAACAGAAATGATAGAGTTCTGTCTCCTGTAGAACGATTCAAAATCTCCTGGAGTAACATGACTAATAATCCCAATTATAATTTGTCCAACTTCGCATTTTATAATATTTTGATAAGTAGCCAACAGGGATGTCTTAAGCCCTATTCGGTTTGAACAGCAATGAAATGACCATGGCCGAGTTTCTAGCGGACTGTATTTTCTACAAATCCAGATCTTTGCGTCACATGGTCATATGATCATGCTCCATTCACCACATGGAGTCCAAGCGGTCAAATAGGACTGGAGTAAAGAAGACACTAGATTTTACCACCCACACCAAGTATACGGCTGAGTACCTCTTCTAGAGAATCCATTTTTCATTTTGTGACACAGGATGTGTTAATATCTGATGGAGGGTCACTGATGCACACGCTGTGAGATGAAACACGGCAAGCAGCAGCAGTCAATCATCTCTCTTTCCAAAGTGACGTGACCTCTGCATACAAAATCATGGACATGTGTATCCAGATGCATGGAAAATGATCAGATGAGTGACGAGTTTGGTGTAAAAAAGAAAAAGTAGGTAATTCAGCCTGTGAGTGTCTCAGAGGAGAAGTCATGAATACTATATGAATAGTCATGTCATGTTTGCATCCTCGACGAAAAGCCAACAAGTCTGTAAAAAGATAGCTCTGATTTTTTGTGCGCAAAAGCTCTTTCCCATTGTAGGTCTGTTTTTTGCGTGTCTTTGCTGCATTCGAGCGGTGTTACTTCCGCCTACAGTACAAATATAATGATTTCATTTATTCATTAACAACATCAAGAGACACACAAGATTCATTTGCCCAAAAAGTCTCTTCAAGAACACGTTCATATTCATTACTGTTCCTCTTGCTCTTTGCTGAATGACAACCAAGGGACAATTTTTGCGTTCAAAACTTTTCATAAATCAGATTTTATATTTACGCAAAACGTGAAGCTATTGGTTTTGTCAGTACCCGCAATATTTAATACAATATAAAGAAATTTCCTGATTCTGTTTCCGAAAAACAAACCATTAAGCTCATTTAAACCACCACGACCCTGACCAGGCAGATACTGAAGATGAACAAATAAATAAACGCTGCAAGTACATCAAGCAGTGACTGATTAAATGTCAACATGGTCTTTGTTTGTCTCTCGAGCTTCATATCCGGCCACTCGCTCACGCTCACGCTCACATGAAAGTGAAAACCTCTCATATTTATGTACATCCCTAATCTGCCTCTTAATTGTTAAATAGCCAGAAACACAAACCTAAAAAGTTCATTCATGCATGCTTCATCTTCAGTAAGCGCTTTATCCCGGCAGGGTCACGGTGGATCCGGAGAATATCCCGGAAACATTGGGAACAAAGCAGGAATATAACCTGGACGGGATGCCTTAAATATACCTGAACATTACAGTAGATATTGCATGTTGTAAATGCTGAAGACTTGGCAAGTATTTGCCAAGTGTCCATTCCTGTTAGCTGTTTGCAGAATGTAAATATACATACAAAATGAAAACAGGCTATGCACACTGTGCAAGATGCAAGGTAACTGCATTCCAGGATAATTTACACTTTGCTAGCCTTCACATTTCTGCGAGTTTAACTCGTTTATTTTCCTTGAAGACAAAGCCACGTCACGCAAGTCCTTACACAAGCACGCGGAAAGAGAAGCTTTACCTTCGGAAATTAAGCAGAATTGCAGAATCTCTCAAGCACAAAACAAGTAAATAAGCCTGACACGCTAATGTGTGGAAAAGTACTCTGGAGATTTGAAGCTGTGATAAACCGCGTGAGTCAGTTTTTTTCTTCTTTTTTAAACCGATGACTAAGATTTGAACTCCCCACTGCCCAAATATCAAGATCATCTCATTGTCTCATCTTATTAAATTCTGGCGCCAACAGACAAGCGGTTGTATACAGAAGAAAAAGAAAGAAAAAAATAAATAAAAATAAAAAATAAAAAAAACACTCAACAGTGAAAAGTCCTTTAGCTAACTGTAGTCAGATCAAGTTCCTTTTCCTGTTCTGGCCACTAGAATAACCTTTTTTTTTTTGCATAAATTTAAATAGTCAAAGTATTCTAACCAGGAGCACTTCTAAATAGGGGAGTGTGCAGGCTACGTAACACACACTAGGTGGTGTACTATGATAACCTACTTTAAAAATGATCACATCTTTTTACAGTGCAAGTTAAGTAACATTTCCCGAGAACATTTATAGTAAATACGATTATGACGGAATAAACAATCTCTGTATAAATCACACAGACGAGAGTGTGTTCGTGACGTACGCACGGTTGTCACACTAAATACTCCACTCATCCTACATACACCTCTTTTTAATTCAATAGTTGACATTTATTATACAAGCTTCTGATAAGGTGCGCTTCATTGTTAGTAGGTCACATGACCACAGAATGTGTGTGAGCTTTGTGTGTGCTAGGAAATCAACAGCTTACCTAAAGCCTTCAGGAGGGGGTTATTTAAATTCTACTTGCCTGGTGGCCGAGCTGATATATTTATGATTTGTCCACCTGATGTACTATGAAAATCGTTTTAAAGTATTCTGAGCCACGATTTAACGCATCGTCAAATTAATTCAACAAGAAGAAGCCGTGCCGAGAGAGAAACAAACGCAATAACTTAAATCTCAACAATACAGGAATGCTAGAATTATGACTGGCGCATGAAAGCGTTACCATTTTAATAACTCTCCAAATAAAATATGAAAACGGAAGAAGTGTGTTTTACTGCTGACGGCAGTTATTTTGCACATGCTTAACTGAGCGTAAATCGTCAGATTACTCCATTAAAAAGTTAGAAAAGTCAGTAACCCCATGCATTCCATTCATACTCCTGAGTAATGACAGCGACGTAACTCTCAAACAAACTATTTCTGTAACACGTTTCAGATGGTGCTCATAAGCATTCCAACCAACCACAGCTATTCACACACAGGCATGTTTTTTAAACCCCATGAAAATACCAAGTGTGCAATTGCAATCATAATAAGCAGTAATATAACCCTGGTGAACAGTCGGAGCGCTGCACAGGTCACTAAAAGAAAATAATTAGGGAAGAAAAGCACAATTTCTGACAAACTCATACAGGAAGGCCTCAAGCCTTAGTGCTCTCGGGAAGGTCAGATTACGCCATTGTGTATGAGATGAGTCAGTGTATGTCCGCGTGTAAAACCTCTTCTTTCAGGGCACTGGCTACACAATCAACTGTCAACACTCAACACCAAAACAGCATGTGACTCCACTTACCAGGCAGAGTGAGAGAATGAGGGCCACGGACGGACGCATGCGCTCAGAAATAACACAAAGGCCCCGCGAGCGATAATGAAAATCACTAGCTTACTGGAAACGCTACAAATATCATGGCGCCTCCAGAACCGGCGTATTAAGATAAATGAAAGCCACCAGATGACAGCCTGCAGCGGCACTTTTAACAACCGATACCACAGCAGTCCTGTTTGCTAGCTGACAGATAAAAATTTGCACAAAGGGCTAATTAGCATAGCGTGGTGACTTGAAATGCTCCGTCAGATGATAAGCGCCTCAAAAAAGGAAAGAAAAAAAAAAAAAAAAACTATGCCCAACAATGAAGGAAATTGGATCAGGAAGCAAATTTCTAAAATAACACCCTGTTTATTTCCCTGCCGTTTAGGCCTTTCCTATGCGTTTCCTTTTCCTGCTTAAGACATCAAACACGCCCGTCCAGAAGGACACACTCCTCTCTGTATCCCTACAATTCAGAGCTTCTGACGTCTTTTGACGCCATCTGATATATTTTCAACCCAGATGAGACGCCACCATTTCTATGACCTACGGCCTCGTCCAGGTCAAAGGACACATTTAGTCTCTGCTTACTGTCATTGAACCTCTGGACACACGTCCGCTTACTGAAACATTTTCCTAAAAGCACCCAAAGGCATCCCAGAAAGCTTTTCACAGCCTCCGGCCATTTCCCAGAGCAGCCTGCTTCTTCAGCAAGATTAGCACATTCAAAATGCTTAAATCCACACCAGTCAACATGTGATGCATTAATGCCAGCTGCAAAGATTGCCAGCTCCATTAGTTCACCCACATTAGTCCTTAGACTTGACATATTAGCAGTTAACTGATTACATCATGCACCTTCCAGATACACACAGCAAATTAGAGCTCGCTGATGATCCGTATCTAGGAGCAAAGATGAAATGGCGAGACTGTTGAATTCTGGCCAAGCCTGAGCGCAGCAGTATGACTCCATCAGTCAGGGAGAGCGGACGCAGGATATCGCATAATCGCTGGAAAACGCAGCTGTGCTGAAATTTCAGCACCGCCATTGCGTTCATGAACGAATATCACACTGACCTGCTGTAGTTTGGTGCTTGTTTTAAGCCAGACAGATAGACAAAGTGATGAGTTATCACTATACTGCATTGAATCAGGACTCATTTTGCAAAGGAACCTTTAATATACAGCAAGAAATGTGGTAAGATCACATATCATAGGATCATCTGTTTCAGAAAAGATCTGCTTGACTAAAGAGGAAAAAAAAAAAGGGAAAAAAAAATAAATAAAAATAGCTTGGGTGCCTGGCATAAGCACATTTCATGTAAGGGCCTATCTGTTTTTTTTTTTTTTATTTATAGTATTATTATCTATTCCATCTAACCATAAACGTAAGCAGATGAAGTTCAGTAGATGCTCCTGGAACTCAGACTGGAACCAGTTTCAGAAAACAGAGCTTTTCCACATAAAAAGGAGACTAGTTCTAAAGAAACGCACCAGATCCCCACCATGACTGTCATGCTGGTCCGTCCAATGATCCAAATTCACACCAAAACGCTTAAATGACCACAGAATCAGTATCAGGGCCATCCCAGTTTTATGACCTAAACCCTGTGAAAACCGGTGTAGGATTCCAAGACCTGGAGAGAATCTGTATTGAGGATTGCTCTTGCTTCTCATCAAGCATTGAAGGAGAAGATAAAGTGCTGTTATGTTGGAAGAGATTATATACAATGCTTACATCCAATAAACACTTTTTCTGTACAATTCTGGGAGTGTATTGCTCCTGACAAAGCAGCTCACATGCTGGCTCCCCCATCCCCACGACTGTCCTTTAATTGTTATTGATCGAGCCTGTCTATTGTTGTCCATATTGGTGAGCCACCTAACCATGACGGTCAATGCAACTAGACACAATTACACTTAAAAATAAACAACTTAAAATGTTAATTAGGTAAAAAAGAAATCAATTAATACCATGCTAGTGTTTGGTCTGGGTAGGGAAAAGAGGCTGTTGAATGTGTGACATGTAATGTATTTTATTCATCTCATGCAGTGGGAAATATTTTGCATAATGATGTAGGAGAAACCATCCTTCAGGCAGCTTATTAAAAGATTATCTCTGGCAAATACAAGAACCTGAATGGGTTCAACCGCACTGCACAGGATGCCACTACCCCCTGCGATGTAGTCGCCGAGACAGCGATCGTGATGCCGTTTCATATCCATTGCATCAAAAATTATTATGTATATATACACCAATATTTCTGTATATGGTCCTGAACTGATTGCAGTATAGGTGCTGCAATATGGCTCAGGATTGCAATGACACACTGTGGCGATTTCAAATGGGTTATAGCACAGCCTGCTACATTACATCCTGCAGCGGCGTCAGAACAGACAGAGATGGTTATGTGGCTGAATTGCAGGATGTGAAGCACGAAGGAAACGTAGAAAGTGTTTGACAGAAAAGAAAGGGGGAAAAAAATAGAAATACAGATAATGTATGCAGGCATGTCAGCAATTTCTATCTATACTGTATTGTGTGTTACCTTTTGTGATGCACCTGCATTGCAAAACTGACTGATTCATACATACACACACATACATATATATACACACAAACATTTTATTTATATACCTACATATACACATATTCTTACATTTATATTATATTACATACACACACACACACACACACACACACATATATATATACACACTTTTCCCAGTCAAAAGTTTGAACACACCTTTTAATTCAATGTTTTTTTCTTTATTTTTATTACTTAAAAGACACTTCATGTCTTAAAGTAATGATGGA
>JAQQZR010000002.1:3628616-3645006 GCA_030068235.1 Notoglanidium macrostoma | reverse complement strand
ATTAGGTGTTTAACAACCTGTTAAAAATACACCAGAATGCAGGAAATGGCATCTAATTCATTAAAAAATTTCTGGAGCCCCCGCCAGTGTCCCCCCCACATTCACAATGCTTCTTACGCCGCTGCTAATAGTAATGAGTTATGTATAGAGAAAAGTGTCATTCTCATACATAAGTAATTTAAAGTATTTGTACTTTATTTAACTGTAATTAAATAATACATTCTTGTTACCTAGTTACATATACATGAAAAAACACTTTCCTCTGTACGTTTCCATTCAAACCCTTTCATGTATATATACATTTATATATATATATAAACAATTCAGCATTGTTGAATTTTTAATCTGATTGGTCAGAAGGTGTTGATTGATTTTCTGTAACAGCAGCTCTGACAGTAGTGCAGCTGTATATCACAGGCATTGTGCTCATTCTAATACAGTATCATTTCTATAGTCACAGTGACTTGTATGGCAATGATTCCTAATGAAGGGATTAAAAACAGCATGCAAATGTTACTGAGGTCAAGGTATCTGTATGGAGATGTTTATTTATCGTTTTTAGAAGTCTCCTGCGTCAGCGCTTTGCAACAGTCAAAGACAAAGCTGTTTTAGAGTTATACAGTACCTTTAAGAGGAAGAGTAAAAGAGAGGCTGGTGAGGGACAGACTGTTTATAGCTGCTATAATGTACGTAGCCGTGGTTAATGTGCAATTTGAAATTGTGAACTAAATAACGAGTAATGGAACCACTAATTAGGTGGTTTTAGAGATGATTTGTTA
This sequence comes from Notoglanidium macrostoma, assembly GCA_030068235.1. Lineage (NCBI taxonomy): Eukaryota > Metazoa > Chordata > Actinopteri > Siluriformes > Auchenoglanididae > Notoglanidium > Notoglanidium macrostoma. Next base: position 3,644,227 of record JAQQZR010000002.1, on the reverse strand, counting down.
AAATATTATTTCGCAAAACTTAAATGGAAACACATTTTTCACATTTAAGTCACATGACATGACATGAAGAGTAAATGTAAATGCTACCTTTTCTGAAAAAAGAGCACTCATCATATAATCATATAACATCACTCAGTGGAAGCACAGATCAGTTAATGTAATTATAAATGGATAATTGTGTTGAATGTTGAATGTAATTATAAATGGATAGAAAATACTAGGTATTGTACGTTTGTGACTGCCAAATTGCTGTGCTATAAGAAGAATAAAAGGCTTTAGGATCTGGAAATGATGTTTTTGGAAAATAATAACCTTAATAAGTCACAGTGACTCCACTTACTACTGATTATTTTTCTATAATGCGCCTAAGTTTTATTCCCTAATTACAAAAAATATATATCAAACACATACTAATTTATGTCAATACCAAGCCACTACTAGGCTTAGTTGCTCTTCATATATTAAAGTTACTATAGGAAAAAAAACCTGATTTAATGAAAAATGTATAAATTAATTAATAATAATAAATTAATAATTATTAATTAAATTAATAATAAATGAGGATGATGTCATTGGGTTTGATTTTCGTTTATTTATTTTGTCCTATTCCAAAGGAAATAAAATTAAGTAAGATTTTGGCGTAATCTAAAATATTCGCAAAGTTTCCAAACATTATTTTACATATTTATCTCTACTTTTTCCTTACATTTGCTTACAGTAGTCGATGTGACTTTATCTAAATCTTTCGTTTAATGGACAGTAATCAGGTCTGAAAATGACAGCCGTACAATCTACTTAGACTTAGTGTGTCTTGCATTATAGCGTTTCAGACCTCTGTCCAAGAGCTTTACATGTCAGAGCTGCCTCAATGGTGAAATTAAAATTAAGACAAGCAAAAATGTCACAATACAACCGAAATAATTTTATAAAAACTCATCCATTTACATTATACATTTATTTTTGCATCCAGAAAGTCTGAGGTCACTTGAATAAACGTTTCTACACAATGTTTTTGAAAGAGACACACAGAGAACACTGTCTACACCTTGACCATGATAAAAGGAAATATATTATGCTTTATGAATTTTGCACTTCATTATAAAATAAAATGAAAAGATCAACTAGAGTGGCACTAATGGTTTTTATCAATAATTATACCATGGCATTTATACAGGAGACATGGTAGAAGATGAAAAAAAGCCTTGCACCATTAAAGGGCAATTATTAAACATTAAAAGCTTTTGCATTAGTGAGCACTACAAAAACCATATCGTTTGATTAAAATGCATTTTATCATCTGTTACAACTTTGATATCTGATAACTTACTAACAAATTACTGTAATGGAAACAAATCCAACATCTGGTTTCTAATCACAGTGATCTGACGCTGAAATTGTTTACTCTCAACACAAGTGATACTTAAACCAAAATCATTAAAGCAATGATGGAATAAACCTAGTCAGACATGTCACCAATCAAATGCAAGAAACACTGCAGTAATGAAGATATCAAACAACAAATATCACAAACATGACCTAAATAAACTAAAATTCTTCAATACAGTATCACAGTACGAGGAAACAAAACAAATGAAACAACAAACCCTGAATTTTGTTACATTGACAATCAATAAAAGTTTGATTTATGCTTGAAGGAACCAGAAGCGTTCATGATGATTGTGCAAATAAAATGGGTACTTTACTATCATTTGGGATGCACGATGTTATAATTCAAAGCTGCAATCCATACATTGTCTATATCACTTATCCATTAAGGGTTGTTAGGGAGCTGGAGCCAATCCCAGCTGACTTCAGGTGAGAGGTGGGGAGAAGGTCACCTTGAGAAGGTCACCAAACTATCAAAGGGCTAGCACAGAGACGAGCAACCATTCACACTCATATTTACACCTATGGGCAATTTAGAGTGGCCAGTTGACCTAATCTGCATGTCTTTGGACCGTAGGAGGAAACCTGGAGTACCCTGAGGAAACGCATGCAGGCATGGGGAGAACATGCAAACTCCATACAGATGAATAATTAAATAAGCTAGGACTTTAAGGGATGTTTTCCACCTCTGGGTAAGAATAATAATTAGCAGAATGCATTAAAAATATGTCAAAACTTTATTATTATTATTATTATTATTATTATTATTATTATTATTTTATTAATGGGTATTCATATATAACTCAGTCAGCTGTTTGACTCATTAAATAAGTCAGATTCATTAAACGCTTTAAAGCACTGGCTGCTCACAGGTGCTGCAGCGCCCCACTATATATTATCATACATACAAATATTATATGTAAAGTCCTCAGTCTCAGTGCCATACATTTTCAATTCTGTTGAAATACGAATGACCTCTTTTGAGTGACTAATGACTTAAAAACTGTTGCTATTTGACAGATCTGCTCGCCTTTCTATATGCTATGCAATTGTAGCACATAAAGGTATTATTGCACCTAGTGGTCAAAAATGGGAACTGCAATAAACAGTAATTGAGGAGCATTGGGACAGGCATCACGCTGCCCCATGTTTGCTCTATGTACATTTTCAGTGGAGAAGCAGCAGCGGACAGGACAGTGAATCACAGGGTTGACGTGGCTGTGTTTATGTAAGCCAAATTGGGCTAGTTTAAAAATACTCAGTGGCCAACTTACTTCAATTGCAAATAATCTGAAATGAATAAATAATTTTTGTTTTCACAAGGAAAAGCAAAGCATATGTGCAGACCGCATGATGAAGTTGGCACCCCATATGATGATAATGTGAATAAAATAATTTCGGTTTGCTTGTGCATTGTTTGTTCATGCTTGTGCATGCAAGATAAAAATTTGTAGTCAAGCAGTTTAAGAGAAATGAACCATTAAGCTTTTTCATGATGTGTCGTCATTCTGCACCCAAATGACTCCAACCATGTCTGACTCATTTGTGCATCATTCATTAATTCTTAAGTTACAGTTAATGTTAGGGTTAGGATTAGGGTAAATTATTTAATGGGTATTAAAACTGTTAATTTCTCTGAAACTGTTTTATATTGCGTGCACAAACATTAAAATGCTTTTATTCACGTTCTTGTCATATTGGGTGCTAACTTCACAGTTTGTCTGTGATGTATGGAACCACTTCTATTGTAAGATATTTTATATTACAAAGATTTGGTGAGAGAAAAGGGGAATATGGAGTCCATTAGAAATGCGTGTGCATCACGGTGACCTAGTATCCTAGTAAGATGAGAAAGAGAAGAAAAATAAGTCTCCCCTTTTCAATTCCTATGAGGAACTAGTTTCAGGTATTTTTTGTGATTGCTGAGACGTACAATCTCTGCAAAACAAGCTGGCTAAACTGTATACTTAACTGGCTATATTGGGGTTATTCTAAAAATTCACTACATAGCAGCCTGTCAAGGGAAATATCTTTTTAATTTAATTTAATTTGACACTATGTCGTTATTAATATCATCGTGAGTAGATGCTTATTTGTCAATCTTATATTAAAGCGCTATCATAATATGGTACATGCTAGTGAAAACAAAAAGGAGTGATATCATACAAAGGTTGGATTGCTGGAGGAACAGTGATCATTATCTAACACTTATTCTGATTACTCAACCTCATTACTGTAATTAGTTCAATAATGAACAAAACATCCATTAGCAATGGATTGCTGAAACTGGGTTCACGTTAGAAAGCAAAATGTCACTGATCTCACTGCTATTGTGTTTCTTGTGAGCTTATATGCTGTACTTTCTCTATATAACTGAGTAAAAGAAATGAACACAGTGAGATTTCACTTCATATATGAGGTATTCAAACTGTGAGGCTCTGAAAAAACTGAGAAATGGGGCTCAAGGGCAGAAAATTTGAATACATCTGCTTTACATGTTACTTTATTTTACGTGGTTACTTCAAGTTGCTTTAAATGGAATTTGTTTAGAAGTATTTCATATTAAATACATACAGTAATACAACGTTATCACCTTCCTTATATATATATAAAAATCCAGGCCTTTTCAAGACGTTGTATTAGATTGATTTATTAAACCTTCTTGACTTTCTGTGTTGTTTTCTTGATCATTTTAAAAGTCGTTTTAAAAGTTATGCATGGCTAAACAAAATATTACTCGCATTTAATATTATAACAACGTTAAGCCTTTTAGTATGAGGTCACATTGTTGGCATAAACCTATTACACATGTACACATACACACACACATACCAGAGCACATTCCTTGTAAGACAGATAGACAACAGTGTTTGTACTTCTTAATTGTTTTATGAACAAAATTATGCAGTGCCTCTTCTGAATAGCGAACAGAAACGCAATTAGCCAATCATTTGTTCAAGCCAAGGTACACAAAATGTTCTGTTGTTTGTCCCATTGCATAATTGGACAATGTAGAATTAATAAATTAATTTCCAGTTTCTCCAAAGGGCATTAAAAAACAAATGATCAAGAAAGAGATCCACCTTATTCATGTTTATTTCCCACACCTTCTAAATCACTCTTAATGGGATGTTATGGATGTAACTTTACCTTTTTTTTTTATTTCCCTTAAATAAATTAGTCCCAATGGACTCCAAATGTAAGAGGTGTAATCACTAGACATGGCTGGGTGCATGAATGTACAGTCTAGGCTAGAATTAAATCAGCCCCAGCCTCTACTTCATATGTGCAGTTTTTCTTCCAGCCATTGATGGTGCTGTTTTTCTTGGATCCACTAAAGTAAAAATAAAATCCACTTCAAGCTATTTGTTGGATGGCAAAATATTTAACCTTATATTTATTTATAAAAATGGAAGGGCTTAGATGACAACCCTACTACACAATTCTATGAGTTTTCACTACAGAAATGGACTAAATGGCGATATACATCACAGAGTTAGTGATATTCATCACACGATTAGCGATATTCAGGACACAAGGAATATTTTGCACACTATTAAGCAACAAAATGGCTACTAAAACTAGAACAGTGATTAAAATGTTCTCTTCCATGTTTCTGTAATGTCTGCCAAGCTTTGAAGTTCACAGGAGGCAAGTGCAAACAGGTATAATGTTGGGAAAGTAGAACCTTGCAGAATGTGGATCCAGTACTTTGGACACATCGTACATGACGCTGCATAAAACTGAGAAAGGCTCGATTTCATTTCAAACTCCATCCCCAGCTCCACTTCCATAGGAAATGAATTTGTCACTTGGTAGTATGAATGCACGATCATGGATGTATGCATTAATAAACACACAAACCAATGAGTTTGTCCAGGAATGGGCCCATGGCTGAGAAGAATTCCTGTATAACATCTCGTGTCCTGGTTCACTTGTCCATGGATAGCAGCTAGGAAGTCCTTGAGGTGCAGGACATCTCAGAGGGATGTGCCAGGTACTCTGGAGATACTACATTATGGCTGTTTTCGTGAAGAGGCCACATTTCCTGCCAGGTAAAGGAAGGATGATGGGCCGGGTGGCTGCTGAGCAATGGCCGCCGCTGCCTGTAGTTGGTCCAGACCTGCAGCAGGGTCTCCTTGAAGGGCCGTGTGGTCAGAGTGTAGAGAATGGGATTTAGGGCACTGTTTATGGGTAGGATGAAGATAACCACCCATGAGCTGATGGTTCCTGTGAGAAGAAATGAAAGAAAGCTTAATGGGCTTTAAAGGATTTGCATTTATTATGTCTAAACTAGAAACGCATTGATACTGGTACTGGTATCAGTCCGATCGAGCTTGTTCTAATTTATTTGTAAAAAATCCGAACAACATAAACAGAGTCAAACAAAATGCTCCACGATGTCCCTGATTGAGTAATAGTTAGTACCATTAAAAGTACCAAAAATCATGAACTTCTCCAAAGACTTAAAAAAAGGTATTGATTCATCTCCAATCTAAATGCATTCACTTGGCAGTCCACTTATAAATGAGTTCCAGTCCAAGCCAATCCAATCAAATCCAACCCAATCACCTCTAAGGGCCCAACAGTAGCTCTTGGTCATGCATTGCGATGAACTCACAAGCTGCTCGTCATTAACACAGACCTGATTAACCACTGCTACTTGCAAAATAAATCTTGACGTATTCAAGAGGTGGCAACATATTTATTATTCAGATCATCATTTGTTGAGAGACTTGGCTGGACTCAGGTGCAGCAGGCATTTTATCTACACTCCAAGATAAACAGATAAATCCTGGAGGAACGCACTTACCTGGGATCTCAACCTCCATGAGTGATAAGATCTTGAGGATGAAAATTGGTATCCAGCAGAGGGAATCGGTGATGACGATGGAGAAGAAGCGTTTGGCTACGGTTAGCTCTTTCTTGATGTGGTTGCTGTATTTGGTTGTTTGAGTTCCTGTCCTCTGGATGTTGTAAAACATGCTTCCGTAAGACAACACGATGATGAGGAATGCCACGAGGTTCAGGCCTATAGAGAATTGAAACAAAATGACTGAACATATATTCCCCATCTCATCACCGTCAAAGTCCAACAAATTTTTAGAAAATCCAACTCATTACATAAAGTGTCACTGTTGGGTTGAGAAATAGTTCATCAACACAAATCTCAAGCCATTAGAGATGGAGATTAAAAAAACGTAAAAAATTAAAAAACAAATTGAGGTCTTACCAATATCTCGTGAACACCTCATTGACTTGGAATAATCTTAGAAACATGTTTCATAGTATAAAACATGGCTTATGAAACATTTGAAATAAACCTTAACAACAGATTAACAGAAAATGAGTGGTCTGATTATGGAAGGAACAGTTAAAACTCACCCAGAAAGATGACGATGGAGTAGATCTGAGCTCCAACGGTCTCTGGCTGCTCAGAGTGCAGAGGAAAACAAACCCCATTGGTCCCGTAGAAGTTCCTGAACTCTCCTTCACATACCAGAGGCAAGAAAGCAATGACGAAGCCCAGAATCCAGATAGCCACCAGGATGGTGACGGTGCGCTTGCGGCCGGGCGTCAGGTAGCGGAATGGGTAAACGATGCAGATATACTTCTCCAAGGTGAGGTAGGTGAGGAGCAGAACAGAGACCTCGGTGGACAGCATGGCCAGAGAGCCTACCACCTGACAGGGCAAACTGTCCATCCAGGCCTGTGCATGGCGATTATACTCGCCGCGGAACTTCAGGTCGTACGCCCCGATCACAAACAGGTAGACACCCATTAAACCATCAGCACCTGCCCAGGTAAGCAGAGGATTCGGCTCTGTTAGTATTTAAAGTCTGTTCTGCGACACTCTACTTCACATCAAAAGCATGTTTCTAAGGGTTGATTTTCAGTCTGTAATTTCTAGAAATGAAAAAAGAGAAATAGAAAGAGAACTCTACTGTTAACACTGTTTAATTAAAAGCGAGATAGAAAGGGATAGTTTTGTAAAAACACGGAGAAAAGGAGAGTTATGGAAATCAGAGATAGAGAAAGAGAAAGAAGGAAAGTGAGAGAGAGAGATATGAAGAGTAAAAAAGATGGAAGGAAAGAGGAGACCAAGCGAGAAAGATAGAGACAAGCAGGAGTGACTGGCACAGAGAGAGAAAGAGAGACTGAGGAAAAGAAAGAGAGAAAGATGGTGGGAGAGAAAAAGAGAGAGAATGAGGGAGATGAAGGAAGAAACAGACACAAAGAGAGAATTTTAAAAGCCCTTTGTTGTTCTGTCAATCAAAAAACATTGAAACTATTCATACATGTATCGCGACATGAGGAACACAAATGATAAAAAAACAAACCTACAACATTGACCTTAAGAATAAACACAATTAGAAATTCAATAGTAAACTTTGCCACAAAAGCAAAGGATTCATGCTAAGCTCTGAGCCCTATAGAAAGACGTCTCCTAAGGCCATTTCAAGTCAGTTTGATCTGCGTTTCAAAGCAGTTCCAGGACACACAGGCATACTTACAGCCAGGTTGTCCCGGAAAAACATCGCTTTAAAGCCCTTGATAAAATCATTATTGAGTTTTGTAAGTAAGTAACAGCCATTCAATCGTACTTGATTTTCAAGCTTCCAATCTCCACCCTTCTTGAGCCGCCATTCTTCCATATCCCTCGGACATGTCCGGCCTGACTTGAATTTAACACAGCGCTTGGAAGACTTTCACTTACACAGTCAAGCCCATGGCTGCATGTCAGCCTTCCAAAATCTATGCAGAAAAATCAGTTATTGCCTTCGAAGCATGATGTAGACATCAAAGTGAAGACTGTCGGGAATTGCTTTACACTCCAGCAAACCTCCTGATCATCCTGCAGCTCTCTCTCTCTCTGGCATACAGATGACTGGGCCACAGCTGAAACTTTGATATCCTGATATTTCAAACATATCAAATAGACATAACCAAACAGCAGTTTTTCATTTCACGGTCAATCAGGCTAAGAAAGGGGGCAGAGAGAGCTGAAAGAATGATGGATAATAGAGACTTTTTTTCCATCGGAAAGTGGCCAATCCTAAATTATATAAGTATAAAAACAGGCAAAACGGCTGATGAGAGGAACCATGATTCATTTCTGAAGCAAAAACTATGAGCCTAAGTGTGTCATAGGGAGAAAGACTCAAGTGCAAGCAGAGATGTAGGACATTTATATAAACCCTTAGGTTTTCAAACTGATTGTGTAAGAAGAGGGAGAATAAAAGTTCACCCGAATACAGTTTAACGCTTCAGAGCTACCAAATCAAATTGACGTGCATAATGACAAAGGTGCTAAATATTTCCTTTCTGGGAAAAAAAAAACCCCAAACCTGTCACATCCTAAGTGAGCCAGTATCTCGCTCTGAATCACCATGCTTCGAATCAGCTGTGGCTCATCTAGGACTCTTGCATTGCGAAGTCTTGCCATTGTTTTTATTGTTGATTACTGAGTCTTTTATTCTGACTGCCATTTGTTACCGCGATCTGATCCAATACAATTACTATACTCTGAAAAAAATCACGATATTAAAAAAATAGTTTTCCTGCTTGAAACCCGTGTCCGAAAGTACACACACACGGAAGTGCAGTGCAGACAGCCAATCAGATCGTGATCTTCAAGATCCTGAAACTTGTGGCCAGAAAGGTGAAGCCATGGGCGGAATATCTGAAGTCTAGATTACCATGAACGAGAATTTCAATACGTTGCCTCACTGTGTGAAACTGCCTACTGTACAAAATTGAATGACGGAAAGACTTACAGCAAAGGGAAATGATGCACATGGCATGGAGCTTGTTCTCCGAGCGGATGTACGAGCGCATGCAGATGACGAAGATGTTGCCAAAGCAGGTGGTGGCGGACACGACCCAGACAAAGACACGTAGCACGATGTTGGCCAGCAGGTCCTCAAATGACGAGATGCCGTCTGTGTTGGGCTTGCAGCTGCGTACGTGAGGAGCGTAGCCACAATACTGGAACTTTTTAAAATAGCTGTGTTCAGGAAAAGAGATATAAGCACATTTGATCAGAGGGATAGATGACACTTTGACAAATCAGTTACTCATTTCACTTCTGTGCGAAGTGCGTTTCTGGATTATGTAAAGGCTGGAGGTCTAATTGGTGCATGACTGTGTGTAGAAACAACAGCTACAGGAGCAGCGTTATTCACATAGAGCTGAGTTGGTAACTAAAGTACAGATGTTACATTAATATTCATGTATGGAAAGTTAGCTGTTGTTATCTGGGGAAAACAACTTTTGTTACCTTGAGCTCACAAGAAAAAAAAGAAATAACACATGGCCTTTCTGGACTTTTGTTATAACCCCAGCCATACATGCTTTACGTTTTATCATGAGATTTATCAACGTTAAGGTGCCTGGTGGACTGATGTTGAGCACTGATTAAAAAATACATCATAATCTAACTTTAGAGAGCTAACACAAGAACTGCAAAAGACTAAAGCCAATGATAGATCAAGCTGCTGATCTGAAGTGCCCAGAATCAGAAGTCAAAATCTATGACTTAAATAATCTAACTCCTGACTGCTGACCTGTGAAAGAGTTCAGACCTCGTGTCATCACCTACTCAGTCTTAAATGCCTTGAGTTAAATGGTGGAGAACTGTGTATGTAACTGCAATCCACCAATGGCGCTGTCCAATAATATAACAGACATCCATGTTTAAGAAGAGCTTAAAACCTTGAACTAGTCCTATTATAAGGCTGGTATAACAATAATAATGATAAACTATTCCAAATGTATAAATCACATATGGTTTCCTCAATGTTAAAGGCACATAAGGTAAGATTAGTCTTTTTTTTTAAGATTAGGTGTTTTGACATTTGAATGATTCCCAACCGTGTTCACGAAGCTCCGCCCCAGGATCTATAAAACGACAGACATTAGGGCACTCAAACACAAACGAGCATTACGGATGAGAACTCTCAGCAAGTTAAAACTAAAATATGTCATGAGCTACATGTTAACAATGAGCCTGTTGTTACAGAATTCAGGATGAGTTTAACATTTACCTTAAAGCTTGGCTCAGAGAAACACTGGCAAGGTCAGAGAAGAATTAGACAGTATCTTTGCATAATAATCGATAGAACTGGATGCCATTAACCCTCTGGGGTGTTTTCAGCGAACCCATCACCAAATGTTGTCAAGATACTGTTGTCATAGAAACAAAAGCAAGCTTTTTTTGAAGAAGAAGCGCAGGGATGACGCACTCCCTAGCACCCTGCCAGTGCTTTTCTGCCAGAGAATAAATGTTAAATGAAAACACATCCTAAAACTTTTCACAGATGCTCAGAGATGAGTGAAGTATTTTACCTCTGTCGACTCTGCACAGACACAGCACATCATATCTATCACTTACTATAGCTAACACCTGTCATAAACCAGCTTGCATGGAAGTAAGCTAAAACATCTCAGCAGATTGTAAAACTGTAAAAAGGCTTTTATTGTCTCTGCGGTCTTTTTTATAATTCACACTGACTTTCCGAAATGATGGGTATGGGGGGGGGGGTCGAGAGGGCCACAACGATATTCCACTCTGATTGGCCATTACCTACAAGGTATGTTGATACATACGTACCTCATCAATATACACTGTGCAGGCCACTGGCTTTGAGAAAATTAATGTCACTCCAATGTTCTAACACTTTAGTAGTCAGACCACAATGCTTTAATTACCTACGTGTAGCCAACACCTATGTTTACAAGGTTCAGAGCTCAAAAATCTTGGCTAGAAATGTTTACAATGGTTTTCTTTGTTTCCTTTACTACAATATCTAAGCATTCCTGAAAATGGGTTTTTGAAAAGTGCATGGTCACAGTTCATATAAACAAAAAATAGAGTTTGTGCTGAATATAAACATATGTGAGATCAATGTTTTTTAGATATGTGAGATATATAAAAATGTCAAGGCATGTCACACTGCCTTAAAAGTGGCCGACGGGCGTCAGACTCCATCGTTTTAAACCATTCCCATCAGGATAGAAACGTTTCATCTCAAGTTCAAGGTGATAGTCAGAAAAACTTTGTTCTGATTAGCAGTGATGTTTGTCTCTAAGGCAGTGGTGTCAAATTATGAGTGGGCCACAATCAGCATTTTTGTGAGCCTTTGAAGAGCCATAATATAAGGTTGTTCATTTTATAGCATATTATCTATACTGTCGATCAACACCAATGTAGAATAGGATGGTTTTTAGGAAAAACAAAAAGGCTAACAAAATTATTTTTTAAATATCTATCTGTATGATCTCTCCGGGGTGTCCTGCCTGAAGTCAGCTGGGATTGGCTCCAGCGTTCCCTCAACCCTGACAGAGAAACAGTATAGATAATGGATGGATGGATGGATCTCTCTATATATCTATATTTCTATATCTGTACATGTCTTCCATCTGTTTCATTTTTGTCTGATTAACTGTTCTTTTTTTTCACAGTATGCAATTCATTTGCATCATGACACTAAATGACACTAAAAGCAGATCTGATGTGAATTCTAGATAGTACATTCATTTCAAGCAGCAGGAACTACAAGGCTGTCTTTAATATTAGATTTTGCATGTTAGTGTGGACCAAAATGAAATGAAGCAGCGGGCCAAATTTGGACAAGTGGAGCCAAAACATACGAATCTGCTAGCATGTTTTCCCTTTAATTTGTCAATTGCCTGTCGGTATACAGTACAAATCATGCAGATGTGCAGCTACTGTAAGAGGTGCAGCTTCCTGTTCTTGACCAAATCTACACATCTACGCATCTTCCTGACAAACTAATGTTCACTTTCAGATAAATAGTTCTTTTCAGAATCATGTGAAGCAAGATAATCACAATTTGTGAAATGTTTACTGAATAAAGACATCCTTCCTCTAGTGTGTGCTGGATTTAAGTATTATCAGTGCTCAGGCTTTCGCTAATTCATTTTGACATAGATTTACGAAGTACCAAATTTCATACCAGTTGTAGTTTGTTTAAAATAAATGAATTGACAGAGTGATCAGTAGCCTGTATAGGAAATGGCTCTTCTTTCTTCCGTGGCTGTTTCTGTGGTGATATAGATTGTCTAGACGGTACTCTTACTGCCACGTAAGATGAGTGAAGCAATCGAGACCCAGAGGCGACAAAACTGCTGGTAGAAAAAGGCATTAAAACAGTCAAAGACTCAATTGCTCAACTTTAAATATCCCCTCAAGTAAAAAGTATCTGGCATTAGATGAACTTGAAGGTGCAATAGTCAATTTTGTTTTCTTACTAATAATACAAATAAGAGGAAAATACATAATGAATAAAAAATAATGGTTTAAGATGTGACCTCAGGAAAAAAGTATTATGTAGCCGGGAAAACCTCTTTGGAAAACTGTGTTACGGTCCAGAACGCATGTTTGTGTTTACACGGCTATCCTGTCAGTCACTTTATAGACACTCCTTCACACGCCTTCAAATCATCATGCGCTAGACTTTGCATGTTTATAGTGTTACATAGTGTGCTTCAAAGTGATGTCATGGCAATACTTGCTAATGCTAACTGTAGTTAGCATGCTGACTCTAGTTGAACCTCTGCTTTTTGGTCATGGGTGGGAAAGGGGGAGGGCTCAAAGAGTAAAACAAAAACCCATTTAATTACATTAATCCACTCCACCTATATAACTTTAAGAGACAGATTTTGAGAAATCTTACTTAGTGCTGCTTTAAACCTCAACAGTACTTCAGTATAAAAAAAGAGAGCAGTAACATCTTTATACACAGTATATGATCAAGACATTTCAATATTGTGCTGTTATTATAATAAAACCATTAACATTAAAACCAAGCATAACATGAGTGAGTGAAAGCGCCATTTAAGCTATTTTAAAAATTCACTACTCTGTTTTTGTCTGTATCAGGAAGGACATATGATATTGAGCAAAGAAAAATGTTTAAGCATTATCATGGTGAAGTTTCTATAGTAATATTTATTGAACATTGATGGAAATAGTGTCCGGTGTGAGCATGTACGTTGTCAGACATAGGAAAGTCTTCAGGATAGAGGAGTTTGTGCTTTTTTGGTTTCTCGGTAACATGACAAGCTGTGATTTTATTCATCTTATTAACTTCAAGAGGGAGAACAAAATAAGGCTGATGAGGGAAAGTCTGTTTATAGCTGTTATAGCTTAAGTGAAAACGTATCTTGTTGTTACAAGGATGCTCCACAGCATTAAACGTAACTATAAACAGATAAAATGTGTGATATGTCATTCTTTAACTCATAAAGAAAATGTGAAATCATGGGGAAATTGCTGTAGTATGAAAGGAAACACTTTTTGCTTTTTTTGTCTAGAAGAATTCACAAAACAAGCAAATATCATTTTACCAGACCGCGGAGAAGTGAGTGACATTTGAAGAAGAAAAGAAAAAAGACTTACATATGTGTAAGGTTTTTGAGAGGTTCAAACATCCTCCTGTGAATGTTCCCAATCTCAATGCCCTCGATGCTCCTGAAAGACGAGCAGTTTTCTCTTAGCCATTAGCGGAGTTCATATTTGCTTGACAACATGATAATATTTTTGGTCCTTTTAAAGAAGTCTTTGACGCGTGAAATGAAATCAGACGTCCTCTTTGTTAAAGGACAGTGCAGCCAGCGTTATATAGCGCTGCACCATTACTAAAACTATAAGCTCTGCCTTTTTCCCTTCATATGAATGCATGTAGCTGATACGCATGTAGCTGTACGCCAAGTGAAAGAGTGATAATGAATGATCCTTTAAACCCCATAGTGAGATGAAGATAAAAATGATGCTTTAGTGTTCCACCCACATTGACTATTCAAACTACGGTTCCCATTTTCACTATATGGATGAATCTTTTATAGGTCCTACTTTGTGTTTTTGTCAGTGTTCAGCACCGTAATAACCCAAACATATAATCTAATTATATCTGGATGCCACTAGAAGTGGAAAAAGACTTTTACCCATGTACTCAAACCCTGTCTTCTGATTGGTTTGTTATCCTACTGTGTTCACCTGTTCCGTGTTTGTGCTCTGGGTTTCCTGATTAAGGCCTGGATGTAACCAATATGCAATTATACATTGTCTCTGATTAACCTTGTCTAGTTGTGCCTTCGCGTCTGTTATGAACCTTGACTAGGATAACACTAAATCAAGCTGAGCATCCTGGAAATTATCCTCTACAACGCCATGTGTTCGAAGAATTATTGATGTGTTAGGAAGAATTATAACAATCAACCCCTGTCCACACACAGCTGTTATTTATAATAATGTAAAATTGAGTGTTTTTTAATAAAGTATTTCAAACCGGAATGTAAAAATGCTTCATGTTAAGTGTCTAGCAGCTAAAGATTTTCTTATTCTTTTATTTACAAGCAATCCAGTGATATAGTTCTGCTCATAAAAATTCCATGCATTTTGCTTGAGATTGAGAGGATGAAATATTCACATAACCAGTGCCATAGTCATAGTCGACTTACAACGACTTCAGTTTGTGCAGTTTATCAAAATGGTCCACTTGCAGCTCCTGAATTGGGTTGTATGAAATATTCCTGCGAAGGAAAAGCAAAGATATCGGCTTTAAAATGGCTGACATTCATCTCACAGCTCATGGTAGTTACAGGTCATGGGAATTGTACACCATTGTGATTGAGAGCAGTTCAGGCTGGTTGATGGTTCAAGCAGTTTGTGGTGATGAGAATGAGAAGAAGGCAAGAAACTCTGGAAGCAAAGAACTTACAGCTGCAGCAAGTCTCCAAGATTTACAAAAAGATCAGGTGAGATTTTATCAATTCTGTTGCTGGATAAGTCTCTGCAGGAAGAAAAAACAACAACTGTACAATTAACTCAACGTTAGATGCTCTGAGATCCATTCTAATCAAATACAGGCAAAATTATTGGTGCCCTTCATGAAACTAAGCAAAAAGGATTGTATAAAGAAAACAGTATACACAATTATTCAAATTTGCCTCATTTCCTCTACCAAAAATCAATCTCATACATAATTTGTATAATACTATAATAGTAGGCGGCACGGTGGTGCTGTGGTTAGCACTGTTGCCTCACAGCAAGAAGGTTCTGGATTCCATCCCCGGATCACCCAGGGTGCCTTTCTGTGCGCCGTGCATGCGTGGGTTTCCTCTGGGTGCTCCAGTTTCCTCCCACAGTCCAAAGACATGCAGATTAGCTCAACTGGCTACTCTAAATTGCCCATAGGTGT